>JAACIZ010000019.1:0-10125 GCA_017140785.1 Calonectria pauciramosa
ATTAAAATATATTAATTATAAAATTAAAATATATTAATATTAAAATTAAAATATTATTAAAGAATTATTATAATTATTAATTATAAGCTTTTTTTAAAATATAATAAAAAATATTTAAGCTTATAATTAAATATTTAATCTAAGACTTAATTTAAAAGTTTAAATAATATTATTAAAACTTTTTAAAAAAAATTAAAAAGAAAAAATATTATAAATAGTTTTAGTATTTAAGTTATTAGATTTATTAATAATAAAAGCTAGAAAAAGGAGAATATAAAGATATAATTATATTAAATAAACTAATAAAAAAAAGTTATTTATTTAAATAAATAAGCTAAATATAAAATCTTTAATTAAAATTATTAGAAAGTTTTATTTAATATAATTATATATCTTTCTATTAAACTTATTTTATTAAACTTTATAATATTTATTTTATATTATAAAATCTATAATTTAAATATTAAAACTATTTATTATTTTTTTTTTTATAATATTATTTAAATTTTAAATCTAAATTTTATATAAAATATTTGAAATTTAATTATAATATTTTTTATTATTTTTAAAAAAAACTTAAAATTAATAATTATAATAATATTTAAATAATATTCTTGCTTTAATATTAATATATTTTAATTTTATAATAAAAACTATTATTATAATTTTATATATTTTATATATAGTTTTATTTTAATACTAATATATTTTAATTTTATAATAAAAATTATTATTATAATTTTATATATTTTATATATAGTTTTTAAAATTTTAATTAAAATTTCTTTTTAAAAGTTTTTAATTAATATTTTAAATAAAAGTTTAATTTATTATTTATATATTTTATTATAATTCTTTTTTAAAAAATATATTTTAAGTTTAATATATATATAAAAATTTTAATTATTTATCATATATATTTCTTTTAATTATTTATTATAATATATTATACTTTTTTATAATAAAATAATTATTATATAAAACTTTTTTTTAAAAAAAATTATTAATTTAAATTTAGCTAAAATATTAATTATATTATAAAAATAAAATAAATTATTTATTTTAATTATAAAAAAAGATTTAAAATTTTTATATATTATTTTAATTAAATTATTAATTTTTATATTGAAATTATAATATTTTTTAATAAAATATTAAGCTTATTATTAATACTAAAATATATATTTATTAAAGATATATTAAAAGGTATATTATTATAGTAAATATATATTATTTAGCTTAATTTATATAATATTAAACTTAAGCTTAATTAAAGTATATATTATATATTTTTATAGTTTAAATATTACTTTTTAGTTATAGGCTATCTTTAGAAAATTATTTAAATATAAAATAAATTTTAAATATAATTATATTTTTTATTAAATATCTTATAAAAAAATAAATATAATAAAAACCTAGCTTAAAATATAATTTTCTGAACTTAAAAAGAATATATCTAAGATAATTAATAATATTATATTAATTTCTTAAAGATTATATTTAGCTTTAAAATTATTATTATTATTATTATTTTACTTATTATGAATTTTTACTTTAATATTAGCTTAGATATATTAAATATAAAGTTATTATTAAGCTATAAGAAAAATAAAAATAAAAGTATTTTTTAAAATAACTTTTTTATTTATAATAATTATTAAAAGTAAAAAGATTCAAAGGTTAGTATAATAGCTATTAAGCTAATAAGAAGCTCAAATATATATATATATTTATTATTAATAAAACTAAATTTAAAATTAATTATAAATTATTAATTTAATAATTTAAAATAATAATATTTAGAAATAATTTATTTTATATATATTATTAAATTCTAAAATCTTAAAAAAATATTTTTATTAAGTTTTATATTAAAAATAAATCTAAAATAATATTTTAATATAATTTTTATTATTATTTATATATTTAATAAAATATTAAAAATCATATAATTATAAAATTATAATTTATAATTAAATATTATTTAATTTATTAAAGATATTATATTAAATTTATTTATAATTAATTTATTTAATTTATTTAATTTTAAAAATTATAAAAAATAAAAAAATATAATTAATTATAATTATAAATAAAAATAATATAAATTAATTAAAAGATTTTATTAAATATTTTTATATAAATATTTTTTAATAAAAGTAATATAATTTTATAATAAAATAATTAAAGAATTTAAAAAGGCTTATTAAATAAATTAAAATATAATAATAATAGTAAATATAGAATCTCTTTTACCTATCTTTATTATACTTTAATAAAATTAACTATTAGGTCTAAATCTAACTTTAAATCTATTAAAAAATTAAAAATTAATAAAAAATTATTATTATTAATAAATATAATATTAAAATTAATGTTTATAATCTTTAATTTAGAAATATAATATTATTTTAGACTATATTAAAAATAAAAATAAGAAATTAAGATTTACTTAATAAAAAAAGTTTTAATAAGACTTTTACTTATTATAGTTATAATTATTCTTATAATATTACCAAAAAATATACTTTTAGTTATCTTTTTACTAAATAATTAGTATATATTTATATAATTTTTCTTATAACTTAATAAAATATAGCCTTTTAAAATATTAATATAAATAAATAAATAATAATTAAATATTTACTAAGCCTTAGCTAATATAGCTATAATTAATTAAAATACTATTTATTATTTTATTTTTTATATTTTTTATTTTTATTTATAATACTTAATTATTATTTATTAAGTATTTTATAAGTATTTTATTAATTCTTAAGTATTATATTTTACTAATTAGCCTATTTATTTAATTTTATAGAAATTTCTTTTCTTTATTTTTTATATTTTATAATTTCTTTAATTTCTTACTTTTCCTCTTTTCTTTTCTAAGTTTAAAAGATTCTATAAATATTTTATAACCATTTAAAGAATTTTATTCTAAAATTTAAATCATAAAATAAAAAATATATTATATATTTTATTATATTTTTTCAATAAATTAATTTAATATATTTATTATTTAATATAATTAATTATAATAATTTTAATAAATCTAAATACTAATTTCTAATTTTTAAAATAAAGACTGTTTATAAATAATTTTATAATTTATCTTATTTTATATTTTTTAGTAATATAATATTTATTATAATATTTTATCTAGGTTTTTATAGGTTATTATTAGGAGCTTTATTTTTTTTTATACTTATTAAATATTTATTATATATTTTATTATCTTATAAACTTAGGTCTTAGTATACTTTAGTATATATACTATAATTCTTAGATAATAATTATATAATAATATTATTAATAAAGTATTTATAGTTAAATATTAGCTATTATTATATATAAATTTAGCTTTTAATAATTATATAATTTATTTTTTTAATATATTTTTTATATAAATATATAAATATTTTTTTAAAATTTAATATAACCTTTTTATTTATTTATTTATTTATAAATAATATATAATAAATAATTTATAATAAATTCTTTTTTTTTTATAAAATTTTATTAAAATTAATTTATTATAATAGGAATAAATAATTAGTAAAGGGATAATATCTTAGCTATAGTAAAAAGAATACCTAAATTCTAAAATAAATATAAAATAAGCTTTAGTTTTATAACTAAAAGCTAATATATTTTCTATTCTATTTAATTATCTTTTTATATTTAAGTTTATAATTTAATTAATATAATAATTCTAAAGCTTTTATTATAATTATTTAAAATATAAAATAGCTTATAGAAGATCCTATAGCTTTAGCTTTATAAATTCTATAATTAAGTAAATATTCTAATTAATATATAATATAATTACTATTAAATATTAATTAATAAAAATATTAAACATAGAAGATTTATTATATAGGGAAATTATATTTATATAAAATAAAGGAAAATAAGTAATTATAAATATAGAAAAACTAAGACTATTAAGTTAATTATAAACTAATAATAAAAGTATTCTAAGTAAGAAATTAAATAAAAAAATAAAATTTTTAAAATTAAAAAATAAAAAATAAAAAATATAAATAAAATATTTTTAATAATTAATAATATTCTATAAAAAAGAAATTAAGTTATTTAATATTTTTAAGAGTACTCTAGGCTATAAGAAAAAATAATAATAAATGAATATTAATTTCTCTAGCTTAAGTAATAAAAATAGAAAAATTAAGACTATTAATATTATTATTTTAAAAAATTATTTAATTATTTAAAAAAAAAAAATTATATAATCTTTCATAAACCTTTATAAAAGCCCTAAAAAAATATAAATATAACTAAATTAAGATCTTAATAATATAAAATTATCTTAAATCTAAAAAAAAGATTTAGTAGAAATAATATTTTAAGAATAAATTAAAAAAAGATTAAAATTAATATAAAATAAATTAAGATTATTTCTAGAAATAAATAAAAATTCTTCTAAAAAACAAAAAAAACCTATAAATAATAATTACTAAAGAAAAAAAAAACTATTTAAAAGAATAATTAAAATCCCTAAGATTTTTATTTTTACCTTAATTTACTTAAGAAATAATTAAAAATCTTTAATAAATAAAATTAAATAAATAATTTTCTTTATAAATTTATATTTAATTTTTATAAATATATTATTATATATATCTTACTAATACTTACTATTTAAAAGATTTTAGTCTTAATAATAATTAAATATTAAAATAATATTAAAAATTTAGAAAAAATAAAAATAAAAATAATTAAAAATAAAATAGATTTTAAGCCTAATTATATTTTAATCTATAAAATATAAAAAAAATATAATATAGATTTTTTTTTAGCTAAGCTAGAAGTCCAAGAAAAAACCTTATAAAAGCCCTATAAGTTAATAATAAAAAATAATAAAGATCTAATTAATAAAGATAATATTAGACTAAAATACTTCTATTACTCTAGTAAAAAGTACCTAGTAAATAAATATAATAAAATATTAAAGGTTTAAGAAATTAAAACTAAAAGATTAAGAAAAGGATTTTAATTATAGTCCTTAATCTTACTATAGTTAAAAATCCTAAATTAGAGATCTATAAAAACTTTAATATATTACTAATAATAACAACTTAGGAATAAAATCTTATAAAGACCTCTAGAATTTTAAATATAAGAATAAAAATAGATATTATTAGTAAAAAACTAATAACTTAATTAAGATTTATTAGATCTTATAATAAGATTTTTTTAATTATTATAATAAATAAAAAGAAAATCCTTATTAAATTAACTTAAAAAGTTTTTTTTAATATAATTAATTTTAAAAAAAAAACAAAAAAAACTATTTAAATAATAATAAATATTAAAAAAATCTTAATTTAATAAAATAATTTTATTATCTTAAGAATATTTTTTTTTTAGATATTAAATATTTTTTTAAATTTTATTAATAAAAATTAATAATTTTAAATTACTTAAAAAAAGATTATAATTCTCTTTAAAAAAAAATTCTATAAAATATATAAAAATATAATAAAGATTCTAGGTATAATTATTATTAAAGAATTATATTTAATTCTAAAAAATAAAATATTTAAATTATTAATAAAGGAGTAATTATTTTCTATTAAGATCTAAGATTTTAGCTAAATTTTTTTTATTAATAATATAAATATATTATCTAAATATAAAAATACTAATTATAGTATTAATTTAATACTAAGAATTAATTTACCTTATAAATTAATTTATTTATTATTTTAAAAAAAATTAAAAAAATTAAAAAAATATTTATAAAATAATCTAGAAAAAGATTATATTTAATTTTCTAAGAATTTAGTAAATATTCTTATTTTTTTTTATTTAAAGCTAAATAAATCCTTATATTTATATATAGATTATAGAGGACTTAATATTATAATAAAAAAGAATTATTATTTATTACTTTTTATATTAAAAATTATAAATTAAATTAAAAATACTAAGTATTTATTTAAAATTAATATAAAAAATACTTATTATTATATTTATATTAAGGAAAATAATAAATAGAAAATTATATTTTATATAAAATATAATTATTTTAAATATTTAATAATATATTTTAAATTAATTAATATTTTAATAATATTTTAGGATTATATTTATTAAATATTTTAAAGATTAGTAAATATTATTTATATTATTTATCTTAATAATATTTTAATTTACTTTAAGAATAAAAAATTATATATAAAATATTTTTAAATAATATTAAATTATTTATAAAAAATAGAGCTATATACTAAGATCTTTAAGTATATTTTCTACTAACTATAAGTTAAATTCTTAGGTTTTATTTTATTAAAATAAAATATAAAAATAAACCTAAATTAAATTTAAATTATTAATAAATAAAAAAAATTAAAGACTTATAAAGAGATTTAAGTCTTCCTAGGGTTCTATAACTTTTATTAATAGTTTATTTTTTAATACTTAGAAATCATAATACTATTAAATAGATTATTAAAAGAAAATAAAAATAAAAAAAAACTAGGGAGAATAAGACTAAATAATAAAAAAAAGAAAACTTTTTAAATTCTTATTAAAGCATTCTAAAATACCTTATTACTTTATTACTTTAACCTAATATTCTTAATTAAAATAAAAGCTAATACCTCTCTATTTATAATAATAGGAATTCTATTCTAGCTAGATAAAAAAGGCTATTATTATTTAATTATTTTTTAATTAAGAAAATATAAAAAATTTTAAATTAAATTATAATATTCTAAATAAGAAAATAATAATAAATATAAAATAATTTAAATATTAATAATACTATCTTAAAAAAGTAATAAACTAGATTAAAATATAAAGTAATTATTTAAACCTATAAAGGTTTATAAAAATTTTTTACTTAAATAATAAATAAGTATAATAATATATATATTTTATATTTTATAATTTTATTATAAAATATTAGCCTAGGAAAAAAAACCCTACTAATAAACTATTAAAATAGTTTAATTATAAAAAAAATATATCTTAGAATATTAAGCTAATTATAGTCCTAAAAGAAAGACTAATAAAAAAATAATCTATTTAATTTCTAAGAAATCTTAGAAAAATTTTTAATAATAATTCTATAAAAAAATTATTTTTAAATAATTAGAGAAATAATATTAAAATACTTAATATTAAAAAAGATTAGACTAACTAAATAATTAATTAGCTTACTAAAAAAATTAAATGTTTTTAGCTTATTATAATATTAAAAGCTAAAAAGGCTATTTAAAAAAAATAAACCCTTAATAATATATTATTAATACTATTAAAAAATATTATTAAAAGTATTTAAAAATAAGATCTTATTATATACTAATAAATCTTTAAATATAGAAAATCCTAAAAATATAATAATTAAATAGTAAAATATAATAGATTTCTCTATTTTAAAAATAAATTATTTATATTATTTAAAGAATTAATATAATAATATGTTTTTTTATTATTTTATAATAACCTATTAATAGAATACTTTAAAATAAAAAAAATACTAGAATTAATATAAAGAAAGCTATATTAGCCTAAGATAAAAGAAGATATCTAAGAATAAATTAGAACCTATACTATCTACTAAAGAACTATAGTAAAAAAATATTATTTATATAAAAAGCTTAAATTATTATTAATTCCCTAATAACCTATAAATAAATTATCTATAATGTAATAAGGATGAATAACTAGCGAAGGGATAATATCTTAGCTATAATAAAAAAAATATTTAAATTTTAAAATAAATGTAAAATAAGCTTTAGTTTTATAACTAAAAGCTAATATACTTTTTATTCTACCTAACTATCTTTTTATATCTAAGTCTATAATTTAGTTAATATAATAATTTTAAAGCTTTTATTATAATTATTTAAAATATAAGATGGCTTATAGAAGATTCTATAGCTTTAGCTTTATAAATCCTATAGTTAAGTAAATATTTTAATTAATATATAATATAATTATTATTAAATATTAATTAATAAAGATATTAAATATAAAAAATCTATTATATAAAGAAATTATATTTATATAAAATAAAGGAAAATAAATAATTATAAATATAAAAAAGCTAAGATTATTAAATTAATTATAAATTAATAATAAAAGTACTTTAAATAAGGAATTAAATAAAAAAGTAAAATCCTTAAAATAAGAAATTAGAAAATAAAAAATATAAATAAAATGTTTCTAATAACTAATAATACTCTATAAAAAAAAGCCAAATTACTTAATACTTTTAAAAGTACTTTAGACTATAAAAAGAAATAATAATAAAAAAATACTAATTTTTTTAGCTTAAATAATAAAAATAAAGAAATTAAAATTATTAATATTATTATTTTAAAAGATTATTTAATTATTTAAAAGAAAAATAAATAATTATATAATCTTTAATAAATTCTTATAAGAACTCTAAAAAAAATATATATATAATTAAGCTAAGATTTTAATAATATAAAATTACTTTAAATCTAAAAAAAAGATTTAATAAAAATAATATTTTAAAAATAAATTAAAAAGAAATTAAAATTAATATAAAATAAATTAGGATTACTTCTAGAAATAGACTAAGATTTTCTTAAAAGATAAGGAAAATCTATAAATAGTGGTTATTAAAGAGAAAAAAAAGGCTATTTAAAGAAATAATTAAAATCTTTAAAATTTTTATTTTTATTTTAATTTACTTAAAAAAGAATTAAGAATTTCTAATAAATAAAATTAAATAAATAATTTTTTTATAAGCTTATATTTAATTTTTATAAATATATTATTATATATATTTTATTAATATTTATTATTTAAAAGATTTTAGTTTTAATAGTAATTAAATATTAGAATAATATTAAAGATCTAAAGAAAAAAAAAAAAAAATAATTAAAAATAAAATAAATTTTAAGCCTAATTATACCTTAATTTATAAAATATAAAAGAAATATAATATAAACTCTTCTTTAGCTAAACTAAAAGCCTAAGAAAAAACCCTATAAAAGCCCTATAAATTAATAATAAAAAATAATAAAACTCTAATTAGTAAAAATAGTATTAGGCTAAAATACTTTTATTATTTTAGTAAAAAATACCTAGTAAATAAATATAATGAGATATTAAAAGTCTAAAAAATTAAAATTAAAAAATTAAAAAAAAAATCTAATTATAGTCTTTAATTTTATTATAATTAGAAATTTTAGATTAAAGGTCTATAAGAACTTTAATATATTATTAATAATAATAATTTAAAAATAAAACCTTATAAAGACCTTTAGAATTTTAAATATAAGAATAAAGATAGATATTATTAATAAGAAATTAATAATTTAATTAAGATTTATTAGATCTTATAATAAAATCTTTTTAATTATTATAATAAATAAAAAAAAAATTTATTAAATTAACTTAGAAAGTTTTTTTAATATAATTAACTTTAAAAGAAATAAAAAAAAACTACCTAAATAATAATAAATATCAAAAAAACTCTAACTTAATAAAATAATTTTATTATCTTAAGAATATTTTCCCTTTAAATATTAAATATTTTTTTAAATTGTATTAATAAAAATTAATAATTTTAAATTACTTAGAAAAAGATTATAATTCTCTTTAAGAGAAAATTCTATAAAATATATAAAAATATAATAAAGATTTTAAATATAATTATTATTAAAGAATTATATTTAATTTTAAAAAATAAAATATTTAAATTATTAATAAAAAAATAATTATTTTCTATTTAAATTAAAAATTTTAATTAAATCTTTTTTACTAATAATATAAATATATTATCTAAATATAAAGATATTAATTATAATATTAATTTAATATTAAAAACTAATTTATCTTATAAGCTAATTTACTTATTATTTTAAAAGAAATTAAAAAAAATTAAAAGAATATTTATAAAATAATCTAAAAAAAGATTATATTTAACTTTCTAAGAATTTAATAAATACTCTTATTCTTTTTATTTTAAAATTAAATAAATCCCTATATTTATATATAAATTATAAAAAATTTAGTATTATAATAAAAAAGAATTACTATTTATTATTTTTTATATTAGAAATTATAAATTAAATTAAAAATATTAAATATTTTTTTAAAATTAATATAAAAAAT
>JAACIZ010000019.1:11170-370980 GCA_017140785.1 Calonectria pauciramosa
ATAATATATAATATATAAAATATAAAATCTATATAAAATATATAAAATTTAAAAATAAATTAAATTTAAAGCCTTATACTTAGCTAAATAATATTTATTAATAATTAAAATTACCTTAGTATAAATTAAATACTAAATAAACTTATTATTAATAGGCTTTTTATAGCTAAGATCCTAATTTAATATAATAAAAAAATAAAATTAAAAAAATAATAAAAAAATAATAAATAAAGAAAAATAAAATAAGCTAAGATTATAAGAAAACTCTATAATAAAAATAAATAAAATAATAAGAAAAAAAATAAGAATATAAAAAGCTAATTATATAAATATAAAGAAAATAATAATAGCTTAAATAATCTAAGAGCTTTACCTATTTTATTATTAATTATAAAAATAATATTATCTTTAATACTTAAATAACTATTAAATAAATAATAATTTATTATTTAACCTAGAATTAAAACTCTTATATATTATCTATAAAACTATATATACTTTTTCTAAATAAAAATAAGAAAAATAAATTATTATATTATTCTAATATAAATAATTAAAATTTCTTATATTTATTAAAATAATTAACCTAGGAAAAAGATAATTATAATAAAAATAAATAATTAATAAAGGAATAATATTTTAGCTATAGTAAAAAAGATATCTAGATTCTAAGATAAATATAGAATAAGCTTTAATTTTATAATTAAGAGCTAATATACCTTCTATTCTACCTAACTATCCTTTTATATTTAAGTTTATAATTTAGCTAGTGTAATATAGTAAATAAATTATTATCTCTATAATAATAATTTAATTATTATAATTAAAGGAAAGGATTTTAAGCTTAGTATTATTAGCCTTCTTAATTTAAAAGGTAATATTTATAAGATTAATTATAAAATAATAAAAAAAATTAAAATTAGAAATATTATCTTATATAATAGAAATAAGCCTATAATAATTAACTAACTACCCTATAATTAAAGCTAGATTAAAGAAGATTATTTATATATTATAAATACTATTAATCTTATTATAATAAATATAATATATAATATATAAGGCATAAAATCTATATAAAATATATAAAATTTAAGAATAAGTTAAGTTTAAAGCCTTATATTTAGCTAAATAATACTTATTAATAACTAAAATTACCTTAATATAAATTAAATACTAAATAAACTTATTATTAATAGGTTTCTTATAGCTAGAATCCTAATCTAATATAATAAAAAGATAAAGTTAAAAGAATAATAAAAAAATAATAAATAAAAAAAAGTAAAATAAACTAAAATTATAAGAAAACTCTATAATAAAAAGAAATAAAATAATAAAAAAAAAAAAAAAATAAAGATATAAAAGGCTAACTATATAGATATAAAGAAAATAATAATAGCTTAAGTAATTTAAAAGCTTTACCTATCTTATTACTAACTATAAAAATAATATTATCTTTAATATCTAAATAATTATTAAATAAATAATAATTTATTACTTAACCTAAAATTAAAATTCCTATATATTATTTATAAGACTATATATACCCTTCCTAGATAAAAATAAAAAAAATAAACTACTATATTACTCTAATATAAATAATTAAAATCTTTTATATTTACTAAAATAATTAATCTAGGAAAAAGATAATTATAATAAAAATAAATAATTAGCAAAGAAATAATATTTTAGTTATAATAAAAAAAATACCTAGATTCTAAAATAAATATAAAATAAGCTTTAATCTTATAACTAAAAGCTAATATACTTTCTATTCTATCTAACTATTCTTTTATATCTAAGTCTATAACTTAGCCAATATAACACTTATAATAAATTTATTTTTATTATTTATAATATTTTTTAATATTTTAAATTTATATTTTATATATTTAAGCTTAAGTCTTTTTAATAAAATTTATATAAAATTAATTTTTATATTTTATTTATTTTAAAATATTTTATTTTTAGATTATTATAATATTAATAAAAAATCTTTAATTTTAATATTTATTAATTTAAAATAATTAATTTTTATTTAAAAAAAAAATTTTTTTTATTATTATAATAATATTATATTTCTTTTTTATTAGCTTTATAAATTTTTATTAATTATTTTTAATAATATTAGTTTTTAGTTTATAATTTTTTAATTAATTTTTCTAAATAATTTAATAATTATTTTAAAAATATTATTTTATTTTATATTAATTTTCTTATAATTTAATATAAAATATATTATTTTAGAATAATAATTTTAATTTTTAATAAATTTTTTTAGTTTTTTTAATTAGCTTTTTCTTATAAAATACTTTTTAATTATTTATTAGCTATATTTATTATTATTTTAGTATATATTATAATTATAAAAATATATATTAAATATATTTAATTAAAAAATATAAAGTCTTTTACTTAATTTAAAAATAAATTTTATTTTATTTTATATTATATTTTTATTAAAAGCCTTATAAGGCTAATTTTAATTATTTATATATATATTTTTATAGTTTTTATTTTACTTTTTAAGTTAATAATTATAAATTATATATTTAATAGGAATTTTTTAATTAATATTAATTTTATTATTAATATAAATAAAATATTTTTATAAAAAAAAATTTTATTATATAATTTAATTTTTTTAATAAGCTATTTATTAAATTTATTTTCCTTAGATAATATTATAATTTAAAATTAAATAAAGCTAATTAATATATTTATTAAATAAGCTTTCCTCAAAAATTCTTAACTAAAATATTAATTATTCTTTTTAATATTTTATAATCTATAAAAATAATAAACTTTTTAAATAGCTTTAAGAAATAATAAAATTAATATTTTAGACTTTTAATAATTATAATAAACTTTTATTATTTTATAATTTAATATTATTTTATATTTAAAAGCTTTTTAAATTAATAATTAATTAATTATTATTAGGTTTTAAATAATTATAAAAAGATTTTTAAGATTTTTTTTATGAAAATTTTTATTTTTATTTTTATTTTAAGTATAAAATTTTAATATTATAAAATAATTATTAAATAAAAGATTTTTTTAAGGCTTTTAAAAGCTTTTTATTTATTTTTTTCTAGAAAAAATCTTCTTTTTTATAATTATTTTTATTTCCTTACAATAGGCTTATTAAAAATATTATAATATTAAAATATTTTAAAATAAATTTATAGTAAAAATTATAAAATTTAAGAAAAATTTATATATTCTAAAAGATTTTTAGCTTTTTTTAGTTTATAATTATTTAAATATACTTTAATTTTATTTTTACTTTTTTTATTTAATAATATAACTAGAAACTTTTATTTTTTATTTATAAAAGATATATTTAAATAGTTTTATATATAATTAAAATATTTTTAATTTTTATAATATTTTATATAAATTTTTTATATATTATTTTTTAAATATAAAGTAAATAATAATATTATCTAAGTATATTATATAGTATATATTTAATAGTCTAGTTAGTATTTAGTAAATATATGCCTAGAATATAGCTAGTATATTAGTAAGCTTAAATAATATAGTTATATATTTAAAATATAATTTTTTAGTAATTATTAAATTTAATTTAAATATAATAATATATATTTTAAATATTTACCTTAGAAATTTATTTTATTTTTAAAAGTTAATTTAATAAATTATCAATAAAAAATAATAAATATTAATTTTTAATAATAATTATATTAAGCCTTTTATAATCTATATATAAATATAAGGTCTTAATTTTTTTTAATATAAAAAAAATTAATATATTTATTTTATTTATAGATAATATAATTTAATTAATTACTAAGTTTTTAGTAAGGTATTTTCTTAATATCTTATATTAGTATTTATTTAATAAATATAATAATTTATAAAAAGATTTTATATTTTTTTTTAAATTAATAAAATATTTTATATTCTTAAGTAATAAAAGTTTTTTTATTACCTACTTATTAAATATATCCTATTAAATTATTAGTTTATTTAGTAATATTATTTTAATTTTAAAAATAATCTTATTTAGTATTTTAATAGGCTTTTTATTAAAGATTAAAATTCTAATAATATATATAATATAAGCTTTTTTTTAGCTTTTTATAATTTTTTAAATGAAAACTTTAGATTCTATTTTTAAAATAAAAGTATATATTTAATTTAATTTTTAAATATTAATAATAGTTTTTTTTTTTATTTATTAATTAAGTTAATAAAAATAAATTTTTTATATTTTTTAGTTTTAAGGCTTTAGTAAATAATTACTAAATCTTTTATAATTAATTATAATAATTAATTAAAAATAATATTAATTAATATATTTTAATATAGGCTTATTATTATTATTTATTAAATATTACTAGATATAGTACTTTTTAGTTTAATATTAGCTATAATTTTAGTCTTTATATTAAAATAATATTAATAAGATTTACTTATAATTATATATTTATATTTATTTTTATAATTTTTTTATTAAGTTTTTAGAAAATAATTATAATATTTATAATAATTTTATTTATAAATATTATTTTTAAATTAAATATAATTAATTTTAGGTTAATTTTTCTATTTATTTATTTTTTAATAAATCTATTTTAAGGTCTTTAATTTAAATTATTTAAATTTAGGCTATAAGTTTTTATAGTTTTTTAATAATATTTAAATAATTACTTATAAAATATTCTTTTTAGTAACAATAATAGCATTTTATTATAAAAAAGTCTTATAATAGTCTTTTTATTATTATATAATTATTAAACTTAATTTATAATAATCTTTTTATTTATTATAATTATTATAGTCTTAGGAAATAGTTCTTATTTAATTCTTAGGATAAAAGCTAGTTTAATAGGATAGTCTATTATAATTTAAATAGATAATTAGGTAGGGTAGATAGGTAGTTTTTTTTATAATAAAAGTTATATAAGTATTTACTATTAGTTATATTTTTATACCTTTATTAGTATTTTATTTTATATATATATATATATATTTTAATAAGATTTTTAAGTATTTAAGCTTATTCTTTATAATTTTATATAAACTAAAATAATATTAATATATTAAAATATAGTTTTTTTTTATATTTTTTATTTCTAAGCCTATATATAAAGTTTATTATATATTAAAATAATTTATTAGTAAATATTCTTTATTTTATTATAAATTAAAAAGTTTATTTTATATTTTTAGTTTTTATAATATTAACTTTATATATTTTTTATAAATAAAGTTTAAAAAATTAGCTTAAATTAAGCTTTTAAGGTTTTCTTTATAGGTATATTATTTAATTTATAATATATATATTAATTTAATTATTAATTATTTAATATATTATATATTTAAGTATTTTATTTATAGATTATTTTCTAATTTAATAATATTAATTTAGTCTTTTATTTATATATTTATAGTATTTTTTTATAAGATTATATAATTATATATAAAAAATTTCTTATATTTTCTTTTATATTTTATTAAATATTTTAATAATATTAAATATTTTAGAATTATTAATTTATTAAATAATTTTAAAAGTATTTTTAATTAATTATTAAAATATTTATTATAATTATTTATTAATTTAAATTTATAATATAATATTTTTTTAAATAAAAAGCTTTTTTTATATATTTGAAATTTTTTTTAATAAAATTTTTTAAATTTTAATTTTAAATCTTAATTAAGGATTATAATATAAAAATAATTAATAAATAATTAATTTATATTAAAATAATTATTAATAAAATATTTCTTAATAATTATATTATTTCTAGAAAAAATAATAAATAAGATTTTTTTTAATCTTATTATTTTATTATAATTTATATTAATTTTTTATAAATAAAAATTAAAAAATTATAATAAATTTAGATTAAAATAGAATATTAAAAGATAAGATTTATTAAATTATAAAATTTTAATTTGCTAAGTATTTTATATATATTTAGCTAATAGGTATTATATTTAAGTTAATATATAAATTATAGGCTTTAAGTAGGATGTTTTAGTGTGGGTATATACTATTTCTTATAAAAATTAATTAAAAGAATATTATTTTTATTTATTATAAAGCTTATTAAAGTTTTTATTTTATATAAGCTATATATTAATAGTTTAATATAAAAATAATTATACTAAAAAATTAAAAAATTTACTTATATTATAAGTAATTATATTAAGCTATTTTTATAAAAATAGAAAGTTAAAAAATTAATTTTAGCTTAGTAAAAAAGGGAAGTTTAAAGGAGCTAGATAGTAAAAATTATATTATATAAGAAAAAATAAATATTTAGTAAAATATAGTTATATAAATAGTATAATTTATTATAATAATAATTATATTTAAATTTTTATAAGCTTAATATAAACTTAATATAATTATAATTAAAATAAAAAATTTATAGTTTTATATAATTAAAAAACCTAGAAATTATAAATATAATTATAAAAAATAATATAATATAATTATTTAATTTAATAAATTAAAAAATTAATTTATATTTATAATTTTTATAAATATTATATTATATATTAATATATAAAAAAGCTATTTAATAAATTCTTAATTTATTATTTTGTTATACTGGCTGGGTCATAGACTTAAATACGAAAGGATAGCTAGGTAGAATAGAAGATATATTAGCTCTTGGTTATAAGACTAAAGCTTACCCTATATCTATCTTAGAATCTAGATATCTTTTTTACTATAACTAAAACATTATCCCTTTACTAGTTATTTATTTTTATTATAATTATCCTCTTTCTAGGTTAATTATCTTAGTAAATATAAGAGATTTTAATTATTTATATTAGAATAATATAATAGCTTATTTTTCTTATTTTTACCTAGGAAAAGTATATATAATTTTATAAATAATATATAAAAGTTTTAATTCTAAATTAAGTAATAAATTATTATTTATCTAATAATTACCTAGGTATTAAAGATAATATTATTTTTATAATTAGTGATAAAGTAGGTAAAGCTCTTAAATTACTTAAGCTATTATTGCTTTTTTTATATTTATATAGCTAGCTTTCTGTGCCCTTATTTTATTTTTTCTTTTCTTATTATTTTATTTATTTTTATTATAGAATTTTCCTATAGCCTTAGTCTATTTTATTTTTTTTTACTTATTATCTTTTTATTATTTTTTTAATTTTATTTTTTTATTATATTAAATTAAGATTTTAGCTATAAAAAGCTTACTAGTAATAAATTTATTTAATATTTAATTTATACTAAGATAATTCTAGTTATTAATAAATATTATTTAGCTAAATATAAGACTTTAAATTTAACTTATTTTTAAATTTTATATATTTTATATAAACTTTATATTTTATATATTATATATTATATTTATTATAATAAGATTAATAGTATTTATAATATATAAATAATCTTTCTTAATTTAGCTCTAATTATAGGATAGTTAATTGATTATTATAGGCCTATTTTTATTATATAAAGTAATATTTTTAATTTTAATTTTTTTTATTATTTTGCAATTAATCTTATAAATATTGCTTTTTAAATTAAGAAAGCTAATAATACTAAAATTAAAATCTTTTTCTTTAATTATAATAATTAAATTATTATTATAAAAATAGTAATTTATTTATTAATTATATTTATTATTATTAAGTTTATAGCTTAAAATTTATTTAATATTTTAAATACTAAGAAATATATAATAATAAGTTTTTTTTATTTTAATTTTATATTTATTTATTAATATATTAATAAAAAAATATAATTAAGTATTATAATTTAAAGATTTAGTATTATTAGGTATATTATTTTTTTATATTTATAGTTTTTATAATATATTTTTATTTTTTATTTATAAGTATTTTATTAATTATATTAATTTAATTTATAGCTTAAGTTTATTTATATTTAATTTATATTTCTTAAGCTTTATCTTATATATAAGAATATAGGTTTTTTTAGCTAAGGTATAGCTAAGGCTAATTTTTAGCTTTAATTATATTAAATTATTAATATAAATAAGAATTTATTTAATATTAAAATATAAATATTTATTAAATAAATCCTTTGCCCTAATAATATTATTATTTTATTTTTATAAGAAATTCTTATTATATTTATTAAAATAGCTTTTAATTACTATTATTATTAATAATCTAAAATACCTAGTATTACCTTGGATATTAATATAAATAATAATTAAATTTCTTTAGTTTTTATTATATATTAAGGTAAAAATAAGATTAGCTTTAGGATAGTTTAGTATAGGTTTAGTGGATAGGTAGTAGAGGTTAAGTAGAATATATTAGATTTCTATTTAATTTAATATAATTTAATTTAATTTTCTTAATTTATTATATTTTCTTTATATTAATTTTTTTTTTTTTGCTTTTATTTTATAGTTAATTTATAGAATTTTATTATTATTTTTTATATATATTTTATATTTTTATATAGTATTTATTAATTATATTTAATAGGCTAGCTTTTTTATTTAATTAAATAATAGATTTTTATTTTTTTAATTTTTTTATTTTTAATTTATTTAATTTTTTATTTTAAATTATTATCCTCTAGATCTAATATTAATAGTAATTTCTTTTTTTTTTTTTATATATTATAATTTTAATAAATTTATATAAAATATATTATAAATATAATTATATTTTTCTAGTAGTATTAGTTAATATGCTTATAAGTTAATTATATTTAATATATAAAAGGGGTTAATATGTTTTAATATTAGCTTTTTCTTATCTCCCTTAAGTTTAAGGTTCTAAGTTAATAGACTAATTAAATCTTTTTTTTCTAAAGTAAAAGGTTAGTATTTTTTATTATAATTCTTTGCTTATTTTTCTATTACTTTTCCTTAGTAAATTTTTAGCTTTTTTTAAGTTTATAAAGTTATTAGATATATATTTATATTTTAAGTATATTTTTTTTTAGGATATTATCTTTAATATATAAATAAAATTCTAGTAAATAGCTAAAGAATATTTTTGTAAGGTTTATATAAATTATTATATTTTTTATATTATTATATATAAATTATATTATTCTTAATAATATAGCCTAATTACTTTATTATTTATTAATAAAATAATAAAGGTAATATTTTAAGGTTTAATTTATATATTTTATTTGGCTATTAATTTATAAGTAAAATATTATTAATAATTTTTATTTTACTTTGAAAATATAATAAGATTTTAATTAAAATTTACTTATAAATATAGGTTTTTTATTTAAGATAATTCTACTTAAGGCTTTATAGTATAATTTGATTTTTTAGTAAAATACCTTTATAAGTTATATAATATTTATTATTATCTTAATAGGGATTAAGTAGATATATTTTATATATTAATTTATAATTATTAATATTATATTAATTTTTTAGTTATTTTATTATATTAATAATAATCTTATAATAAAATTTATAAATAATTTATTTATAGATTATTAAGGAATTAATAATAATTTAAGCTTCTTATATAAATAATATTTTTTTATTATAGCTTTTTAGTAAATAATATAGATTTTAATTTATTTTTAAATATTTTTTTTTATTTTAGATTAATATAGCTTTTTTTATATTAATTCTAATATTTTTTTTACTCTAAAGTATTCTATTAATAAATTATTATAAAATAGCTAAAGAATATATTATTATATTAATTCTTTAAATAATATAAATAATTTATTCTTAAAATAAAAAAATTTATTATATTTTATTATCTAATTACTATACTTTTAGGATTTTTTATATTTAGAGATCTATTAGTATATAATAAGATTTTATTTTTAGATACTTTTAATAATATTTTTTAGTAATATTAATAATATATTATTAAGGATTTGCTTTTCTTAAATAGTCTTTTTAGCTTTTAATACTATAATAAGCTAGAAATATTTAGCTTTTTTGGTAAGTTAATTAGCTACCTAATTAATCTAGTTTTCTTTAATATTAGATATCTTAGTACTATCTCTCTAACTACTTAAAGATAGTTCCCTTATAGAGTTATTACTTAATTCCTTTCTAAGATCTCTTAGAAATTAAATAAATTATTTTTTTACTAGTCTTCTTTCTAGGGCTATAATTAGCTTAGTATTCTAAGGTATATTTTCCTTATAATTAAGCTATCTTAATAGTCTATTAGTAGGGTTTCTTTTCCTAGGCTAATATTTTATAATAAAGTTATAAGGTATAAGGTATATATACTATTGTATTTATTTATTATTTAAGTAAGGAGTTTTTATAAATTTTTATAAATTTAAATAATTATTCTATATTTTAATTTAATTTATTATTCCTTTGAGATAGTATTATTAGTATTTAAATAATTCTATAATTATTATTATTTTCTTATTTAGAATATTATAATTTAATTTAAAATTTTAATATTTTCTTAATTAAAAAGTAATTAAATAATAATAGTTTTTTTTTATTTAATTAGAATAGAATTTTTATTATTATAAATAAAGAAATATTAGTTTTTATTTTAATTAGGAATATTAGATTAAAGTAGTAGAATAGTAGGGTATTTTAGAATACTTTAATAAGGATTTAGAAAGCTTTTTTTTCTTTATTATTTAATTTTACTTTCTCTAGCTTCTTCCTATCTTTATTTTCTTTTAGTAATCTATTTAATAATACTATAATTTTTAAGTATTAAAAAATAAATTATTAATAAAAATTATAAAATTCTAAGAAAACTTAAATCTTTTTATAAATTTTTAGTTTTTTTTATTTATTAATAATTTAAACTTAATTTAAATCTATTTTTATATTTTATTTTAATAAAATAAAATCTAAAAACTTAATTTATAATTAATAAAAAATATACTTAGAGGTCTTAGTATATAGTTCTATTTTTTATAGGTAATTTAATATTATTTAAAAGTATTTTATATATAATTTCTTATTCTTAGAATAAATTAAAATATTATTAAAATAAGTAATATAAATAATATTTATTAATTTTTAAAATACTTAATAAATATAATTTTAAAATATTATTAAAATATTAATTAATTTAAAAAGTATTATTAAATATTTAAAATAATTATATTTTATATAAAATATAGTTTTTTATTTATTACCTTTTTTAATATAAATATAATAATAAGCATTTTTTATATTAATTTTAGAAAAATACTTAATACTTTTAATTTAGTTTATAATCTCTAATATAAAAAATAATAAATAATAATTCTTTTTTATTATAGTATTAAGTCTTTTATAGTTTATATATAAATATAGAAATCTATTTAGCTTTAGAATAAAAAGGATAAAAGTACCTACTAAACTCTTAAAAAATTAAATATAATTTTTTTTTAGGTTATTTTATAAGTATTTTTTTAATTCTTTTAATTTTTTTTAGGATAATAAATAAATTAGCTTATAAGGTAAATTAATTCTTAGTATTAGATTAATATTATAATTAATATTTTTATATTTAAATAATATATTTATATTATTAATAAAAAAAATTTAGCTAAAATCTTAGATTTTAATAAAAAATAATTATTTTTTTATTAATAATTTAGGTATTTTATTTTTTTGGATTAAATATAATTTTTTAACAATAATTATACCTAGAATTTTTATTATATTTTTATATATTATATAGAATTTTTTTTTAGGGAAAATTATAATCTTTTCTTAAGTAATTTAGAATTATTAATCTTTATTAATAGGATTTAAAAAAATATTTAATATCTAAAGGAAAAATATTCTTAAGATAATAAGATTACTTTATTAAATTAAAGTCTTTTTAATATTTATTATTATTTAGGTAATTTTTTTTATTTTTCCTTTAAAATTAATTATATTAAAAAGAATTTTTTAAGCTAATTTAATAAAGATTTTTTTTTATTTATTATAATAATTAAAAAGATTTTATTATAAGATTTAGTAAATCTTAGTTAAATTATTAGTTTTTTGCTAATAGTATTTATTTTTGCTTTTATATCTAGGATTTTAGAGGTTTTTATAGGATTTTATTCCTAAGTTACTATTATTAGTAATATATTAAAGTTCTTATAGATCTCTAATCTAGGATTTTTAGCTATAGTAAGATTAAGGATTATAACTAAGATCTTTTTTTTGACCTTTTAGTCTTAATTTTCTAGATCTTTAATACTTTATTATATTTATTTGCTAAGTACTCTTTATTAAAGTAATAAAAGTATTTTAGCCTAATATTATCCTTATTAATTGGATTTTTATTATCTTTTATTACTAATTTATAGGGCTTTTATAGGATTCTTCCTTAGGCTTTTAGCTTAGTTAAAGGAGAGTTTATATTATACTTTTTTTATATTTTATAGATTAAGATATAATTAGGCTTAAAATTTATTTTATTCTTAATTATTTTTACTTTTTTTTTCTTTAAATCTTTAATATTATTTTAATACTTAATTATTATTAAGATTAAGATTTTTTAGATAATAAATATTAATAAAATATATATAATAATATATTTATAAAAATTAGATATAAACTTATAAAAAAAATTATTTATTTAATCTTATTTATTAAAAATTCTTAATTATTTTTTAAATAAATTAAAATAAAAATAGAAATCTTAGGGATTTTAATTATCCCTCTAGATAGCCTTTTTTTTTTTTAGTAATTATTATTTATAGATTTCCCTTATTTTTCAAAAAGATTTTAATTTATTTCTAAAAATAATTTTAATTTATTTTATATTAGTCTTAATCTTTTTCTAATTTATTCTTAAAATATTATTTTTATTAAATTTTTCCTTTAAATTTAAGATAATTTTATATTATTAAAATCTTAGCTTAATTATATTTATATTTCTTTAGAGCTCTTATAAAAATTTATTAAAGATTATATAATTACTTATTTTTTTTTTAAATAATTAAATAATCTTTTAAAATAATAATATTAATAATTTTAATTTTTTTATTTTTATTACTTAAGCTAAAAAAATTAATATTTTTTTATTATTTTTTTTTTATAGTCTAAAGTATTTTTAAGAATATTAAATAATTTAATTTCCTTTTTATAGAATATTATTAATTATTAAAAATATTTTATTTATACCTTTTATTTCCTAATTTCTTATTTTAAAGATTTTATTTTCTTATTTAATTTTTTATTTAAAATATTTTTATTACTAATTTATAATTAATTTAATAATCTTAGCTTTTTTATATTTATAATTACTTATTTTCTTTTATTTTATATAAATATAGTTTTCTTATATAGTAGATCTTTTATATTTAATATTTTTATTAATTAGTATTTAATAGTAATTATATTATATATTAATTAGGATATTTACCTAATTATAGGGTTTATAGAACTAAAGCCATAGGATCTTCTATAAGCTATCTTATATTCTAGGTAGCTATAATAAAAACTTTAGAATTATTATATTGGCTAGATTATAGATTTAGATATAAGAAAATAGCTAGATAGAATAGAAAGTATATTAACTCTTGGTTATAAGACTAAAGCTTATCTTGCATTTATCTTAGAATCTAGGTATTTTTTTTACTATAGCTAAGATGTTATCCCTTTGCTAGTTATTTGTCCCTATTATATATTTATTATATTTTATTATATATATATTAAAATAATATATTATTATTATAAATTATAAAATTTAAATATTATAAAATCTTTTTAATAATTATTAATATAAAATTTATAATAAAAATTTAAATAATATTATTAAATTTTTAAATTATTAATTATATAATTCTTTTTTAAATTTAAATTTTATATAACTATTATTATATTATAGTTTTTTTTAATTATAATTTTTTAATTTTATTTTTAAATTTTTATATATAATATTATAATTATTTAGGATTTTTTTATTAATTTTATTTAAACTTTGCAAGCAGTTATTCCCCACCATGCTAGCATGTACTTTAATATGGGTCTCCAGCCTTTGCATGTTTCTCCCATACCATTACATGTGACCAACGCGCCAGCAACCTTCATCACATACATCTCTTCATGCCTTCTGTTGGATAAATCCACCCGCATTTCTTTGATTCTCTTCCATTTCGCGCCTTCTTGAAAATGTCATCAGGACCCCCCATTTCCACGTGCGTGTCATTGCACACCCGACGCGCAGCGTGAGAATTCCACACTAACTTGTCATCTAGTGTGTACGTCCAGAACTTGGAGGAGCGCGTCAAGCTGGAGACTTTGACGGCCGCCCTCCAGACAATTTTTTCCGAGTTTGGCAATGTTGTTGATGTTGTCGCCAAGCGCAACCTCAAGGCCAAAGGTCAAGCCTTCGTAGTCTTCGAAGACCCTGAAAGTGCCCGAAATGCCATCGAAGAAGTCCAAGGATTTGAATTGTTTGACAAGCCCATGAAGTTGGCTTTGGCGCGTAGTCGCAGCGACAAAACAGTCGCGTTGAATTGCAACGAAGAAGAATTTGAGTCGCATAAACGCCATCGTCAAGCAGAGAAAGGCAAGTCAAATCCCCCATCTCCAATGCACAGTTTCACTTACTTACCTTCTCTTGTCTTTAGATAAGCGCAAAGCTCTTGAGGCCGCCGAGGAACAGAGACACCTTAGCAAGCGAGTCGCCGGCACCGCGTCAGATAGCAGACCAACCAAGACTGCTAGGCCTTCGGGACTCAAATCAACAAGTGCCGGAACCTCTGCTGTTGTTCCAGACGAATATCTCCCGCCCAACAAGATTCTATTTGTTCAGAATCTTCCAGACGACTACGATATCGACGCTCTTTCTGGAGTATTTGGCCGGTTTGATGGGTTCAAGGAGATTCGGTTGGTGCCAGGCCGACGAGGCATTGCCTTTGTCGAGTACGATGCCGAGCAAGGCGCCATAACAGCCAAGGAGAACACTGCTGGCATGAGTCTGGGCGATAAGCCCATCAAAGTTACTTATCAACGACAGTAATGCCCATAGATTATGTAGTGGAGGGAGTCAGCATTCTTATGTATCTAAACCCTCAACATGTCATACAATGTGTTGCAAACTCATTCCTTTCCTATAATGGTGCACAATACAAAAAATACGCCAATTGCTCCACGCCACCCTGAAGTGTGGGATAGCTCCGTACTCGAACCATTATACCCGATTTCCTTAAAAGATGACATCGTTCTCATCCTCACCGGCCAGTATATCGGCCGGGGCAGTGCCTTCACTTTGAGCCTGCGATTCCGATGTAGCAGCTTGGGCCTCTCGCTTTGCTTTCATCTCAGCGTCGGCAGCCGCGTTGTCACGTTGCTTCTTGTTGGCGACCTATGGCGGGTTAGCTTTTGATCGGACTGGAAAAGCATGTTTAGACTTGCCTTCTTCAACCTATAGAATTCCTCACGATCTAGTTCATCCAGCTCGGAGTTGATATACTTGATTGTGTTCTCGGTACGGGGGATGATAACGTGCTCGATAGCGTTGACTTTGATTTAAATCAGTCGCTGGGTCCAAATGTGCAGTGTGCATGGGCAACTCACCACGCCGGTTCACGACTTTAATGACCTCATCAAGAATCACAAAGGCGGTTTGCAAACTGGCCAATTCCACCAAAGCTTCCACCGCTCTTGCGTAAGTCTCGCGGCATCGTTGAACTTGTTGACCTCCCTTGCCTAAACCCGTTAGGCCAAAATCATTATTTCCTTCGGTTAGGTAGCTCTCAAATGCTGGGAGGAGAACACCGGAAACGTTGTCTTGTTTGGTACGGATTCGGAACCGAGCTGATTTGGCTGACTCCTGAACCTGGTATCCGATATCGCCTCCAACTGCATATGTCACTTCCGCGAGAGAAAATGCTGCAATTTGCATTACGCGGCCCATCTTCCGTTTAGCTTCATCGATTCTTCGTGTGATTTCTATTGGAGGCAATTATCAGTATGAAATAATGGTGAGCAAGGCGAGATATTGAAAACCAACCTCGAAATCGTCTGTGTGGTAAAAATACAGTTAGCCTGAGCGCGATCCTAGAATATTGAGACAACTTACTTGGTTAAAGCTTCACTCTTCCTCTTTAGCAAGCTGTGGCCTGTCTCAGCTCCCTTGAGCTTCGCTTTCATGATGCCTAGCGATTGCCGAGTGGGAAATACCGCCTCGCGGTCCTATGTTGCGGTTAGCATTTCTCTTTCTTCCCTGCTACGTGTGGTGTAAAATACTGCGGCGCCCGACATGTTGGCGGTTCAATCGGGTCGTTGTTGATGAAAGTGAAATAAGTGGTTCGGGAAAGTGACGATGGATTTGGTCGATTTCGTGGATCGCGAGGTTGGAGTGTCGTCACAGTAGCCATGTACTTCGGAGCTATGTAATCAATATCACTGTAAGGGGGCGCTGCACCTGCAGACTGCAGACACCCGGGGCTCCACCCGCACGGGCAGTGCGGTGGAGTCTGGGCGGTTGGGCCAGGCTCATCACTGTCCAGCACAAGGCAGCACATGGGGTGGAAAAATAAAACACCCGGCGTGACTTGTACCTGCACCGACCGCGTTCACGACCATCTTCACAGCGGTTCCGGCGACACAGACTACCACGGTACACGACGACGGCTGCGGACCCGAGGGGCGCCTGATTGCGTCTAGTCCGACTCACAACGATGCGCAGTTCACCCTGATCTCTAATCCGTGACCGCCGCTCCCTTACCGGAGGCCGATTGCTTACCTTGCCCGACCTTCATTTACCAACGATTACCATGGCGCCCATTATTCCCTCCCCGAACGGGGTGCGCAGAGAACCTCAGCTTCACCTTGTTGTAAGTTCTGCGGTCTTGAGACTTGCGCGTCCAGGGACTAACTGGCCACCCTCTTTTAGGCCAATGAAGATTCTGTTTACGAGCAAGACATTCTCCGCGACCTCGGCAGTATTAAACCCTGGCTGGCGTATATCGACTTCAAGAGCCGTCATGGCACTATTGTCGAGCAGGCCTTCGTAATGGAACGGGCTTGCGCTCAGTTACCTAGATCCTACAAACTTTGGAAGCTGGTTTGTGTCTCTGACAAAGACCCTGTAAATGTTGCTAACAAACTACATAGTATCTCGCATTTCGGGCGAAACATGTCGCGAAGTTGAACCCATCCATATTCGCCGCCGAATACCGCAAGGTCAACGCCCTTTTTGAGAGAGCCCTCATCCTTCTGAATAAGATGCCTCGCATCTGGGAGATGTATCTGAAATTTCTTACTCAACAGCCTCTTGTTACCTCTACACGTCGGACTTGTGATCGTGCCCTAAGGGCTCTTCCGATCACCCAGCACAACAGAATTTGGGCTCTGTACAGACAATTCGCAAACTCCGCTGCTGGTGAGACTGCTGTAAAAGTTTGGAGACGATACATGCAAGTGCACCCAGAGGATGCCGAGGATTTCATTGAGCTGCTTGTTCAAACAGGCCATTTCACAGAAGCGGCAATGAAATTTATAGACATTCTCAACAACACTCGTTTTTCAAGCAAGCATGGGAAGGGTCACTTTGAACTGTGGAGTGAAATGGTTGACCTCCTGGTTGACCATGCGGCTGACATTGAGACTGGGCACGAGACAGGCATCGATGCGGAACGTATCATCCGAAGCGGTATCACCCGGTTTGCCGATCAGAGGGGAAAGCTATGGGCTGGTCTCGCTACTTACTGGATTCGGAAAGGCAGTTTTGAACGTGCGCGAGATGTTTTTGAAGAAGGAATCACCACGGTCATGACTGTTCGTGATTTCACGCTGATATTCGAATCGTACACGGAATTCGAGGAGTCCATCATCGGCGCACTCATGGAGGTGGCGTCGTCTCGCGCCGAGAGGGGTGTGGATGATGAGGAGGCCGATTTCGAATTGGATATTCGGATGATGCGTTTCGAGCAACTTATGGATCGACGGCCGTTTCTGCTCAATGATGTCCTTTTGCGGCAGAATCCAAATAGCGTCTCTGAGTGGGAGAAGAGAGTTGCTCTCTGGGGTGATAACAAGCGAGAGGTGGTCCAAACATACACAGACGCTATCTCTGCCATTCAACCTAAGCGTGCTGTTGGTGCATTCCATCAACTGTGGGCTAATTACGCAAAGTTTTATGAGCGAGGAGGTGATTTGCGAAACGCTCGGGTCATCATGGAAAAAGCCGTAAAGGTTCCTTTTAAGTCCGTTGCGGAACTGGCGGATATGTGGATCGAATGGGCGGAAATGGAGCTTCGCAATGAGAATTTCGATGATGCCGTACGCATTATGGCGAAGGCTGTTCAGGCGCCTAAGCGATCAACTGTCGACTACTTTGACGAAACACTATCACCGCAGCAGAGAGTACACAAAAGTTGGAAATTGTGGAGTTTCTACGTCGACCTTGTTGAAAGTGTCTCATCTTTGGAAGAGACCAAGAAAGTCTATGAACGAATATTTGAGCTACGGATTGCCACTCCTCAAACCGTTGTCAACTATGCCAACCTGTTGGAGGAGCATAAATATTATGAAGAGTCGTTCAAAATCTACGAGCGGGGATTGGACCTCTTTAGTTATCCAGTCGCGTTTGAGTTGTGGAATCTTTACCTAACCAAGGCTGTGGATAGAAAAATTGGAATCGAACGGCTGCGCGATCTTTTTGAGCAAGCTGTTGAGGATTGTCCACCTAAATTCGCAAAAACTATATATCTCATGTACGGCAACCTCGAAGAAGAACGTGGCCTGGCTCGACATGCAATGCGGATATACGAACGGGCTACGCGAGCCGTAGCGGATGAGGACCGAGCGGATATGTTCAACTTTTACATCACCAAGTCTGCTTCGAATTTTGGTCTTCCTTCTACACGACCCATTTACGAGAGAGCCATTGCAGCTCTTCCAGATAATGAAGCAAAGGATATGTGCCTGAAGTTTGCGGACATGGAGAAACGATTGGGCGAAATCGACCGTGCTCGTGCAATCTATGGACATGCTTCGCAATTCTGCGACCCCAGAACTAACCCTGAATTTTGGACTAAGTGGGAGCAATTCGAAGTCCATCATGGAAACGAGGATACCTACAAGGAGATGCTGCGGATCAAGCGCAGTGTGCAGGCCCAATACAATACTGATGTCAATTTTATTGCCTCCCAAGCTTTGGCACGCAGTCAAAGACGACCTGGTGCAGACGATGCTGAGGTATCTGATGCAATGGCAGCATTGGAAAGACAGTCACGCGCACCTGAGGGATTTGTTGCGGCGAGCACAGGGCCCCGAGGAGAGCCTGTTGTCCCTGCGGCCGTTGTCACATCGAACCCGGATGCAATTGATATAGATGGCCTTGACGATTAACGCTGCGCGCGACAAGGGACGTTTGGTGGGTAGGCTAGGTTTCAATATGTAGTACAGATTATTTTCATTTGTTTTCTCTCGGTCCAAAACACATCATCTGAAATGGCTAAAGCGCTCAGAACCACGACTCATTTCCCTCCTTTCATCTCACTGATCTTAGCATGATATTTTTCTTGGTAATTTTTGTCAATGTGACCGTCCCGAGAGTTAGGTGTGGCGTAAATGGAGCCCTTGCGTTTTTGGAAGCGACTTGGGGGGACCTTGGCAGCATCTGGGTTCGCAGTCAGTCTTCAATAATATTCCTGCCTCACAGACAAGCGATCACCAACCCCACTCGTCACTCAGTCTGCGGTCTTGTTTACTCATCCCCGTAACAGGTGATTCATTCATCGTAATAGGCGAGGGGTCTTCGACAGCCGGTTGCTGATTGAGAGGCTGCTCCATGTTTGCAGGGCGATGGTGCGTGGTGGGATATGTGTTGCGGAAAAGAGTAGTCAAGCTGTTGTAATGTTTGGAAGGTGAACGATAAGTGCATTGAAACCTGAGTGCCTATGGCGAAGATGACAGCTCGGCTCTGCGAGCAATATATACCTCCCCATGCTTGCGTAAGGTGTTCAGTCAGGAGCGGCAGACACCAAACTTTCTGACCTACCCCGCAAAGCTTGAACATCGCCCGGGTCTCGGGATTGGTTTAGGGATAAGTTAGTGTAGCAAGCAGCCTGCCTCTTTTCAGACTGCCTGGCCATCGACTGGCTGGTGGTGAGGCAGTGGCGTAGAGTCTCGATCGTCGGGGCTATTGACGTCATGGTGATGGTCACGATGGGCTGGCAGCACACCTCTATCCATGGTTATTGTTAGCCTTAGCCTGTATCAGCTCTGAGCGCCCCTGCGGTGTAATCAACACTTCATCTGGTATGAGTCGAGAATTTAATTCCCTTAGTTTAATGGGTCGTGTGCTCCGGCATATTGCTTTCGAAGACAAGTTTAGTAGCACTAGTTATTTGATGCTTTTCAAACTTGCCGCTGCGTCTGCTCCGCTTCGCAAACGTTCATAGTTACATGGTCAGGTATCTTCCAGGGCTTTGCGGACTGTGCGGAGATCTTCTGATAAAGATGAGGGTGTGTTTGATCGCGGAGATGTACCAATGATGACTAGCTGAAGGGTGTGTGGATGACCACCCTCCTAATGCCTTCGCCCTAGCCCGAGAAGATAACGCTTGGGTTTTCTGGTAGTGCTTGAGTGATTGGTAGTATCAATGTCGCCATGGCGTAAATAGAAATACGACGATGACGGCGGATGGTAGGCTGGCTACGTGGGAAGACGAGATGACTGGCGCTCGCCAGAAGCCACCTAGGAGCTGATCCTAATAGGAGGAAACGTGCATTCGAATGTCCAGCCTCTGCCATTTTTAACCGATGCTCCGCACCAATACCGTGAGAACAACGGGCGACATGGGACATGTTGCTCGCAGCTTGGAGCTGGGGGCGAATCATTCAAAGACTGCCTTGGCAGCAATGTAACACCAAGGGCCAGTACTTGGAATTGATTGGACATTGGACGTGAAGAGCAGCATTTCTAGCCCAGAAGAGGTTTAGCATCGTGTAGCACTCATATAAGCACCAGAAGTAAATGAGCAAGGCACGTGCAAATAACACCGCCACATCAACGAGATCGCGGTTTGAAGTATTAACGCCGACGAGGGCTGATGACCTCGAGTTTTAGGGACAGTAAGTTGAAGGTAAAGACATAACAATGTACACATGTGATTGAAGCATAAAGTATAGATGGAATGAAGGAAACTGGAAATCGGATCATTATTTTTTCGATATTATTGCAATAATTGTTATCAAAATAAAAATACCAAGCTCACATTCATGATGTATACAATATAATCTTGAGTTTCTAAGTCTTACGCTTAAGAGAAGTCTGGTGGGATTGCTCAATAATTTGCTATGATATGATGTTTGACTCACAACAAAGTTGAGAAGGACCGAAGACAACAACTCTTCTATTTTTCTGAAACAAATTAGAAGCCTCCCTTCTAGATCTAACATATTTTGTAACTTGATGAATTTTTGGCTTTGTCTCTCTCATGTTCACGGCATCATACAGTGCGCGAATGCTCATAATTTCTCGCTGAAAATGCCCCACACTTGTTGCAAACCTTCTATTTTCCATTGGCTAAGGTTCATCAGGCACCACGAAGAAATCTGACTCACACTGTGAAGACTCTCATTTTCAGCGATCGTGCGCCTTCCATAAGGTAAGCAGCGTGTTGGTGCAGCAGGCAACAAGGCCCTTGATCACGTATTGAGTCATAACCAACAGGATCTTTAGGTCTATATCTGAATTTCGAGGCCTGTTTTCCACAAGGCTTTGCTACTCAAACCAACCCCTCACTCACACCAGCGTGGGCCTTGCTGGGCACGAACACAACGAGATTCATCATCTTGTGAGGACTACGATTGCACGATCTAGAAAAGTTTTGTGCCCGGGAAACAGGCGCTCGGCTGAATTGAGGTGGTGCAGTATTATTGTTTCATGTCCTTGCGCCTGGTTCGCCCAGGTATGGTCATGAAGAGGAAGTTTGAAGCCTTTCTCAAGGATAAGCCATCGCCGTCAGCGTTATCCTCTATCTCGACTGCTGTCTCAACCACTCCTTTATCAAAAGGTACAGCTGCAACGCAGTTAAGCTCTTCAATAATGGCAACTGCTTCTATCCAGCTCAATGCCCGTGAGCAACAGCTCCGACTCCTTCTTCTTGATGTGGCCAAATCTATCGATGAGGCAGGCCATGCTAGTGAACCTATCGTTTTGCGCTGGGCCGGTGGCTGGGTTCGCGACAAGCTCCTTAATATCGAGAGCCATGACATCGACGTCGCCATAAACGCCATGACAGGCGTTCCTTTTGCCAAACACATGTGCGATTACTGCGAACGGCCAGAAGCTATCGCTAAGCATAGTATTGGGCCTGCTGATATTGGCAGCTTGCACAATGTTGCCCGCAACCCAGATAAGTCGAAACATCTCGAAACTGCCATGGTAAGAATGTTTGGTCTTGATCTCGATTTTGTCAATCTCCGAAAGGAGACCTATACAGAAGATAGCCGCAATCCTCAGATGGAATTTGGCACCGCCCAGGAGGATGCACTCCGTCGCGATGCCACAGTCAATGCCCTCTTTTATAACCTGCATACCGATCAAATTGAGGATCTTACGGGAGGCCTCAATGACATGGCATCAAAGATAATTAGAACACCACTTGAGCCGTTCCAAACGTTCATGGATGACCCTCTCAGAGTGTTACGCCTGGTTCGATTCGCAAGCCGTCTCCAGTTCACCATCGACCCCGAGACTCGTCAATTCATGGCCAATGAGAGCGTTCTAGAGGCCTTACGAGTGAAGATTAGCCGTGAGCGTGTCGGCGTAGAGTTGGAGAAGATGCTCAAAGGTATAGTACCTGGGGTTGCCTTTTTGTGTCGGTAACTAATAAACTTGGCCACAACTAGGTGCCCATCCTCGTGACTCTCTTCAGCTTATTAATGAGCTTGGCTTATACTCCGCTATATTTACCGACCCAGCCCAAGAGTCTATGCCGAGTCCAGACATCTCGAAGTGGAACATTGTGTACGAATGTTTGAACGAGTTGATTCAACAGAAGGGCTTGAGTTCTATTGGTGGTATCCTCATCTCGAAGGAGGAAGAGGCATACCTGGCTTGGAATTTAGCAGCTCTCTGTCCTTGGATGGTTGTGGATGAACCGCCAAATCCCAAACGAAAAGCAAACGCCCCTCCGCCTGTGGCTGTAGCTGCCAGGGAAGGCTTTAGGGCTCCCAACAAACTGACTGATATTATCGCTGCTTCCTACCGCAACCGCGAAGAAATCATATCATTGAAAAGAGCTGTGCAGAGCCAGCAGGCTTGCATCAACGAGCGGGATAGATTTGGGATGGCAATTCGAAAGTGGGACGCGCAAGTGAGATCCTGGCGACTTCAGGTCCTCAATGCACTCCTTGTGGAGGCCATGGAAACCCTTCAGGAGTGGTCAGGTAAAAAAGAAGATGGTGAGTTGCATCTGACTAACCCAATGTTTTGAAGGATAGATACTGATTGATTGATTCTATAGGGAGGAATGAATTTCTGAAGACATGGCAAGCCTTTCTCGATCATCTTATCAAGTTGGATGTGCTTGAGGCCCCTTCGTTGAAGCGTCTACTAGATGGTAGACAACTTGCACAGGCGCTAGGAATTAAACCAGGAAAATGGACTGGCAAAGCATTGGATGTGTGCGTCGCATGGCAGCTCCGGAACCCCGAGGAGAATGATCCAACCGGCGCAATCGAAGAGGTCAAGCAAAAGCGGAAGGAACTGGGAATACCTTTGCCATGAATTCCTGGTGTACATTGAAAACAAAGATGTAGAGAATATTGATTCGATTTATCTCTCTTCAAACATAGAACTTGGCTATCATTTCCTCCACTAAAACTCCCACCTTGATATCCAGTCGAGGACATCCTCAACTTCATCACTTAAGTCCATCGATGGGGAAAGATACAGTGTATATAGTATGAATAGCACTGTAAACCCACACTGCTGCCTTCAGGTTCTCACACCCATCTGCTTCTGATAGCTGTGCTCTGTTGTCTTATTTCCCAAAAACCAATGCCTCTCTTACCAACGCACTGATTAAAAGCGAAAACTATCGCCTACGGGCAATTTCCAAGCGTCGTATAGTTTTGGCTGGATGCTTGTGGTGGAAACTGCCGCCCCAATCCCAAACGGCCATGTTGGAGTCACTCCTGGGGGAGGCTAATCTCGATACCCTCCGTAATTTCGTCGTCGGTAAGCTACCACCGTGGGCACCCATAGCAACTATTTGGAGAAAGTCTTGGATATGTTCATGCTGATCACCTGCATGTTCTTAGACTATCCAGGGCGAGCCTCTCTCGACGATGAAGCTGCTCGTATAGTCAACTCTCAGGATAGAACGGCATGTAGAGTTCCTCTCAAGACCCATTCCATTTCGTAATTCATCTTTGCATGGACTAACTCACGATATTTTAGAGCCTTATCGAAGCAGCACTCACTTCGGGGTTGTATCTCTCCAATCCAGGTGGCTTTGCATGGAATGACGACCAAGTTTCCAAATTTGCCCAGGCAGTCGAGGATAGGCTCCTCAGCCCTGGTTTGAGATCAGGTGTGCTTGTCTTCCTTTCCTCAGCTCTCGAGATTTGCTAATATACAAAGATCAAGAAAGTTCTGCCCTTGTAGCAGAGCTAGGCATCGCTTGCTTACACCTGTTGTTATCCGCATGTTCGTGCAACCTAGCGGATTCGACTCTTGTCAAGCTCGTCGCGTTTACTGATGCTCGCGACCCCTGGACTACAACGAAAGCCGCCCAGGTTGCATCGGATTTGCTCAAAAATCAATTGGATCCCACAATGCTAGGAAAATTTATTGTTGGCCCAGTACTGCAAGATTTTCTCCGGCCTCTCTTTGCCAAGTCATCTTCATCTAGGGTCACTGAGTCGGGGAGACCAGCCCACTACCAGGTCGCAACTGATCCGTCTCAGCAATTTCGCAAAACTACATCTTGGAATGACCAAGTCCCATCGGCCATCTCAACTTTACAATGGACCGTGGGTATGTCTGAGGTATTTTCACTTTCAAGCCGCCCACGTCCACTGGAATGAGCTACTGACATCTACAAATCTTCAAAGCCATCTTTACTCCAAGAGCACTGGCCTCTCTTCACCCCAGCACTGCTGACAATTGCAGAGGATGGGTCTGTTGAGATTAAAGCAAGAGGTTTGGAGATTTTAAGTCTCTTCGTGGAGAAGTGTCCTCATCAAATTATTCATACGACTGGAATTGACCGCATCATTGAAGACATCACCTTTCCTGCACTTCTTTACCTTCCAAGTCTTACCCCGGAAGAAGACTCCGTCAAACTCCTTGTCCCAGCATACAATGTGCTTATCCGACTAGCTACAGCCCATGGACCTGCAGCAAACCCCAACCGTCGCCGATTGATAGACAGGGTTTTACGGGAAGGAATATTTGCAGCCTACTCCCACACCTCTCAGCATGCTCATCTCGTCGAAGTTTTAATGGAAAACATGGAATCAAGTGTGAAATGCCTGGGTATCTATTCAGTTAAGCATCTCAAGGTAAAAATCCGATATAAATCCATATCCCGGAGCGCCGCTAAAGCTCTATGAGCAGGACATTCTATCCATCATCTCCTCAACTGTGGAAGATCCTTTTGCGGCTGCATATCCTCCAGCTGTCATTAAAGCCATAAGTGCCCTCAAGATCACCATCGCGAATTGCTGGCCTCGAGTACGGGAACGTGCACATTTTGAACAAATTGTTCGTGCTTTATCGCTTTGTTGGGTGAATCTCCTCGAGGACGAAGATGTAATGAGTACAGAGGCGAATGACAAAAACACTATATCTCAAGGGTTACTGGAGATATCCAAGATGGTGACGGCACTCTGGGCTCAGACTTGTACCCAGCCGCCCGAAAAACTGGCCGAGATCCTGGAAAAGGAGCCTCGATTGACCAAACTCTTTCCAGCTTGGTCAAGCTAGAGAATTTTCCACAGCCGACTTGGGGTCGCTTGATGCTCGTTCTTAGGTTTAATCAAGCGGCTGCTGTTTAAAGAAAGATTTGCCACGTAACCATTTTCTGTATGCTTTGTATCTCTTCTTGGGTCCATCTTCTTCGGTGACCGTAAGTGGGTTCTCTCCCACCTTGAGCAATTCAGCGTAGAGGTTGATCTCCTCTTCGGTGCCCCTAACAATCAGACCTTCGTCTTGCCAACCACCGTTGACATACTCCTGATATTCAGATGAGTCAATGTCCACGGGGGTGTCACTTGAGACCACAAGGGGAAGATTCTGGGGGTGTTTGATGTATCTCTCATAGTCTTCAGCTTCTTGGTCCATCACAGATGGATTTAGTGAGTCTTGGACAGCTTTGGTGAAGGTCCATTGCGTAGCTTTGGACTTTTCTTGAGCCTTTTCTTGCGCCGTAGGTTTAGTTTTAGGCAAATCGTCGTTGGCCTGCAACGCCTGCGTCGGATCCAACCGAGTTGTATCAACGCCCAAGGCCGTCTTTTCTTGCACTGGCTGGAGCCAACGAAGGGACATAGCCTTTGCAGGGGTTTTGCTCGAAGCCGTTGCTGAAGGTATTTCCGCTTTTTGGCCTGAACGCAATGCGTTAGAGGCTGCGGTGTTGGTTGATTCCTTTTTTGGCCTCTTTTTGTCATTAGGGTCGACATCGCCCTCCGTCCGAACGCGAAAGGGACTAAGATCATACCGTCCATCTTGTGTTGATTTGAGGGGAATATACTTGATAGTAGAATTCATTTTGTACGCAAACATCTTAGGGAAGGACGATAGCGTAGCAGGTCGGTAGTATTCAAGCCAATAGTCATCGAAAAATTCAACGGGATGGAAGCGTGCAATATCCCTACTGGGCACATACGGAGGTATCTTCCTCTCATTCAAATGGGCAGGCGTGTACCAATTAATGTAGTTGCGCTTAGGTCTAGCCGACCAATTGCGGGGGTCGGCATGATGAAGGTAATAGTCGGTTGCAAGATCCCAAAGCATAGGCTGTCCTTGAGTGAAGATGTAGTTCCCCAGAAACAGGTTGTAAGCCTCTTGCCGTTGGCTATCCAGAAAGGAGTTGTTATAGTAGCGCTTGAAGCTTTCGATCATATCTCGAGAATGGCTCGTCCACTGGTTGATCTTACGATAAGTCTCCATGGTGTTGACAAGCTGCGAGCCGCCGTACTGGACAGCAATGGTATCTCCGTGGTCATGCCACATGTGAGTAAATAGGTTGACAGCATCCGTATCGTACTCCACCGATTTGTTTTCCAAAATGCCAAGGGCATGAAGCTGATGGCCCAGTGCCCGCTTCCCAATGACGAACTGAGCGGCGTTGGTGCGGTCGAGGCAGTCGATGCAGTTAGTGCGTGCCACTCCATTCTGAGCTGTCATGGGGCTTGTGATGCCGTCGCCGTTCTGGAAGAAGCCCGTTGTGTTGAGGACTGATTCGGCAATCAGCTCGAGATTGCCAATGACATCACCACCGCGGACTTTGGATGCCCGACTCATATCCCAGGCCTTATGGATGATCTTTTTATCAGCTGGAAGAAACTGGTTGAGATAGTTCAGAGCGAGTGTGTACTCTTCCAAGAGCTTTGATTCCCTCGGTTGACGTTCTTTAGCTTTAATCAGGTTGACCACGTAAATAGGGGCACCATATCTCTCAAATAGGTTATCAAAATGCAACGCAGCCGCCCCATAGAACGGATCGACGAGATTAAGCTCTATGGGTGGCTTAGGGGTGACGCCTGTGCTGTCTTGAGTCCAATACAATGGGATACTGCCTCTATGTTGAACGTAAGACGTGTATTGAGGGCTACAGTACAGCTGGGGCCCAGGGGCGTGGAACGACGTTGTCAATGATTCGGCAACGATTTGCTCAGTTTCGACATCGTTGGCGACATAACCCTGTAAATATCAGACAAACGAGCAATGTTGATTTGAAAGTATAAAGTTTTGGCAAGCAACTTTGATAGATGTGTGCATAGGGGTCTGTTAATAGATTCACGTACCAGGTCGTTGGCTCCTCGCTTCAAGAACCGAGCGCCAGCAAAATATCGCGAGCGTCTAGCAATGACGGTGATATGGGCAGTGCGCCCATAGATAGAAAGAGCTATCCCGCATTAACCAGCTTGTTCTTGGCTGGAGCCTAAATGGTAACTTACCGGCTTGGTCGATATAGCCGTGGATGATGGGCCGACACCAATCGTATGGATCTCGCAGAGCCGCGACCGCAGGCTCCAATAAGTAGTCGTTCCATACAAACATTGAATTGAAATCATCGTCTGAAGGAGGTAATATGCCTTGAGCTAGAGCCTCTCGTTCGCGAATGACATTATGTTGCAGGGTGCGAGTGACATCGTAGGAGTAGCTGTAATAAAAGGATCTGGTCAAATCGAGGTTGTTAAGGATCCCTAGGAACCGTTGCTCCTCGGTGTTTCGTGCGTCGGGCTTGAATTTGCTTGGAGTTAAAGGAACCAATTCTGTGCCCTCTATTTGGTATATGTAATGCCCTCCAACCATGGCTACGGTGCTTTTCTTGGTGATGAGAAGCATGTAGTAAGGCCCCGTAAACTTTATGAAGCCTAACAAACCCCAGGTGGTGCAGCGTAGCTTGATACCACCTGTTCCACGATTTCCATCATCTATAGTGTCTAACAACTGATTCATCTCCTTGAGGCTGTACACAATCTTGTCATCCGTCATGTTTAGTTCGGCGCCCTCAGTGGTGCGATCGATTTTGAGGATTCGGTATCGCTTCTCGCTGACGTCAACACCAACAATGTAGTACCGACTGGCCGTTTCGTATAGGCTGAACTTGTGCATCTTGTATATGAGTCGGTCGGGAACGCGGTCGTCAAAGGCATCTTCGGTGGTGCGGGAGCCTGGATCTGGGCTTGTGGTGCGGACAAAGGGCTTGGCTACTGCGGGTTCGTCGTCATTGTCATCTTCGCCTGCCTGGTGGGCGACACCAGCAGCATCTGACGACAGCGGACTCGCGGCTCCATTGTTTTGCAAGAGAGGGAATACTGGCGCGTCGCTATCTACCTCTGGGGTAGTTGGAAGCGTAATGGAGGGCGCAGGGCTGAGAGCGTCTGGGACACCAAACTCAGACATGCTGTCGAATGGCCTGGCACGTCCTGACGCCAACAGCAGGCAGGCTACGTGGCTGGTGTCAAGTGGCCTGGTTGCATGAAAATTCGCAATACGGTTCGTAAACACAGTCCGGCGAGGATAGAGCTTGTTGTTGCCAAGTTTGAGTCGGGCCTGTGTTCATGTCGGTCAGTTCGTCACATGGAACTCGACCTCCCCACTAAGGAACCCAGCTTTAGCGACGCCTCCCAGTAGGCGAACCATCTTGTAGTTGCACCAACCCACAGCCCCCAAATGACGTCGATTTCTCCGAATTACCGGGGTAGCCCCGCAATCAAACAATCAGGCTGCATTCCCGCGCACGATCGTCCAAGCAAAGGCATTCGTGATTCATTTTTGGTTTGGCCCATATTAAATTCTCGTGTATACGATACTCCACTGTCCTCTCTCTACACTGATTTGAAGCGAGAGTCCATACGACTCGCAGACGAGTGTCTATCAAACATCGTCAAAAAGGGGAGGTGACCCCAACCTGCTCTACACCCGTTCTAGTTTGCCAATTAAGCCTCCTTCCCATCCTCTTTCTTCTCGTCTTCAGTATTTTTATCTTCTTCTATCTTCTCGGCAGGCTCCGAATCAGTTGCATCATCGTCAACTGACACCTTCTCCTCTCCCTTGGCTTGGTCTTCCTCTTGTGGTTCTTCTAAAGCGAGATCGGTGCGGAGATCCGGCAAGAACCGATCAATACGCTTCCACGTCTCAGTCCAAAGCTTTTCCTTGGATGAGTCTTTTTTCGGCGAAACAAGATATCCACTGCTAGCCATGAACAAGATGACATTCTTCAAGTTCTCGCGAACTGCCTCCTCCTATGATCCTGCCGGTTAGCATTTAATCGACTAGAAACACCTTCTAAATATTTCACGTACCAGGCTGTCACCTTGCCCGCTGTTCATGAGGCGATCCATAATCTCAATAATTTTGATCCAAAGATCCAACATCCCATCCCATTCAGAAAGAAGAACCATATACTGCAAGAAGACTTTGCATAAAAGAGAGGCTGATTGCACCCTCATTTCACTCATCCCATCGCGATCAGATGAGAACACCTCTGGTTTGAGAAGGCGAAGGATCAACGGGAAAAGGACTTTGCCAAATATAGCAGTCCATTCTTTAGGATCGCTGCAGGTGAGTTCAGGCGCGAGCAAGGATCGCTGCAATGCTGAAAAGGCCAACTGTCGTACTTCGCGACATGGGTTTGCACATTGGTTTGTAAAGGCCTGGAAGACTGGCAGCCAGTAAGCCGACCAAGCTATAGACATGATAATTAATCAAGTATTCCATCACAATGAAAGAGAGAGTAGGACAAACCTTCGCTAGTCTCGAGTTGAGACTGTTGCATGAGATGAGGAATACGAGCTGTCAGGTTATACAATATATCCACGGCCTTGGATCCTCTGGCAACGGCTTCAGATTGGCTGTGCCAAATTAGTTACAATTCCGTAAGGGCCGTGACAAAATCCACTCACTGTTTGCCTTCTTTCTTTGGCTGCGGTATTCTGTCTTGGCGAGAGTTAGACCTTTGCAGAGGAACCTGGTTAGGATTTGCAGCAGTGGCAAAGTCATTCAGAAGCAAGATAGCAGCCTCAAAGTTATCTGCCAAGATGGCCTGAGGATCACCGTTGACGCCCCTCTCCAGTATTTCAAATACCAAGGCAGCAGACTCAGGCTTCCCTGCAAGAGTACGAAGAATTGCCCAAAAGTCAGGGGACGTCATGATCTCGCGCCGTAGTGGGCCAGGTTCGTCAATGCAGATGGCAAGACCTGCCAAGGTAAGATCAGATGTTTTACCAAGTGCATCTTGCGGGAGACTTGAAATTGTGTGGAGGAGGAATGGCACATTGACAAAATCATGCTCCTTCTCGGTTGAATTAGCACATTTACGGCCGAAGCGAGGGCCAGAACCTACATAGCTCGTCTTCAGAAGTTTGAGGGCGTAAAAGGTCGCTCTTGAGATCGCAATGGCGTGATATTGATTAGAATCTCGAAGTACACCCTGTACAGTATCAAACACCATCTTGCCCATCTTTTCGATTGTTTCCGAGTCCCTTATCGCCAGGAGGGTGCAAAACTCCAGAATGTACGTGACAGTCGGATCGTGCTTCGGTAAACCCTCTGACGGATGCTGTCCGTTTGTTGGTGATGCGGGCATATTTTCTTGTTTGACACTGATTACGGTAGTATTGTTGTCTTCGGGAAGTTGGTCGAGGAGTGATTCAACGACAAACATGGCAGTCGACGTATCAAGTTTTCTATAGGAAACGCCATTAGGAACAATACCAGGATCAAGTACTGTTGACTTACGCAATATTTTCAAAAACAGCCGTCATATTGCATGACTTGACGCAATCGACTGTGCAAAGAGTACTCTCCAGCTCTTCATCAGACGGCTCCGGGGGATCGTCTGCTGCATAACTGGAAATGTAAGATGTGAAAGCTGAGAAAAACCCAGTGTCGGCATTACGGGATACTCGATCAATGACTTGAGACGGTGTTTGGAGAGGAATCGCCGGTAGTGGTAGTGAAGGGATTGTAGTTGGGGAAAAGGAAGGGATTAACGAGTTGGTAAAAAGATTCAGCCAGATGCGAATGATCTAAACGAATTAGCTACTACCGCACACTCACACACAAAGGCACTTACATGTTTCCAGCTATCATGGATCAGTTCTTCGCTATCAGTGACCACGCGGAAAAGCACGAGAGTGGCTAGCTGGGCTCGGAAGTCCCTACCCAGCTTGACAGCTAGCTCACTAACCATGACACTCCCTTCTCCAGCCTGAACCTCAGTGTTAAGCGAGGTGTTGAAGGGAGACTCGGTGGCTAGAGTGGACATGTGGCTAAGACAAAATACAATCTGATCGAGCGCTTCTGTGTTCCGATACTTCGTGGCAATGCGTGCACACTCATCGAAACCTGTGACAATTCTTGCGAATACTGCATCATCTGTCGCTGACATAAACACATATGATAATGTCGAAACGATAGGCTTCCATGTAGTGGCAAACATATCGGCATCATAAATGTTAGTGTCGCAGAGTACAAGGTTACCTGCGGCCTCTGTTTTAAGCAACAACTCTCTCCAGGCATAGTCAAAGGCATGTTTGTTGTCGTGCTCATCCGGCAAGATGATCTCATTCGACTTGATTGAATCAAAGATAGACTGGAGGTATTCTGGGGCAAAGTTTTTGCCATCATTCACTCCACGCAGATTTCGAGAGAAGTCTTCCAAAGTCATCCGCTTCGCAGCAGCCAAATTTGGGTTGTGTTGGTCTGTATTCAGCATGATGATGGCATACGTCAAAACATAAACAGCATCCTTATTTGCGACGTCGGCAGGGAAATCGTTCAAGCAATATCTGGTAGAAAAGTTGTCCAGGATTGTCTCAATCAATGCTGATTCGCCAGGCAGTCGGAACGACTCCAGAAGTAACCTCAGCGCTTCATCAACACGCTTGCCAGTGAAGTCGAAGAGGTCTAGAAAAGCCCTGAGGATCTCCTCGTTACCTCTCTTAGAGATGAAATCACCTAGAACCTTTTTAGATATGCGCGAGGTTCCCTTCAAGAATTTTGCAACCGCAACTGGGTCGTTGATGCTGTTGATGATGCCCTGTGCTTCAAGATAGCCTAGGCCAGCCTTGGGTTTCTCGTTAAACTTATTCGCTCCTTTAATGATAATCTTCTTCCTGCGCCTTTGCTCTCGCAGGGCGGCCGAGTCCGGATAACCATCGGTAATAGGGTCTTCGTGGAGTCTTTCAGCGATGAACTGGATGTAGCGCAATAGAGCATCGAGACAAAGTGGGGGGACGCTGGTTGTGCTCCAAGTTGCGGAGTCAGGCAAAGCATTTCTGGATAATAGCCCGATCATATCCTCGCATAGATCAGCTCGGTCCTCGTCACAGTCATAGTTCACGAAGAGCTCGGCCATGAAAGTCGGCATTCTAGAAAGAACGCCAATGCTCTCCACCATGGCCTGGCGGGCATCAGGTTTTCTAGAACCACCCTCTAGCCCCAGCTTTTGGCGATCTTGGACGGGTACTGGAGTTGCACGCCTGCTGCCAGGTTGTGAAGGCTGAGAGGGTTTCACTAGCCCTGGTGTCTGGGGAATTCCGGCATACAATGCAGGCTCGATCCCAGGTTCGCGGGGAATTTCTACCTTTGGATGCAAACAGGCTACCAAGTAGGACAGGAACAGTTCTTGTTGCAGCTTGAGCACACCTCGGCAAGTCGCCAACAGAGTTCCAGCAACAATCAGTGATTCCTGAAGAAGAGCCATGTTGTCGGATCTGACAAGTTGAAACAGGTAACAGCAAAGACGATCCTCTGCAATCACTGCCAAAGCAGGGTGCCGAGAAATAAAAGGCCCCGAGACCTCCAGAGCAACGTGAATAATTCGCAACGCCATTACTCTCATCGTATCGGTATGGTGCCGATCATTAGGATCTAGAAAATTAACCAGAACCCGGAAGAGTTCCCGCACAGAAGGTAGAGAATAAGGTCTAAGGTCGAGAGATTCGGCTTCTTCGCTCGGATCGCTTGTCGTACCCGCTGCGCCTGCCTCCAGGTCGGTCGCAGTATCTCTGCTAGTTCGTTCTGGGTCTGGTGTATCTGGCTTCGGAATTTCCAGTCCTTTAGGCTCAGCAGATAAGGTATCATTTTCGGAAGGTGTAGCATCCATTTTGACGCTATCCAACTCCTCTTCAGTTTGTTGGTCCAGACCTTCACCGTCATCGCCTGCCTCAATCTCGAGGTGTTTCACATCCTCAAATATAATTTGACACATTCTAACCATCGAAGCCTCAGCCGTTCGGCGCAGGACGGGGGAGAAGCGAGGCTGGGAGCAAATAGCTAGGCCACGTCCCATCATATCGCAGACGCTCTCATCGCTAAGGATGTCGCCTCCAGGGCCTGACATCATGTCTTCCATCAGATTCAGAATCATGAGAAGCACAACCTCAACCTGGCCTGAGTCACTAATATCAAACTGACAATGTGTAACAGCGGCAGAGAGCGATTGCATGGCTAAGGCAAATCGTGGCGACTCGGGACAGATGAAGCCGTAGGCGAGAAATTTCCTTAGAGCACCCAGCGCAAGAATCGTGATCGGAGCGGCGGTTCCTTTAGCTTGGATAACATGAAGGAAAGGCGCCAAAATCGAAGGAGCATCGAATGAACGGATATCTAGTACGAGTCAGCTTCTCACACGGCATCTTCAAGCGCATGCTAGGCCACACAAACCTCTGATGCCGGCAAGCTCGTGTCTGAGCTTCCCAAATCCTGCTATCATTGGATTATCCTGCATACTCTTTCCTTTCTGGCCACGGAGACCCCATCGGTTTGCAAGACCAGTTTCCTGCGTACTGTCACCGCTGATGCTCCCGGAGGGGCTCTTGCTTCTGCCACCGAGGGCTGGACTAGGCGGACCAAGATGAATCGGGTTTGGACTGCCGCCAAGAATGGCAGAGACGGACGAGTGTGGGGAGCGCGCATGTTTTTGAATAGCAGATGTGATTGAGATACACTCAGATATCACTAGAGAGACGGGATCGACGGCGACGGAGACGGGGCGACTTCTATACTGCATCCGAGGTGGGATGCTGCGGTTCTCGAAGGATGCGACCCCGGAAGGCCTAGATGGGCTCTCCATGGTAGCGGTTAGCTCCGCATCACGATTCATGGTATGCAATGTGTAGCGCTCGATCGGGTACAGGTAGAAGGGCCCCAAGGGAATCCGTCCGAGGTCAGGGTTTCGAGGGGGCAAGGTTCTTGTTGCGCGCGAAGGTTGTATGAATCGGTTCGGGGACAGTAATGGACCAGCCTAGTGATTACCGATAGACTATAAGGGACAAATGCGCCCAAATGTCATGAATACCGTGTCCTCTCGGCTGATGTCAAAACGTCAGCTGTATTTTTATGGTGCTGCCAAAGAAGGTAGGTTGAGGTAGCTATCGCGTGAAGCTTGGATCTCTAAGGTGTCGTCCAAGCTACTTGCTGATTGGCCACTCACGGCCACTGTTCTAGTTGGGTTGGTTCACCCCTGGATTCCACACCGTGGGGCTCCACGGAACTACGACAGAAGGCCAGCGTAGCGTCAACAGAATCATGTATCCATGCAAGTGCTGCCTGCTGGGTCCGAGCAAATGTACTGCCAAACAGCAGCACCTCTATAATTCTTCAAAGAACCTGCCATGTTTTCTGACCCGGAACAATTTTTTATTTCATGTTCACCGCATCACACTCAAACGTGTGGATCAACACTACCCAGCCGCAAAAAAAAAAAAAAAAAAAAAAAAAGCAGATAAAAATGAGAACCCTGAAAAATCGTAGCGAAACAATTGCAATCGTTTGGTGTTTCTTTATGTTCGTTCTATATAACTAAGTTCCCAATACCAGACGCCTTCTACACTGCCCCAACGACGAAAGCACCATGCCTTCCCGCAAATCAATGCAGAGCGAAGCCTACCCAACCCTCCCTCCAATCTATTCTTCTCCTCCTCCTGAGAGGAAAAGGCAAGAGGGGAAGTGGCAACGATAGAAAAAGAAAAAGAAACTACTAAATGCTCTATGTTGTACAAGGAGACGCTGAAGAAAAGTAGACAATGAATGATAAGTCAAGGAGGTCTACTCCTCATCCAAACTCAAAATTGCTTCAGGCCACGGCCTTGTCCTTGTTTCCATTGTCTGCTACATTAGCAGCCTTCTTCGCCGTGTCCGCCTTGGCTCCCTCATTTTTGGAGTCCAGGTCTTCATTTTTCTTGGGAGATGTAGCCGAATCCGCATCTTTAGGGGACTTGGCGATTTCTTCCTTGTTCTTGGGGGGTCCGTCAGATACCTTTTCACCCTGAGCTGGGGCCTTGGTTGCGTCTTTGGCCACATTCTGGCCAGCAGCACCCTGGGACTCCAGATCCTTCATCTCTTCCTTGTCTTTTTCCCACTCACTTCTGGTATCGCTAAATTCTTCTTTCAGCTTTGCTTCCTTTTTCTTTTTCTCCTCCTCTTCCTTTTCACGAGCAAGTCTCTCCCGTTCCATCTCCTGAATAAACTAGTCAGCATATGAACTCTTTATATAGCAAGGAGATCGCTATGAAACATGGTGAAATAAATAAATAAGCACATACCTCCATGTGTTTGATATCATCCACACTGGGCTCATACAAATGCCAGATGGTATAATGAGGCAACCCAACGACGGAATAGCGCATTCTTTTGGCCATCTATGGGTCAGACGTTAGCACTTGCAAAACTGAAAGAAAACATGCAATTCAACGCAGCTTACCTTGCCAAAGCCTTCAGTTTCGGCATGCTTCTCAAAACTGAAGGCAGGGAAGTGGCAACCCGATCGGAAAACCTTGGCCTTTGCCAAAATACTCACACCTCCAACTCCATCAATCTCCATCTCCATATCAGGATCCCCGTAGGGGTCGCGAAGATACGCAAGGTGGGGTCGCCAGGTTGCATACTCGGCATAACCCTCGACAATCACAGCGTCTTCGTCAAGTGTATCAGCCAAAGCGAGGGCTGTCTCTGATTCTTGCCATGAGTTCAGGTCATAAGGTTGTTCTCCGCCGAGCCAGTCAGGGAGAGGACGCCAGACATCTATGTCGAGGTCAGGGAGATTCACAGAATTTTAGAAGCAGCTGTTCACTTACTTGGAACAATAACATCCTTATTGTGTCTCATCAAATCCTCCAAAATAGTGAAGGGTGCTGTTTCCACGTCTACATCTCTCCAATATACCCACGAGTGGTAGGGACGCAGGGCGGCACTCAGTAGCCAATTCCGGGCCTGGGCCATAAGTTTTCGCCTACTAGCCTGGGCAGCAAACCCGTGGCGGCTTTCAACATCCTGATTGACCTTTTGCCCAAAGTCTTTTTCAATAATGGAAATTTCTCCATATGGCTGTTTTGGGTCGGGGTTGGCCTGAAGAGCCTCCAAATTTTCCGATAAGACTTCCAGAGTTCGATCTTTTGAGTCGGAAACCAGGAAGGCGAGGTCGATGAGATGATGAGGATACGTAAAGTTGTGGAGGTGGGAAAAAAACATCGCCAGGTGAGGTTCAGCATCGCGAAGAGGAACGCACAGTAGGATGCGCTCCTCACGCTCCCATCCACGGGCAGTACCCTGGACATTCGTCAAGTCATAGTATCGTACTGTTTCTAATTCAAGACCACCACCTGTCGAAAGGAGCCCAAACGAAACGAGGGATGCCACGGGACTAGATGGCCACAACCATACACTGAAGATGAGAAGGAGGAGAATGATCAGACCGAGACGAACAAGGAGCTTCTTCCGTCGTCGCTGGGCGGGTGTCAGAGCGCGGGGGTGGAATCTATGTAATTTAAACGATCAGTACAGGAAAACGAGTTGATCAATGGCAAAAAATGATGCGCACTTGTGAGGAGAGATATCAAAGGTGTTGTTCCGAGGGTAGCCATTCGAGAACGCGGCGGCATGATGCCGGGGCGTCATCTTGGAATCGGTAGGCAAGGCATAAGAAGGCATTGGTCGATGATTGCGCGGGGACGCCCCCAGCGCGTCGGTGAATCGCAATCGGTCTCGGCCTGGAGGAAGCGATGTGGCTGCGAATTGCACGCCGAATGGTCAGGGGCCCAAGACCTGGCGGGGAGCTGATCTTCGAGAGGCCACGACACAAGAGATGCGCGGTGGGTGGATAACGGACGTGAATCGATAGGGGTGATGACGGTCAACCGTGTCCCGACGGCTTTGCGCTCTCGTCGTTTTCGTCGTCGCAAGTTGTCGTGAATGAGTGTGATTTCGCCCGAGGGCTTGCTGCGCCAGCGAAGAAGAGTTGTGGGAGAAAAGAAGGCTCTAAGTTTGAGGCCCCGACTCGAAGCGAGTAGCCTCAGGGAATTGACGAAGTAATCCCTAAAGGCCAGGTACCGCCGATGTTCCAGGCCGAGACGATCGGCGCCTGGCACGGACTTGACTAGTAAATGGCACCTGCTACAGTTTGGCCACAGCGGTTTTAATTGGGTATCACTCCGCTGGCTTATCCCAAAATGGATGCTGGTGACCACCGAACTCCCGGCTGTGCACCACTCCTTACTTTCAGCCAAGCGAGCGTCAGACGTCGCCATCTGTGGCATCTAAACTAAAAGCAATACGATGTCATGTCGCCCTAAGTGCTTTCGCAACCTTCAGTGTGTCATTCAGCCGCAACATCTCACCAGTCCCTGACAAGACACGAAGCTAACATAACTTGTACGTGCAGCTGGTACAGGCTCCTAAGATCACTTCACAAGCCATTGCCAGTGCAGAACCATGCTGATGATCATTATGAGAGACAAAAAACGTTGCTCTCCCCGTCACAAAACGCCAATGAGTCGCGTCAGATTGGTTTGATAATGAGAACTGAATTTATTACGAGTCTATCATTTAAAATACCATTTACGAGTGGAGCTGTCGGGGTCACTACATTGACAGGGGCTTGGCAAATTTTGCTGTTGCTGGCTACAGTGTCCGGTTCAAAATTTGCCGTCATACTTACTTACTAAAATCCCTTGCATCATGTTAGCACTCAATGCCGCTTTAGGATTCAACATGAGCCATATTAGGGGGAGTGCAACGAGTCAGACAAGCCAGTTTACTCAGTCATCTCGACCGGCCCTGTCTGCCTACAGCCCAAAACGGACGGTAGACAACCAGAACACGAAAGTCAACATGACGCGCAATTAAGCAACTCCACAACCGGTCATCATCTCTCTTGCAAGAGACTATGGTGCGGGAGGGTGACTCGGCCAAGATGAAGTCGTTGAATGGATAGAACTTGTGTCATCATGAAGAAACAGCTCCCCTATGGCGTGGGCACAAACTTACATCAAGTAATGTATCCGATTTGTGTTTATGGTAGAAAGTGGTTCGATGGCATCAATGGGCAAACACTAAATCTTCTCGGGTTAGCAGGGTTCAAAGCTGCAGAGAGAAAAAATTATAACGAAAGGTTTGTCATGAAGTATCAGAGATCTTGGTATGGTAAATTAGGAGTCATCACATTGGTTCAGTAGCAGAACTGGATGAAAAATTTTCTCATCATCGACAAACTAGAGGGCATGCAAAAGTAGCAAAATATTGACTTACCAATTGACAAAGTTCGCAACTTGAACGGGGCAGCATTAACCCGAGGTGCAAGAAACTATTTCAACGTCAGCATGATGCGGCGCCAAGATCAACGAACAGCGAAAGTAGTCCAATGGAATGGAAAAGATCAGATGGTAGTGCATGTTGTTCAAACGCTCAGGTATCGCGGGAACAGTGGTGTGAAGAATCATCATGTGAAGGTGGCCGATCGAACCCAACCGAGTGGCTTACCAAAAAGAATTTACCGGAGAACCTGCCGCAGCAATTTCTGACATTGACAAAACTGACACTAGGATGTGTGTTCCGACGAGTCCACTTGGAGCTCAATCGTGTCGCTGTCGTTCGGCTCAAGAACCAAGTTGGTTGCTTTGAGAAGGAAAGAAAGAAAATGAAAAAGATCGAGCTGGCGATTGCAAATTTGAATGATTTGAGAAATGGGGCTGGTGATGACTAATACAGCCAGGGTACAGTGGTATTTTCTTATTATTGCATGTGCTGGGGGTCCACTCTCCTGTGGGCATCCACTCTCCAAGGTGAAAACCGTTCGCCAAAGATTGAGGAAATATTAACAAAGAAGCAATAGCTCACAGTATGGCGGACCGTCGACGAGTCAATGGCCCCAGTGGCGTGACCGTTCCCCCAGTTTTTGAGTCTGATGACCTGCCTCCTTCCAACCGCACCCGCCCAGTAAATGGAATCCGGGCCCAATGTAAGACTCTATCCCACGTCCAGAGTGCAGATGCACAAAGCTAACAAATACACCAGACCTCAAGACCGGGGTCACTCCTTCGGCATCTGGATCGGCTTATCTTGAGGTTGAGCCTCAGAATGGATCTGCGAGTAAAGGAATGAAGCTTACCTGCACTGTCCATGGGCCAAGATCTCTGCCACGGTCAGCGCCTTTCTCACCGCACATGGTACTCTCAACACATGTAAAATTTGCCCCATTTGCCACACGGCAAAGGAGAGGCTATCTGAGAGATTCTACAGAACGCGACCTTAGCACGCATCTTGAGACAGCTCTTCGGGGGGCTCTCATTGCAGACCGATGGCCTAAGAGCGGCGTTGACGTGGTAGTGACAATCATTGAAGGAGACCAAGCTCGGCAGACGGCCTTGGAGCAGGGTGTTGAGGAATGGGACATGATGAATGTTCTGAGTGGATGCGTCACAGTGGCTGCTGCAGCTCTGGCCGATGCTGGTATTGATTGCGTGGACACTGTTGTTGGAGGAGTTGCCGCCCTTGTCACGAGCACCGATGGACAGGAACCAGTTATGGTATTGGATCCTGTCCCATCTGAACATAGCGATATTCTTGCAGCTTGTTGTGTCGCATATCTACCCTCACGAGACGAAATCACTAATTTGTGGCTCAAGGGTAGCATGCCATCATCAGATGCTAGCCTCCATCGAATGCTTGTCGCTCGTGCAATACACGCAAGCAAGGGAAACAGTCAGACAGTGTCTTCGGCTCTTCAGGAGGCTGCATTGGCGGGTTGAGAACGGGGGATTGATGGCCGGGTTATTGCAGACAACAGAGAAGAAAGGAATGGTATCTTAATTCTAAACTGGGAATGGAGTTATGGCCCATTTGCACTTCGCACAATCGAGAGGTGTTTTAGTGAGGCAGGACTTGCTACGCAATACGGACGGCATCGGCTATAGCTTAACTTTAATGCCTCGCTGGTTTGTTGACGGGAAGTTAGCATCCAACTGTTCCAAAGACTGAGCTAGGCAAACAGTACAACGCGACAAGGGCTGATTTCTAGACTGTGCAGCACCAAATAAACTAGGACGAGGAAATTAATGTTCGAAAACGGTAACCGGAAATTAAGCGTAGATTTTCGGTATGAAACTGATTGATTGAAATCGCGGTGACAAAAATATATACCGTGATCGCACCTCGTCAAGATCCAAGTTCATCAGTTCCTTGTCGCATTGGCATTGCCAAAGCGGCATGTGCACAATTGATGGTGAACACATGCTAGTGCAGGGGCCAGCACAATATTTAGTTGTGCAGAGAGGTACATCGCTGCTGGAGGTAGGTACCTCCTTCACTCAGAGGCAATGTACCCCCTCCTGTACTGACTCCACTGCTTTTACAGGGATCGAGCTCCTAGCGTGGTACCTTCTGCCTGCAAATTGGCGGATGGTACCTAGCTCTCAACTGGGTTTAAGTCAATACCCCAGGCCGCCTCGCATAATAGCACGCTATCATTCTCCACCCAGATCCATCAACAACACGCCGACCTCCCCGTCCTATCGCGAGTTCTCTCGTCCTCATCCGGCATCGCAGGGAAGTCGCCGTTCCGCGATGCCTTCTTCTCGATCGACTGCACACATTTTATGATTTGAATCTGCTCTGTACCATCAGCCTCCCCATCTCAGCCCTGTTTATCCGACATTCACGTTTTACGGCATTCAACCCGCCAAGACATCCCAGTTTCCTTGTGAACGACCTTTTCTCTCCTCCATCTCCTTGCTAAAGTCGGAATCAGTTACATCCAACAGGCCATGGCCATCAGGCTCGACGATTCAACACCCCCGTTGCCGAGTTTCACCAACACAGACTTCAACGCCAGCACATCTGCCATTTCTAGCTCGTGGTATAACCTCTCTTCCTGGACCGTCAACGTGACCCGCTATGCGCCGATTCTCGAGGATCTCGTCTGGGCCGGCCCCCGAATCGTGAAAAAGCTGGGCTCATATATTGCTCTTACCGATACTTTCGACTCCCAAAACCACCGTTATATCCCCGAGCCTGCCGACGCTGCTGCCCTCCACCTCGATCCCGCATCCCGTTTACAAGACGCGATGGAGCCCCTCCTCGCCAGTGGTGACATCGATGGCGGAACTCTCGATAGCATGGCTGCAGCCACTGATCCGGTTACAACAACATCACGTCTATCCGTGGATGGTGCCCGGGGCTTGGGTAGCGTCTTTGGATATGCCACGAGCAAATGGGCCCTGTGCTGCATTGCCATGGCGGTCATTCTCAACCGGACTCACATATTTGCTGCTACTAGGCGCCGGTTGCGCCTCCGATGGCCAACTAGATTGCTGCTACGATTCCTGCCCATCATGCTCCTTGTCCTGCAAGCCCGCCGACTTCTTCAATCAATACAATGTCAAACATCGCCGGATTTTTCCGAGCTTCGCTGGGGTAATTCAAGCAAGACATCGGACCTAATGTTTTCGCAAACTAGCGTCTTCCTTCATACCCTAAGCTCGACTCTACTTCTATCATCGAGTGATGAGCAGTCCTGTCTTTCAATTCGTATGATTCCCTGGGATGGGACTGGATCGGCTCGTGACCTTTCGGGTTCGCTCTCTCTACTCTGGCCGCTTTTCGGGACATTCTGCCTGAGCCAATTTTTCGAAACCGTTTCATGTGCAGTTCAGGGCCGACCTGTTGCCCCCGAAACTGGCATGACCCTCTTTGAACAATCTCTTGCTTTTGCCGAGGCCGAAGCAGCTATCAGCAACCAGCTTGGGTGGGGTTTGTTCGCAAAAACCCGAGCTGCTGATGGGAGTTCATCAACCCTTGGAAGCGCCATTGCTCTGAGTCGGTCGATGATTATGAAACGAGTCAACACCCCTCCAGAGGTTCTACTCGTCGCATTTCTCTCGGCTATGACACATATCACAAGTCATGTTCTTGGTATTTTTGATCTTCAGGCAAAGTATCGGCTTGTCAGCACTGGATTCTGGGGCCTGTGTTTTATGGGTAGTATCGTTTGGAGCGCTATCTCGTTCGACCTTGACAACCCGTCTTCTCAGGGTCTTCTAAGGTTCCCGACTGTCTGTATTGTCGGTTTCGTGCCACACGTGCTCGTACTCATGGGCATCGCCATGTGCGTTTCCATCTACAGTCTGGCTTTGCTGCTGTCTGCTCTCGCACCACCGACAGGCCAAGATACCGCATCCATGTCGTTCCGGCAACGAATTGCCCATGCTCATGAGAACATGCAAGCCAATGTATCACTGTCAGAGATCCGCATCACTCGGGAAATGGACTTTTATACCGCGCTACTTCGAACTGGGTTTGGGGCTATCACTATGGCGAGCGAGGCGGTTTATCTAAATGAAGATCGCGGCCTCAGTCTCAAGCGACGCACTTGGCTTGAGGAGGAGAGATTTAGGGAAGTCGAGGAACTACAAAGAAAGTTTCTGGGGAGTGGCATGCCAGACTCTCGATATGATCAAGTTGGTGCGATCGGCCTTATCCCGGTGAAAGGGGGACCAGCTATTGCATCCAATGGCTTTGCCAGAGAGCGGGCGGCGCAAAAGATCCCCAAGGGTCGTGGTGAGCGCAGTCTCCGCGTGGGCATTGGAGCTGCAGAAAGGAGCTCGCGATGGCTAATGGCGCTGGAGTTTTTGCTAAGCATTAACAAGCTTGTTGCTAGACTGGGTGCGAAATCTTTACTCTGGTTTCTCGGTGCTCTCCGAATTCGCTACCAACCTGCATGGTTACTCTGGCTTGCACGACACCCCAAGAGCTTGAAGAGCCAGAAGCCTGGTTCGCGTCGAGAGGCACGTAACCGGGGTGGTTCCAACTTTGTCTTCAATGCCAACGGGCGAATCCCGAGGACTGACGGAATAGATGTTGAGTCCGAGTTCAGACGGACTGCCCAGAATCAGGATGAGGCAGATCTTGATAGTGACTTGTATACATATTGGACCCAGGGTGGATGGTGGGGATCAACAGATTCCAGCGGTGACTTTGAACCGCACCCGGATGATGACGATTTTGATACAACAAGCGTCATGTCGATGTCAACTACGGGAGGAGACACTGATGACGAAAATGACTGGGAGTCAGAAGATGATGACGGGCAGAGGACGCCGACACAACGTTCTCCTCAAACATCCCGTCACAATACTCCATTTGTGGACAGTCCCATGCAAATATCGGATCTCGCCCGTCTGCTTCACCCCACCAACCCCGATGAACGAGAAGAGGCCAGGAAGCTCTCTGCTCATTTGCAAGAAGATGGCATCATGACACGATCTAAATACCGGCGAATGGATCAGCTACAGCGCACAAGGATCCTGACAATGCCTGGGTCAGGTATCCTTCACCAGGACCGCCCCGCAGCGGCATCGCCCAACCGTAATGTCAAGTTGAGCCCGGACGAAGAAGAACGGCTATTGGAGCAGCTACTCATTTCCCGGCGCCAGGCAGCCACTGCGGAAGATGAAAATTCGGCATCATGGGAGGACGGTGGCACCGGTTTTGGCAGTGATGGGCCTCAATGTGTAGTGTGTCAAAGCTCACCACGAACCATCATTGTGTGGCCTTGTCGATGCCTGAGTTTGTGCGACGATTGTCGTGTATCTCTGGCTATGAACAACTTTGACAAGTGCGTTTGCTGTCGTCGGGAGGTCATTAGCTTCAGTCGCATATTCGTGCCTTAGCACAAGGAGTCATGAAACGACATACATTTGATCGCATGGTTGAAACAAATGAGACATGCCGGGAATGGAATGACATTAGAACGAATGCAACGGGGGTATATATTCTGTTTATTATTCGCGTGTTTTTTTTCTTTCTAAACCAACACCATCTCATGGTCCAGGAGGACATCTGAGACTGGTGAACCACAATGAAACTAGCACACAATCATGTTGTGCAAATAAATAGTATTTTAATTGGGATTACATAGCAGCCCATTCGATACTGAATGTCCGCACCTGGTCATCCGCTGATGTGTCCGACGATGGGTTTTCAGTCCCCATCAAGAAAGCCTTCTTCACTGCTGTCGCCAACCTACCCCCTGTTATTATGTCAATAATAGGCACCTCTTCGTCCCAATCATACTGGCTTGCCATGAAGTGGGCATGGAAGCGCAACGGGTCCCCAGGGTAGGCGCTATACTTGGCCCCAAAACGTAAGCCCGGGGTCATGTAATAACCAGAACTGAGCAGGAATCGACACAAAGGGCCGCCTGCTGGCTTGTCCGCCTTGAACATCTGAGCCACCTCTGGTGAGATCAAATCTTGGCTCGAGGTAAGAGTGACACCGAGAGACTTGGTCGCACTGTCAACATGACGGGCGGAGGACCTTGACGGGTCACTTGAGAATAAGGCATCGTCATCGGCATTAGGGGATGGCTTCTTTGACCGGGAGGAAGCGGCACCACGCCGCTCTGCAGCCTCAGCTATCTTCTTGGTATTCTTCTCTGCAAGTACCTTTTGGGCATTTTGCTTCCGCGTCTTCAGCGAGTCCAGGTAGGCCTTCTTCGCGTCGGGGTCGGGATTTCTCAGCACAGAGTGGTGAGCGGCTACGTCGTCTACGAGATAGGCCACGTTCCGCCTCAAGAGCGCCTCAGCCTCCTCTGGGCGAAGCTCCACGGGCAGACCGAGGAATATATTTTGATTGGGCTGCTGGGGAGCAGTGCCAGCCAGCGTCCCATTCACATTTTCGTTGCGGCGAAGGAAGCCAGCAGAATCTGCGTCAAAGACGAGATAACGCCCAGCGATCTTGGAAATCCGCACGGGTGTTGGGGCGAGCGAGCCGGCCATGGGTTCCTATTCTGAGCGATGCATGTTAGCAAAGATTCATGCAATGCGAGTACAACATAAGCAAGCAAAAAATAGTGTGACAAGATCATAAGTCGTCTTCGTAATTTATTGTGTGTCGTCACAGAAATCAGTGGATTGACAGATAATAATTGCATAATCATTTTGTCTTGGGAATGCAAATGCAGGTAGATAGAAAATGTTTGGACTTACCCTTTGAATCGCGCTTGTTGATCAGAGAAGAAAAAGTTGAAAGAAGGAAAGGAAATGGAGACTGGTAGATGTAGTGGTGAAAATTTTGGCCTTGTGGATCTCGCTGTCTAAGGCAGCTACAGAACTGGACTGTCAGGGTAGATAAGATAAGAGCTCCACAGCAGACTTGTCGCAAACTTGGAGCCGAAGGAAAATGAATAATAAAAAAGTGGACTTGCAAGGCGGCGTCGCTGTTCTGAACATCTCAGCTAAAACTCAAGGCTTTCCTTCTTATCTTCATTGGTCTTATTAGATTGGTTCGCAGGCTTCCCTTCCTCGTCTCCAATAGGTGGCAAACTGAAAGGTGTGATAACGAGGCCGTTTGAGCGACTGAGTTTGAACGAAAGGTCCTCCCGGGTCCACGTTCCCTCGAGCCCGCCTCCCTTCTCGTGGAAAACCGGGAGGCTATGTACCCGAACCAAACCCTGGCCTTTGTCTTCGCTGCCCGGTTCTCGCGTGACAGGGGCTTGGTGTTGCAAAGAAATCAGCTCAAGCACTCCATCAGAGAGCAGCTCCATCCATCTCGTCAGCCCCGAAGCTCGGGGAAAGAGCGTAATGGGCAGAGCCAACAAAGCGGTGGCTTGAGTTGGGAATTGGCGCAGGAGGGCTCTCAAAGCGTGCAGGAATTGAAGGATCTCGCGTGGCTGGCTAGCAACCGATGTGTATAATGTTGGTGAAAGAAGACTCGGCACAATGATTCTGTGAACACTTGATGGTGCCGAGCTTTTTATCTTGGACGTGACTTCGGCAATGAATTTCTTGAATGGCGCCTGGGTAGGCGATGCCATTGGGCCATCCACCGGCGAGGCATGAAACTGGCCCTTGATAGCGCTGTTTTCGAGTCGCTTAGAAAGGTCAAAGGTATGGCAAAATGGATCGACGCCTTGCCCAGGTCCCAATGCGACTTGAGTGTCTGCTTAGCCGTTAGTTGGTGTACGGCTAACGGTAAATATCTGCAAGGGGCCAAAAAGTACCTCGAACTGGTGCGTTCCGCGGCCCTAGAGTTTCATATCGCCACGCAATCTTCATTTTTTCATCCGAAGACGTCGAGGCCTTGCTACTCTTTGAGCCTCCCGGGTTTCCGATACCAGGCAAATCTCGACGCCAGGCATCGTTGAAGCCCAACAGGTGAACTTGGTGTCCTTGAACGAGTCCTTCGGCAGCGTAGTATCTCAGCAGGACTCCTCCAAAATCAGTTGTCCCCGCCTCTTCGATGAGCAGCGATGTTCCCATTGGCAACCCGGCGTGGCCAGCGAGTAACTGGTCCAGAGACTGGGTACCAGTTGAGGTGGTTAATCTTCCATCGAGCGGAGATGGCCTCGTGCCTGGCGAAGGAGCCTTCTCTTGCCGCGAGACTGGTGTCGAGGAGCCCGAAGAGCCAATTACAACATTGCGTTTGCGAAAGGACATGACGAACCAGCCTTGAACCCGCTAGCTTGCACCGGTTTTTATAAGAGGTGTAAGGAAGAAGTACAAAAGACAGCAGTTATTACTGGATCAGCTATCACCTTTAGGGGTGTTTTTCTCGTAGAATCATCTGTTCAGGCTCTATCTTTGATGTGTGTGCCCCGCTTAGACAATACGTCAGGCCTAACAGCTTCCGTCATGTACAATTTTTTATGCACCTAACCCCGCTATCCATTTTAAGCAACGCTCCATAGCGCTCGCAACATTTTCTCTCCGCCGCCTAAGACCGCCTTTCTTCTCTGCTACCTCCGACACGCTCTTGTTGCGACGATCCCGATCCCGACAGAAATCCAGCTTCTTAGCCAAGGAACCCCTAGTTGATCTCAATTGCCCAACATGTCCGGCGGTGGCGATGCGACCCTCTTTGAGGAATCCTTCACTGTGACTGAGTATGACCAGTCCAAGTACGACCGAGCAGCTCGCATCTCATGCACCTCGAGCGACTCACAGACGGTCATGACACTCGACATCAACGTTGAGCTATTCCCATGCGCCGTTTCCGACACTCTCCACGTTGTCATGTCTACGACGCTCTCGCTGGATGGCTCCAAGGACGATGACAAGGGCTGGCGCGATGTCGGCAAGTCTGGCGATGCGCCCGCCACCATTGCGGACCTCTACGACTACGTGTGCTACGGCAAGATTTACAAGTTTGAGGAGACCTTTGACGGAAACACAATGTAAGTTGGCGACAATTGCTCTCGGTGTCTTGGATTTATCTAACAGCGCGTGCTAAATGTAGTAATGCCTATGTCTCGTTCGGCGGTCTCCTAATGTCCCTCCAAGGCCCCGTAAAGAAGCTCACGCCCCTTCGCGTCGACAATGTCTACCTCCTCATCAAAAAATAAACACAATATCGTTACCGTCCATTTTCCAGGGTCCCAACCTTGCACCGCCCAGGGCGGAGGAGTGGTTCTTCCAGGTACAGGTGTATCAATTATACCCAAACGAGCCAGAGCTCAGTTTCAGCAAAAAAGCATTTCATTTCCAAGAAAAAAAAATAAGAAACTGCCGTCAACCATTTCTCTCTCCTTCGCCTGCCATCCGTGGAGAATGTCGAGTTGTGTTCATTAAACCGAGTGCCAGTCGCTCTTATGCGGGCCAGGAAACGGCAGATCACGACGTATCCTCCTCGTGATTTGCTCCAATTCCGGCTCGTTATCCTTGGTCAGGATGCCATGTCGGGTGAAAAAGTCGAGCGTGACAAGGGCGCAGTTCGGCTTGTAGAGACCTTTGGCAAGGTCGCGCTTGATCTGGTCAACGTCACAAAGCTCAAACTTTTCAACCTCGCCGTCCTTGGGCTGAGGTACGACATCAGCAGGTAGTTCAAGATCATAGACCCATTGGCATTCAGGGTAAAATAAGCCACCCTTGCCCGTTTTGTCTGCGCTTGTGATGTACACGTATGTGACGTTGCCAACAAACTTGGCGCGGCTTCGAACCAAGGCGTCGGGCAAGCTCGCCTCTTCGTCGGCTTCTCTGATGACGCACTCGAATGGGTCCTCACCAGTCATTAGGCCACCAGCAACGGTGTTATCAAGCATGCTGGGAAATGTTGACTTGTTAGCAGCTCGCGTAGGAATCCAAAGCCGGACGCCGTAAGGCGCAGAATCATCCTTGACGTAGGCAACCATGTGGACACCATATCGCATGGCGCCAATGAGACCGACAGCTTCACGCTCCATGCTGAAGAGCAATTCACCCTTGCGACTGTACACGGGCCACAGCTCATTGCGCCAGCCGCGGAGCAAAGGAAACGTATCTTTCTCACGCCAGTAACCAGCAAGTTTAGCTGCTCGTGCCGTGCGCTCCTCCTCAGTAGGTTCCTTGAAGAGGGTGACGGTACGCTCTTTTTCATTGTGATCTACGTCACCCCTGATGTCCACGGGTACCTTGAGCAACTCTTGGATCACGAAGTCGATGGCATAGCCAATGGGGTATGAGCCATTCTCATCTTCCCACATGATGGAGTATATCTCCCCCTGTATCTTCTTGTACGCGTCCGGGTTTGTGTCGGCATAGGGTAGCCTAGCGAGATGTAAGATTGCTTTTTTCTTCATATCACGCGAGGCTGTTATGCGCGGCAAAAACGTACATATCGACATCGTCGATGAGGTCAATGTTAGTTTTCAACGCCATGGTGAGCACCGGGTGTCGAGTATCTTTGCGCTCCTTCGTCCGTTGGTGGTTGGTGGTGTATAAGTGAGTAAAAAATGAGACCTGCAGGCATGGGCAAGGCTTCTGTCAAGGCGGGGGCGGGGCAATGCGAAATATGGCCAGGAAAGCCATGGGTGCCGGCGGGCTGCTTCAGGTCCTTTATAAAGCCTTTTTTTTTTTTTTTTTTTTTTGAGGGGTCGCGTCTACGGGCTCGGGTTCAAACCCGAGTGCAAAGCAGAAATGTGAGGCCTGGGCCGATGACGGTCCTGCAGGATGAGGGAATGGTTGATGCAGTTGTTCGGTGAGGACGAATCTGGACCTAGTTGACAGGTGTGCATGCGGGAAAACGACACTAGTATTTGGTAGAAACATCGCGACCATTCCACCACGGAGCCGCCTGACCCACGCCTGCGGTTAATAAACCCGGCCAACCATAAAAAAATTCACCAGCAGTTCACCTCGGGCTAGCGCATCTACCGCCTCTAGAGACTCCAAACCGCCCATACAATTGCATCCTCGCTTGTTTCGATCCGGAGGCGACGGCCAATAGACGGATCGCATTTTCAATTGCTTCTTTGCCATTCTCTTTGCTCTACCCTGGAGCGCAACACCTGACAATTCGATCGTCTGGCTGGTCTCTCACCCAATCGTCTCACACCAACCGCAGAGAACAAGGCGAACTGAGCCAGCAGTCAAAGGACATCGCATAACCAATAGCCTCAACTTACATCACCGCCCATCATGTCCTCTCCTCTGTTTGGCATCGTCCCCGCCGGGCAGCCCCTCATCACGGAGCCAACCTCGGCACCTGAACCGACATCGCTGCTCTACAGCTTACCCACTGGGAAATCCTTTTCACACATTGTCGTCTTCATGCTCCCCGGCGTTGCGCTGCCCCCGGGCACCGCCGCCGCCATCTACCTGGCCACTGCGGCCGACGTCACCAACTTCAAGTTCCTTGGCGCAATCGGCCCGGGCAAGGAGAGCGCCATGTTCAAGGTGTCGAGCGGCGACGCCGGCCTCGTCATTGGTGTCTCTGTTGAGCCCGAGGATGCCGTCGCCCTCAAGCTCCAGCAATTGGCCGCCAGCAAGGGCGCAGGAGCGGGTGCCTCGGCCTCTCAGCCCAGCACTGCCGTCCTCGCCCAGCGCATCATCCAGAACGCCTTCAACTTCCTCTCCAGCTTTTCCGGCACTGCGGGGCCTGGCGGTGTCGAGGTTGTACCCCTCAAGGCTTTTGAGGACTGGTGGCGCAAGTTTGAGTCCCGTGTCCGATCAGATCCCAGCTTCCTGGAGAAGCAGTCTGATTGACCTTTCCGCCAGACCACGGTTGAGTATCGCCATGAGGTCGATGATATTTTGCTGGGTTGCTTTTGTCATTTGGAGTCATGTGAGATGTGGGTACAATTGGATCACACTGGGAGGCATTGTTCTGGCCACGGCCATGGCGTGGAATGTAATGATAGCGACATTTTTAGGCGTTTATTTTTGATGGGATGTGAATGAAGCAAAACCACAATGTTCCAATGCCGGGTCAAGCGGCGGTCTAAAACCCCCGTATTCCAATCCAGATGCGACTGTTTCATGTGATTGTTTCATGTGATGTGATTCTAGATATAAGAGTGCTGCTGAGCCTGTGTCACTATTTGATTTGACACTTGCAGGCCAAAATTTTGGAATCTCCTCACAATATGTGACTAAGGGTATTGTTAAACAAAACACTGTTGTGGCGGTTACGAGGCGATAGAGGTGCAACATTGAGCACATCTGACTGGCTCTCAGAGAATGTAGGGTCCCATTAGGTTCCCTCTTAGTATTGAGTAGCTCAACTTTTAGAGAGATTCAAGCTTCCAAGCTCAGAAGTCCAAGCCTCCATAATTGGAAACACTTGGGCACATTTACTCCGGTCGCCAATTGGCAGAATAAAAAGAAGTCCATCAGATGAATTTACACACACACATGTATAATTAGTTAGAATTCATAAACAAAAGAGAACAAAACTATAATTATTTCATAAATTACTTTATGGGCATGATCACAAGTTTCGTCCAAATTGTACGACATGTATGGTAAAATTGGGACAACCCTCCCGATAAGCTTTATATGCAGGTCTATGCCACGGGGTAATCGCAGTGACTGTGATTTACTCTGCTAGATATTTTGCCATAGTATTCAATGGCATGGTTGTTGCAGTGACTGGTCTATTGCAACCATCGCAAATGGCGTTGAGATTGTTACAGCATGATCTTGAGGTTTAATCAAATCAACTCACTGAGGTAAAAGCACTCAACTTGGCAAGTAAAAAAGGTCGGTATTTGGATTCCAGTAAAAAGACACAATAAAATCGGAACCTTGAGAAGTATTTGGGGGGCTCTTTGCTAATAAAAAAAAAGTCCCAGATAACCCTGAAGTCGTATAATCGAAGAACTTGCTTGTTCCGATAACTTGCGGGACATGATCTGCCTCAACCAGACTCTCCACCTTTGATGGACGAAATGATGTTTTATATTGGTACGGGTCGGATCTGAATTTAACAAAGAGCATTCAGGCAAACACAATATTAGAACCACAAAAAGTATCACTACCCAGAGACAAATAAACGCAAAAGTCGGAGAGGAGCCGTCCAAGGTTGAGACTCTTGGACAGGCCAGCGTGCAGACTACCACGCAGTTGAGTGTATCACGACACCTGATCTGTCGCTCAAAGCAGAAATCCGAGAACACCCGACCTCCAGCACGAGAGTAGATGCGATTGAATAAAGTCCGAGTTCTTTCTTTGCATTCTAAAGTTGCAAGATGGAAAGCAGTCGGCAAAACGGTAGGTGGTGTCTAAAAATGGCTAGGGGATACGGTGGATGTAATAGAAGATTGCTTTGTAAGAGTTTCGAAACATCACACGGCCAGGGAGTGCTGAGTCCGTAGCAGACTCGCCAAGTCCAAGAAAGGAGACACTGTTGCCATCCATAGCATAGACTCATCGATTCTTGCCGAGCCCAGTGAAGAGAACATCATTCTCCATATTAGTGTTATAAATGCTTATCATTTCCAATCTATATTACCCCTCCATTTTTTACCCTCACACTCAATTTCCAATGCATTGTACTCCCCATTTGTTTTGCTCTAGACCAATTGCCTGAACCCATATGCTCGTTATTGGACTGGAAATTCACAAACCTCATAATATACTGCTGTACGTTAAGAGTATAAACATTTTGAATCTTCATTTTGACATAACAAATTTACTTACATTTGTGACGGCAAAGCAAGCAAGATGAGGTTTTGCATTGTTTTCCCCATTATTCTCATTCTTCATTTACATCGTGCAAGGTTTCTGGGTCAGATGGATTCTAGGTAACTTTGCCCTTAAGCTTCTTAATTGTCCATGTCACATGGCTGCAATTATTCGCATTATCTTGCAGAGGGTTGCATAAAGAGCTTTTGCCATTGGTTCCAAAGCCTGAATCAGCTATGCTTGTTTGGTAATAAATGCAATGTGAGCGAACAAAAATCTCCAATTGAGGGAGTGTGAGAAGACAACGCCCGCAAGACTGATCCTAGTACATTGCGTTTTCCCATAAAACGCCATTATTCCGTTGTCCACTATCCGTCCCAACGCCAAAAAAAAAACATAATATTAACCCGCCTGTTTACATTTCATTCCATGCACACGTCGTTCCAATTAATCCTCCGAGACAGGTGTCATGAACGGGCTCTTCGCTCGAACCGGGCTGACGTTTCGACTGCGACGTCCGGCATTGATCGGCTGCAGCGATGTCGACAAGCGCTCCCGGCTCTCCGTTCGAACCACGAGACCAGCGCGGTCCATGGCAGAGGGTGGCGGACGCAGCTCGTCAACGCGGCCAGCAAACTTGGGAGTGGCCAGACCGGATGCTCGACCTTGTCGCGAGCCCGATCCCTCGCTGCTATCGGAGTGCTCCTCATCATCGGTGTCCACGTCGCCCAATTCAAAGTCGGACAGGTCGCCCTCTTCCATGACCCTTTCGTAACCACCAGTGTTTCGCCTGAAAAGTTTGTTCGCCAGCGAGAAGCCACGGACAGTCTTTCGGCCACCGCTGGTGCGGCGACGCCGACGGGTCAGGCTGAGCAATCTTCTTCTGCGCTCAGGCTTGCGGAAGATGTAGGCCAAGACGAGGATGATGACAACAAAGAATAGTAAGCCAGATGCTGAAGTTGGCTTCTTCAACATGTCCTCCAGATCATCGTCGTCGTCATCGTGGTCAGAGCTTGGGGGAATAGGGACGGATCCTGCATGCTCAAAATCGCTGGGTTTGCCAGAATCCACGTTGGTTCCGAATCCCACTGGAAGGGCTTCACCAGAGGAGGGAGGAATCTGGCCAGCGGCATACAGGACCATCTTTCCGAGGGTCCAGCTGAGTTCAACACCGTCGATCTCATCCATGGGCTTGAAGGGATCTGCGAAACCCTTCTCGTGATCGGAATCGTCCTTTGTCGAGTTGCTCTTGTGGCCACCCTCAATTCCGACTCGGGGAATACCAATACCGTCGTAGAGCATGTTGATAAGCCATGAAGCTTTGAAACATGCTTGGCGGGCTTCCTGGGCCTTTTCCTCGGGCGACTTCTTGCGCTTCTCCAGGTCGAAGTCATCCTCAATGTCGTCCCAGTCTCGGCTGCAGAAGTCCATGACCCTCTTCTGGTAAGTCGCAAGGTCATAAGCCTTGTGTTTTCCGCCAAAAACGCCGTGGGTTGTGTGCCAGTACTCGGATACGCCTACGAAGTGGTTGATGTCGAAGTCGATAGCTGGAACGTGCTGGCCGTTGATTAGGCAAGGTTGGTCTTCGCAAGGCATGTCCTTGCCAAGAAGCGGGTAGGTCTTGTGCAAGCATTCCTCGAAGGCACCGGTTCCGAGGAGAACCGGGTCTTTACTGCTGCCTTCGATAGGTTCACCTTTGAGACTGGTTCGTAGGCCCTTGGGCAAGCAAGGATCAGGAAACTCCTTTTCACCCTTGTACTCCTCCTTGAGACCGTCGATAAAGCGATCGCGGGCCTTGTTCGCACCAAAACCGAGCCAGGTGGATGTAAAGACCTTGTATTCAGCGGGGGATCCGTCAAGGGTACGCATGCGAACTAGCTTTAGGTCGTTGGAGTGTTTCTCGGACTCGGTGGAGTTGGGGGCGAAGGCGATCTGGGCAGAGGCGCCACCCATATCAAGGAAACCGTAGGTGTGATGATCCTTGTGGTCGTGGTTTCGGGGAACGTCGAATCCGCCAAGGAGGTAGTTGGCAGCAATCCAGCCGTAGAGGCCTTCGGTCTCGCCAGAGATGACCTGGATATGGGCATCGCAGTCGGGCAGGATGAATTTGGAGTTGGCGCGGAGGTAGGTGCACATGTTCTGGAGGAGGGCCTTTTGCTGCATTTCGGGGAGGAGTCGCATGCCGGCGGTAGCCATGAGGTAGATGGGAGTTTCGGGGACCTTTTCATGGGGCACTTCGTCAAGGGCGATTTCGATGAGGTCCTGGAGATGGTCGGGGCCAATCTGGCTGATCTTATCGGCGAAGGAGGAGACGCCGGGGTGAATCTTCTTGCTCTTCTCGAGCTTGATCTCGGGGAGACTCTTTAGCTCTTTGGAGTGCGCATCCTTGACGGCGGCAGCGTGATTCTTCCACTTGTAGACGTAGAGACGGGTTCCGGAGGAACCAGCGTCGAGGATGACGCCATATTGAGCTATGCGACCGAGACTCGTCAGTCTGTTTCGAGAGGGACTACAGTGAACGGGATGACTGACATGCTTTACCCATGAGGGCGAGCGCTCGAGGGACAATTAGTCAATGAGGACGACGGCGGGGCTAAGCTGAGAATCGATTGATGGACGGGATCGCAACTGTATGGAAGAAGAGGTGACAGGCGTCGATGAGATGTCGTGAGACGGTGCTAAAGTAGGGCAACCGTGTTGGGAATAAAAGGAAGCCTTGACGTTTCGCAACGCGACAAGGGGTGGGTCTCAGGAGATGTCGGCTCGGGAGGAAGCTAAAATTGGACGGGGATAGCGAGTGAAGGTGACAATTGATTTGAGCTTAGGCCAGCGAGGGTGCAACGGATAAATTAAATACGAATAATAACAATGGAGGGCCGATAAGTGGCACGAAGAGCGTTTTTTTTCTTTCTTTCTTGTCAAGATTAGATGAAGCGAGCGATGAGGAGAGCGAATGGAAGTTTTGAGTTATGGTTGCCCCAAAACAAGCGAGGGTGGGTGGGTGTAGGAAGTAAGAGGTTGTGGCCGATGAAGGGAGAACGGAACGACGAGCAGGACGGGAAGGGACACGAGTCAACCAGGCCAAGCCACCAACCAGGCTGAGGGAACGTTGTGTCGAGTAGATTTGGCCCAGCCCAAGAGGAATGGTGCGAAAGGATGGACAGGGTGCGGACCGACCAGGGGCCCTGATTTGACGGATGGGTGGCAGTGTGGGTGGAGACGAGACGGTCCCATCCAACTACACGAGCTTGTGCATCTGCAGCCGCAATTATCGCCCCCCTGCCGCCTGCTTTACTGGGACTGGATTGAGAGAGGGGCTGCTCCGTAGAGGGGCAATGAGAGTGGGAAAGAAAAAAATCAAGATAAAAAAACCTGAACAAGATATGAGGCTAAAGGCACCGCGCTGATAAGGCAAGCTTGCTTGCTTGCTTGCTTGGTCGATCAATTATGGCCGAGAACTGGGTCGTTTTCTGAGGCGCCCGAGGGAGCTGAAAAGGGGGTGTTCATGTGAAGGGTAGCTCGTACTTTATTCCCTTTTGCGATCAATCATTCGACGTTCCTGTCCCGTCACAAACACATTCCGGCTGATGGCGTGGCCCGGATGCTTGATGGCGTGGCTCCCTTGGCCTGCGACACGGCCGTCACGTGAAACAAGCTCTTATTCCCGCTGACAGCATGAGAGACACGCAGGGCCCGAGGCCTTGTTACGCTTCCCCCGTCAGCAAACGACGTAAGACGTGCCCCCAAGCGGGCCAATCAACCGGCGCACGTTTCTATTCTTGGCCTGCGTCGCCCACGCGAACCCGCTCGTAGCGTCGCTGCAGCACCAAAAAAGAAGGCGCGCACAGAGAGGGACCCTGTCTGCCTTGAGCCATTCGAGAGGAGCTTTGCCATGAACTTGTCCTGCAGGATAGCGTCATCATCCCACCACTGGCGCCCGCGGTATCCGCCACCACAACAACAAAAACAGTCCCTGCGCTCCGGCAACGAACTTGCTTTGAGCTATCCACAGCAACGACACCGTTGCGCGCACCGGTTGAGACACCAACGAGTTCAGCTTTGGTCGTTTCTTTGTGTGGCAATGTTGACGTCGCCCTTTACTCAATACAACGGAGAACCGCCCCAGAGGAACAAAGCCGTCTCGCTAACTTTGCGCCCCAGTGGATACTTCAATTGATCGCTCCAAAGCTTTCCTTTTTCGTGAGTCTGGGATCATCTACAATGTCTCTTGCACTCGACTGGAGGTGCTATGCAATTCAAATAATAAGTAAAATATAAAATAATGAAATATTTTCTTCTCCTTCTTCATTGCCATAGTCGATTTGCACGCATTGCGTTGGTATGAGGGGAGAAATAAGACGCATGTATGGTATTGATTTGTGGGGCGTGCATATAAGGTAATTCCAAAACTTCTGATCTGTAATTTTACTCAATGGAACGGGATGTTTTATTTCACAGTACAGATCATCGGCATATAATATGCCTCATCTAAATCTTTCCTTCCTAATCGGCCATCCCGTCCACGATGGGCTAGGCCCTTTTGAGCATTTGTGGACATCCTTAGCCTCCTCCGTTTTCTTCTATCCTCTGAAACGGCCTCAGCCTGAGCCTCAAGTTGTGCAATCTCAGCCGCGTTAGCCTTCTTGAACCAATAGCGCGACAGAGGGAACCATTCCTCATAGCACACATTCCGGTTCCGTATATCCTCTACCATCTGAACCGTCTTGGCATCTGAAATCCGCGCATCTGGGGGCAGCCCATGCATCTCCTCGATAAGCCATTTGACATTGTTCAACGTTTGGCGCAGTTCCGACAACTCCCCGCGTAGCTGGTCGTTTTTTAGTCTCAAGGATGAGAGCTCCAGTTTGGTCTTGTAGCACTCCGGTTGACAAAGACCTGTTCCGCCCAGCCCCCATGTTTCCGTGTACGTGTCTGTGTCTGTGTCTGTGTCCGTTTCCTCTTGCAAGTCGAATAAATCCGTGCTACGGCTTGCCGTGGGGATACAGCGGCTAGTGCTGGTGCTCGAGTTTCTCTGTGTGGACCAGTTTTCTTGTGGTTCATCGGGTAGATCTCCAACCCCCCTTCCACCACTCTCCCTAAACATGTATTGAAATGGCTGTAACCGTGGTTGCCGCGCAGGGTGAGACCTCGATGCCTGGTTTGTGTTTCCGAACCTAACCTTCTCCACGCGGTCCGCGAATGATGGCCCTGTTGCCTGCAAGATGGCCTCCCTTGGTTTGTGGGGACTGGGCACGACAGGTGGTTTCCGAGACCGATGCATACTTTTCTCCGCGTCACCGAAGAGCCCTCGCAATTTCTCGCTCCCCGTCCTATCTGTTTTCCTTAACCTTTGAGATTGAGATCTGAGCTGGCGTGCTTTCCTGCTATGATTCCACCCAGCTAGGACTCGCCGGTCGGTTTTTCTACACCAACTTTGGATTCTACCTCTCCACTGCTCGACCAACATTTTTTGTACTCTCTTTTTCGTTTCTTGTCTTGTTACTGTAAAATCCTCTCTGTTAGCCCTCTGTCCCTTCACCGTGTAGCTGGCCGACGTGATCTGGAGGAACACATACCTGACGTCGCGTGATAGTTTGCCGATGGATAGAATGAAGGCGCAGGCAGTCACGGGGGAAAGAGGTTTGATGTATTTATAAAAGCTGTTTGCGCCATTGCAAGCTAGCTTGTATCAAAGGTAGTTCGTCTTGTTCAACTAATGGAGTACCATAAATACTTCTTTGTTCCATACAGCCATTTTGGATACGAACAAACATTTGTATGAATACACGCGCCAACGCCCTCCACATCCCTCTTTTAACCTTTGTCACATTGCACCACGTTAGTTCTTTTATAGTCAGAAAAAAAATAGCCCCAATGTTGTTGCAAAATTTCTTTTCCGTCATACTTTCTGACTATACCTGTGTGTGGGCGCCAAACAAGAGTGTTTATACGTGCCGCGTGCCAACATCTAACCCTGGAACACCAGTGGGCTGGCTAACTTTAAGCCCTGAAGTGAGACCGACACCTGCGAGCCCAGATCGATTGCTAGCGAAGCCTTGGGCGTTTGGGGTGGTTGAGTGCTGCCCTGTCCTGAGTGTCTGTGCCGGTGTTCTTGTCCGTCCCGGAAAGTGGGAAGCAGCTGGCCTGTCCCATTGCGAGGGACCGCCGAATCCCTGACGGCGAGGCCCCCCGATTGAGTGATTAGAATAATCGACTTGTGTTGTTAGTGAATATGGACAGGAAGTCATCAGCGACACCTACGATGAAGAGAAGTCCCTATTTTGGACCATTGCCCATCCTGGTGGGGCGTGGTGTTGTGCAGCCGAGGAAAACCTGTGTTGGCATTGACAGTATCATTTCGATGAGTTTCAGCAAAGGAAGCCATTGCATGGCCGTTAGAAGAACCGTTGTTAATGGTTCCGTGAAAGGTATGATCCATTTGTGGGAGAATCGGGAGACTTGAGTCCACGGCCTCGGATGCCGCCTGCTCGAGCTGTCCCATTTCCGCCTTTCTCTTGACCCTGTCATATAACTCCTGCGTCTGGAGAAGCTTCCGGCTCTTCTCTTTATAAGCTTGTGCAAGCTCGTCGTTTCTTCGTCTCAAGCTGTCTTGCTCTGTGGCCAAGTCTAGCCATGTTAATGTCAATCGCGAGTCTTTCAATTAGAGAAATACTGACTTGCCATTTTTTGCTGGAGTGTGTCGATTTCCGAGTTGGCATCGTTGACCGTCTTTTCGAGACGGTGGCTGAGTTCAGAGAATTTGTCGTTCAGTGTTTTGTACTGATATTGCTGATAGTACACGTCCTGTGTTGTTTGGTACGCCCAAAAGCTGAGCGCTCGACTTGCGCACTCCATGATGACACCAGGACCAAGGCCACTCAGGATTGTCGTCTTGTAATCTTCGGTTGGGTGTAGGTTTGTAACCACTGCATCGAAGGTGGAATTGAGTTGGGAGTTGCAAGCCGGGCAGATAGGATCTCGGGCATCATGGGCTTGGAATCCTAGTTGCTCTGCACATTTCATGCAGAACATATGGCTTGAGTTTGCATGAGTGCACGCATGGTTTGGTAGTGGTTTTTTTGAATAGCAAAAACGTACCTACAGGTTGTAACGAGGGCTTCCTTCTCCAGAACCCCCCGGCATTTGAGGTTGTTGCACGTCAAGGTATGATCCATGGTGCTGGTGTGTCTAATATGGTGCCCAGAGGACTGAGTAGACCGAAGGTTAAGAAATCAGAACGGGGGTTGAAGAAATATGAAGAAGAGATAACTCAATTGTTGCCTGGGTAGGAATCTTTTGCCTTGCTTGTGAGGAAAGAAGGAGCAGGAGCAGTGTACACATGCCAGGTCCCGCCACAGGTTTGCAACTGTTTTGGCTGAGGCGAGTTAGGTCAAAGGTGGTAATAATGCTGATAAGAGCAATTCTTCAAATTTATTGGCAAGAGTGATCCTAAATATAGACAAGAAGTTTTTAAATGCAATGTAAAAGAACCAAACCGACATCATCAGGGGGATCTTGCCCTGGAGTGTCCCTATGTAGCCTACCCTGTCCATCCCCAACCAACCAATCCAATATGCAAATGCAATCAATTCCAAACTTACTGAACTAAAAATGCGCTATCCATGCTGGATCCATCAAAAGAAACCGAACCGTGATTCATATGCATCGTGTTGCCGTTGTTGATACTGTACATTTCGCTGTCCGTCGACAACGGGTCTGCTGTGTGCCCCCAATACATGTTGTTGGTATCCCACATGCTCTGCTGTGGACCCAACATGTCCATCATGTTTTCCGCGTCTAGTTCTATTGAAGACATCTGCAAGTCAATATCGCCCAGAGTCATGCTTGCCGATGACAAGGGACTCTCGTTGCGAGACTGCCGTCGGGCCTCGTAAAGACGTCGGACAACTTCTCGGCTGCGCGAGGCTGCCGATGACCAGTCCTTCATGCCATCCAAAAGGTCGAGGACAGTCTCGACCTGCATCTGCCAGGCTGGAACAAGAGGGCTGTTCCACTGCCAATGGATGCTTACTAGGGGCACCATGACCGCCTGGTACAGGAACAAGGCGGCACTCGCACCAGAGATCTGGTTACCAGCCCATTCTCGTGAGATGTCTTCGATAGTCACCCTGGCAATTTCCCTGCATGTCTCTACTGCGGCCATGTCCATCGCATCCGTTTTAGCAGTGCCGTCGTGAGTAGCCATGCTAAGAAGGACAGGACGATGGAGAAGCATTCGCAGATTTTGGTACCGCCACTTCATGACGCAGCGGGAAAGATACAGGGGCTCAGCGCAAGGGTCAGTAGTGCGAAGAGCCCAGGGGAGCTTATTGTACCAGCCAACAAGCTGGTAGTCGAGGTTCCGGCGATCCTCCGGCTTGAGAAGAGGAGCCACGGCCAGCATATCCTGAACCTTTGTGGCTAGTTGGCAGTATTTGATATTCTCAATGAGTGGCAAGAAACCGCCATGCTGAGCTGACTCAATATCCTGAACAAGTAATGTTAGTTTTGACATCCTATTGGCCATGACTAAGGGGCGACTTACCTCCTCAGCACCCATTTCGGGTGGTCGGACATTGACCTCGGGGCCTGATCGGCCTATGTAGGGTCGTCCTGACGTTGAGGCGTTCCACGTATCAAGGCAGAACAAAGACCACCATGTTCGTCGGCGAACCTCGATGGCTTCTTGGTCTTGTCCAAGACCTTGGGATTGGCGGTGCAGGCCGATAGCACCGGCCATTCTGAGCGCCGCACCAAGTACTGCGTTTGCCATGTTAGGCCGGTTGACATAGTGCAAATAGTAGCCCCCCATAAGAGCGAGTGCTTGGACCGTTTCGATATGGCTGCTCCCGAGGGAATCGATTGTGAGGTGCTCCGTCGCCTTCTGATAATATTCAAAGTGGCTCAGATCGTCTGATTTCCCGGCCGCAATGCTGCCCATAGCAAAAACCATGTTAAGAAGTCCCATCCAAGGGGAGTCACATCGCTTGCCCTCGAGATAGTCTGTTCGGAAAGCGGGCTCGTCAATCATTGGTGCAAATACATGCACTCGCTTGAAGTAAGCGTCAATAAGAGTCTGGCCTTTCCAAGACCACGATACCCGGCAGTTTTCTGGTGCAGGCATAGGCTGCGGCGGCAAGATGGGCATCGCGTTGATCCCCTCAAATGCATTCGAAGGAGATATCAGCTCTCGTAGGTGAGGCTGAACTTTGAGCATGACCAGAAGAGCTGCTTTGATGGATGATGCTCCGAGATATGAGGATTGTCGGTCCATATTGAGCGTCAGGGCGTTGGCATCGTCGGCTTCCGCATCGTTCTGGCGCTGTTCCTCGTCGGTTTCTGAGCCTTGGGTCGGGATGTGGCCAATGATGGACAGCTCGGGATCTATATTCCAATTTGACTCCTCTTTCAAAGGACAACTATTGAGAGGAGGTGATGGCAGCGCTGTGGATGGCTCAGTAGCGGCGCCGTTCATGAGATTGAGCAGCTCCTGGCGTGTCAGGGGCAACAGAGCCGCTGCTTCATGATCGGGATAGAGACGTTTAAGGATGGAGCGGCATTCTTCTAGCGATTGTGACAGCGCTTCGAGAGTCCTTTGAATTGTAAGTAGCGCATTCTTTCTCAATTGTTTGTGCTAGGTCAGTGCGCTTACTTTCTTGAGGGGATGACCCGCTGGCGGTGCTTGTCATAGAAACACCGCTTGGGAACACGGCTGGAGAGGCATTGCCCACACGGCTGCTTGCCGTCGCAGCGAATTTTGCGTCTCTTGCATTCTGCACAGGCGTGAGGAGTAGTGATGCGTTTGCTGCCTGATGAGCAGGTTTTGGGGCTATCTGGCGATGCAAGTGAAGGTTTTCTGGGAGTTACTCCCTGGACTAAGCTTTTGTTAGGTTTTCCATGAGCGGGAAAGATCGTCACCCTCAACATACAGGTATGGAACATCCCGCTTCCTGTGGGGATTGAGATCGAGGGCGGCATGGCGGGTAGAAGTGGAGAGAAGAGGTAAACGTGTATTGGTGTAAGTCGAGTGGTCTACCATAATACTGTTCGCGTGGTGGTGGGTGAGCGCATAGCAGAGCTGAGACGACTCCAAGGAAGATGAGGCTAAAGATCCTAAACGTTGGCATGAGATAGGCTGGGGCTGCGGAACAAGATATATAGCATCGCATTGGTGGTTGCCGGCGGAGCGAAGGACCGACTGGGGGTCCGAAAGAAGAGGTTGATGCGGAGTAATAGGCATGGTCACGGCAAGGGTTGCGGATGAATCAGAGTTGAGCGCTTGTAGAGGACATCTGCAACATGGGACCACGAGGGAGGTCGGCACCAGGCCAGGGGTGATACGAAAGGAGACAAATGGGAGGGGGCGGGGTGCGAGATGGATGGATGTAAGATGAAGCAGGTCGTGGGTTTGCGGCTTGGGTGAGCGAAAATGGTGCAAAAGTCGAGAGAGGGACCCTTGGCTGCAGGTCTAGATCGGTTGAAATGGCAGACACAATGGCGCCATCTACTTCCGCGCCCAGGGTTGAGGCAACTTTCATCATGCACTGGGAGGCGGGGGGTGTGAGAGTATTGGTGTCAGGGCAAGGCGTGGACAACGCACGCGGCCGGCAATGTGACGGGATGAGCGGATCGACACGACGATGGACGCACACATGGAAGAATGGGTGGGCATCCAGGAAGTGCGTACGGATTGGGGGCAGTCGACTGGGCTATCCTAGCAGCAGGGCAGTAGACCGAAGATGCAAATGGAAGCCATTTTGGTCGCGACGGACCGATAAACGACATCGAATGATGGGTTCGTGGGGGCTTGTTAACGACCGCGACGCCGAGATTCGCTGGGTGCCGCAAGCTAGAGTTCCGAGCCCTCGGGCAGTCCTGTCCATGGGCCTGGACACGAATCTATAGAGTTTGCGACAGCTGGGTTCCCCTTGGATGTGAATGGGGGCACGCAGCCACTGCCGTCCGCTTAGTCCGGGGGAGACCAGGGCAACCCTTGCCGTGGATGGGTCGCTTCAGGGGTCGGTATGCATGAGTTTCCCTCCTCTGAAGGGGCAGCCGGATCCTATTTGATGGGCAGGCCATGTCTGTCTGCATCCGGCTGTACGAATTGCAAAGGTGCCTGAATAGGGTTCTATAGCCCGAGCTGTGCGGTGGCGATGCTGGCGTGGCGCCGGGTTTTTTCTTGTGCAACCTCCATTCTGCTGCTTCAACTCGTATGCATGTGCTGATAGTTCTATGCAGCAGTGCAGGGAGCGTCGGCAGGAGAATGAGGAGCAGGAGGGAGGAGGGAGGAGGGCGAAGCAGGGGAACGGGGAGGAGGTGGTGGTGGAGGAGGGGGAGGGGGAGGTGTGGGTGTAATCTGGGTTCTGACTTGAGGGCATTGTCATGTGTGACGTGTGAGTGTGATTGCAGGAGAGCGAGTCCAAGGTGGTGGTGAAGGCGTCTCTTCTCAATGGAGGAGACCAAATCGACACCGGGAGCGTTGCACCCACCCTCTCGTCCCCAAGGTGGTAGCCTCGGCACTAGCCAGGAGAGGGGCACAGGCGGGAATCCTCCAGTTCCTGCTTCCAGCAGCGTAATAGCCACATGGCTTGTAAGAGCAACATTGGCTCACTTCTGCCCTGTGTGCCTGTCTGTACCACCTCAGTTAAACTCTCCAGTGCTCATGCCACCACTACATCCCGGCATCACGGCGCCCTCAAAAATAAACTTCCCTCACCCGTCAATACGACAACCACCAGACAATGACGAGCCAGCACATGCAGAACCGCAACACCACCTGTGAGCATTAAGTTACGGGAAAACCGACCGTGAAAACACTTTACCATGATTTTTTCTTTGGCTGAATCCGGCTAGGACCCGGGTCCCGGACTATCCGCGTACAAGATCTCTCTGCGCCGCCAGTGAGCTAAGCTCCGTGGACAAAGGTCCCCCAAGCCAGCGAGGGATGAAAGGAACTCTAGGGGCCAATAATGGAAACTGCCCCCATTGCTTTCCTATCTTGGCAGCTGCTGGTCCGAAATTCAGTACCCCCAACGCTTCCCATGACTCGTCGCAGCCACCTTCACCTTGTGCCGATCTCTAGTCGCAACCTTATCCATCCATCGCCTCTGTATTTTTAGTCGCCGAGAGGAATAGGTGATAAAACAGTCCCTCAGAGCCATCTATCATGTTACCCTCCCCCTCGGATAATTGGCTTCCGAGAAGCGAGAGTCTCATATGCCAATCACACCTGCAAACGGATACAACCGCTGCCGCTCCCCCACTGCCAGTCGGCTTTTAGACAATCTCCCAAGCATCGCCGCCGGCACGTCCTCTACATGTGATCGGCCAAGTTGCACTGATCGATGGGCCCATCCCTATAAACTGACCGACTCTTTACCCGCACCCAGGATCTTCGGACCGTCCCAAGCACACCATGTCTACACCCTAGCAGTCACGCCGCCAATCAGCAATGCGCGGCCCTGGCGTGTCTTCGTCCGGCCTACCATTGAGACCTGAACCTTACTCCGCATTCCCCACCAGGCCCATCCCAACGGCTCCCTTTGCGCTTTTATCCAGACATTTCTCCTCGGAACTTCTGCCCGGCACGGGCCATATTCCACCAGGGATAGATATATAGATACAGCAAGAAATGACATCGTTACAATGCTTAATCACTCAAAATTTCCCTGTTTGGGTGCTCCTTGTCCCCGAACAGGACAAATAAACTAACCTTATTGGCCACCTGGCCCCTGCGAGCTGCAGGATCCAATGCCATGGCTTCCAGCGCGGCTCGCTCTGCCAAGCGACGTGCCTAAGTTTGCTCGAAATCGCCTTTGGGGGCTTAGATGTGCCGTCAGCTGTTTTTACACGGACGGCAATTTTTTTTTTACACCTTCCCAACCGTTAGCCAAATGCCGCGTCCCGTAGCCAGCAATAGCATCCTTCGTTCGTCGCTAAGCCCTAGTTCCGCGGACGTACAGCTAAGACCACAGCTTGTTCCAGGAGGAAGTAGCCAGGAGAAGCTAGCTGATTAACATCGATGGCGCCAATCATATTCCCTCACAAACAAGGACATCCCAACCTTGATATCAACCCAGAATGGTGCCGTCGTGGAACATGACTGTTCTAGAGCCTTGGCAAGCACGACGTAACATTTGAGCCATCCCGACTACAGTACAATCTAGAACGGTTTTTTGTTTTTAGCTAAAACGAAGTATCATGCCTGCGGCATCGACCCGTGCCGCGTCATGACTACATGGCTAGCATCCTCGCAAAATTCTAAATTGTTCCATTGCTGCGGTCCCTCCAGATTGAGTTAGCTGTCACAGTCCCGAATGTGAACCTTCCAACAAGCAGCATTCAGGTATCCTTGCCAACGCCACCACGGGACCATGTGGCAAATCCACAATAAGGGCCCAAGATGGTTTCGATTCCAAATGCCACTTTTTTTCTCACATCGCGGATCCGTACGCAGATATGGGTGGTGTTGAAACGAAACGGAAAGTATAACTGCTACGCGGAATCCAATCGGAGGGGCCGGTCAATGCAAGGAAATCGTGGCTTGTCTGCGGCTCATTTCCCCGACCCCATTCCCCGACTCCATTCCCCGACTCCGTTCTGATGACGATAACAAGAGCCTCCTTCCGTGATGAAACCAGGCTTGTGGGGCCGTGTTTTGTGCGCTTTATGCTATTTTGCTATGCCAAGTGTCCCGAAAGCGACATGTGTAGGAGTTCTCCGAACCCCGTTAGGGTAAACGAGTAAGTTTAACCTAGACGTCCACATGGGCAGACTCTCACAATCGAAGCACTTGGCATCGGCTCTCGATTCCATCGAAAATACAAGTATTGTCAATGGGGACATACTGCTTAGTGATAATTTTGATCATCTCCTGCGCCACCATGCCCCCGGTGACAGCAGAAATGTTGTGGAGTTCACCACCCGCAGCCCGCGATACCTCCTGGGCCGTCTTGATGAACCGTTCATTGCTCGCAACCTGTGGAACCCGCTGACTAACCGATGTCATCACATCTTCGGGTGTAGCGGTTGTAACGTTTGACGTGGCTGTGAGCGCGAGGTAAATGGGAATGAGGGACAGGGGCATTTCTGGACCGGCGACTGCCGCGATCTCATCGTTCGCCACCTCCTGGTCTAGAATTGAGGAAAAAAATCAGTATACACGCCGAGACTTCCGGGAACTAGGCTCGACTCACTAACAACCTGGTCCAGGAGACTTGCGTCTCCGTTGGTGTGGTTGATGAGCTTAATAAATCGTGCGTTTTTGCAAAATAGTTCGATTTCGTCCGTATCGATATCCGAACCGCCAGGAATCCCGCGGACCGCGGCTAAGACTTGGTTGACGTCTTGCCGGGCCTTGTCCTTGTAGATGTTCTGGAGCTGAATGTACACTTTTGATTGGGCCTTCATATCGGGGAGCCCGCCTGGGACTGGCAGACGACCCTGCTCATCGTAGAACTTCTTTACCGCGTTGGCAATAATCCAGAAGCTCGACTTTGCCGCGCTCTGATAAGGGTTAGAATATTTTATGGTGTAGGGTAGGCGATGGTCACTTACATCATCTTGATGCTTATAGTCAAAAACTTGTTGCAGAGAACTAGGAATCGAAGGGACGGTGATATGTTTCATGACGGCAGCTACTGCCTCTTCAAAATTCTCTTCTCCTCCTTCTGGGTTGTCTCGTCTCATTGCGTTTGTGACACTTTGGCGGAAAGCGGTTTTGTCAGCGTAGCTGGTGGGATAAGCGCCGTCATGGGTTTGCTGCCACTGCTCGAGATAATGGAGAAGAATGACAACGAGAGGCAAATGACCATGTTCGTGGTTTTCTAGGTTGTCAATGTTCTTGGTCATATCGCGAGAAAAATTTACAAGTTCGGGCCATGGAGCTAGCAGCCTCAGATCGGTCGTGGCCGTCTCTTCTGGGTGAGTGTCAACAACTGGGAAGATACCAGGCAGACTGGTCTGGAAGTAGGAGTAAAATCCAACTGAGTGAACGGCTAGGATAGGTGTGTGGTGTTGGGCAGCGTAATCATTGAGAAGCTTGATTTGATCTTGAGGCAAGGGCAGTGTGTACAGAATCATGGTAAACGCGGATGAGCCGCTGAGCACATCTGCAAGGTTGTACGAGTCCTTGGAGCAATCCGATGTTAGCATGACTCAGGAATTTAAGGACTGGAAAGTGTACCTGAGACTTGGGATACCAATCTCCTTGAACTTCTGGGTTGAGCTCAACAAGGAACTCCGTGCAGCATTTGGCCCTTGACTGGCCCAGCGAAGATTCGTCAAGAAAAAAGTTGACGCCGAGATCTTCATGACCAATTGTGGTTCCATCGGCGATGGTGAATTTTCCAATGCCTAGCAGCATCGTGTTAGTCAACGTCTAGAGATGGTGATGGGTGGGTGGGCAAGGTGAAGCAAACCTGGTAGAACAAGGTTTTTCAGTGTCTCAACACCAACAGTGCCAGGACCCGAGTTTACGAGTAGAATGTTGGCCGACTCGAGAGCATCTTGACCTGAGGCTGCCCAAAGCCTGAGTTGGCGATCATACTTCCTCTCCCGCTCGGAGGGGCCCTGGAGGGCCGGAGGGCTCTGAACCATGACATCGGCCATAGTAGCGTCTCTGTGACGGGGAGGCCGGCGTGGGTGGGTTGGGGTTCCGGGTGGTGGGTGAGATTGGGCGGGGGTGCGTGACTTCTGGCGGCCGGAGAGTTATTCGTTTCGGCCGAGCAGTGACGTACACGGTAAAACACTCGTGTTACTCTGTAAATGATGCGCCCAGACACAAAACGTGGATAGCCGAGATGGTCCGGGATTGGAGGGCTGTAGGATGGCTTGTTTGATAGCTGGTGACAGAGGGCACGATGGGCGGAACGGCACAGCAAAGCACAGAGGTGAGCAAGCTGAATCCCAGGCAGCCAACCTGCTTTGACAAGGTACGTATCTGGAGAGGCAGGGAAGGGTATCCACTTCTGGCCCATACCATACCGCAACCGCTTTGGACGGTAGGAGTTTGCTATTCAAACTGTACGATACGAATTTCCGCAATTAAAATTATACATTGTTCACGGTGATGAGACGCGTAAGGGCCTTGGAAACAGAAGCCGGCGGCAATAGAAAAGCGGATGCAATAAAAAGAAGGGGGTTTTAAAAGCCTCAAGTGCCTCGGGGGTGAGAGCCTCTCTGTTGTCTGAGTGCTGGTCCGTTCCGCCTTTTCTTCCATCCATTCCTCTTAGTGCAGGAGCGAAAATGGATGCGTTGGTACGGACTAGCTCGTACAGTTTGGAAAAGACCACCTACAGTTCAAGCAGCAGCTGGTCCATCCACCCTTGCCATTTAGGGAAGCGTCTAGCGATTGCGAGCGAGTCTAGGCTCAGAGGGGATAAGGGGCAGCTGTTAGTCAGCCAGTCTTACCAACCAGCTGATGCCCGCCATGGGATTTGCGGAATGAGCCGCAGTCAGTGCAAAGAGCTAGAGGATGAACCAGGCTAAATTTTTTCTTTGCTGACTGCTTCACGTGGCCCTATGGGAACGAATGCGAAGCGAGAAATTCTCCAAGAGCATGAGTTACTGCGAGAAGCGCGCCTGCTTCGCACCAATGCGGTTCCAGTGTGCGTAAGCGGCAGACGTGGTGGGCCTTCCCGTCGATAATCACCAACAGTCACCCCACTAGGCAAAAAGCTCCAGTTACACTTTGTCAGGCCGTTTGCTTGTCAAGAATGTAATTTGGCGAAATGCAAACGTTGAGCGCTTGTCTGAGATGTGCCGTGTTTCGTTTGGACCGGGCGGTGGAGTGGAAGCGTTGCCCGGATGGCGTGCCGTGTTAGCAGCCCTCAACACCCGTTTTACGTAGAATAGGCCATCACCACCCCTTCTCACCGGCGCTCCTGCAGCCCACCCCGGACACCTGGCATGGTTAGAAACCCCAGATTGGCCCCACGCTGCAGCCCAGGCGAATGCGAGCGACACGGCCCTGCGAATCACGTCCCAATTCAAGAGTCAAGCACCCGACCGCTCTCCTGCACGTTGTCCGACAGATCTCTTAGCCATGTCTGCATCTCGCCCTCTTGTGCTCGCACTCTCTTTCTCCTGTTTTATCCCTTGCTGGTAACCTCCGAAGGATCGTCATGTTCTTCACCTGCCGTTTGTTCCGGCTGGCCGTGACTGACGGGCTTATTTATTGATTGTGCCCCGGTTCTGTAGCAAACATTGCATGTGCTTTGTCCTCAAAACCACCAAGAAGATCTAAACTGCCGCTGCATCCCGGCTGCTCTTGGAATCATAACAACCATGGAATCAAAACCAGAGCCTATTTCGCTCGACCACGACCCTTCAGTAAAGGACGATGCACCCTCTGCAGATGATCAAGTCCGAGAGGCGTCGATACCCCCGGTTCGCTTCTGGCTATTGTGTGTTGGGTAGGTTGCCGAGGACATTCATTTTCTGTAGCCCTACTCTACTAACATGTCTTTCAAGCATTTTGCTTGGATTGTTCCTTTCCATGCTAGACACATCTATTGTTGCTACTAGCATCTACGCTATCGGTGTCGATTTCCAAGACGTCGAGGATGTAAACTGGGTAGCTCTCGCCTACACGCTGGCATACCTTGGCTGTGCCGTGGTTTTTTCTCGCCTTTCCGATATCATTGGTCGACGAAATGCTTTCATCGCTGGATACATCATCTTCTTTGCCTTCTCTCTCGGCTGTGGATTTGCCCAGAGCTTGAACCAACTCATTGCCTTTCGCGTACTTCAGGGAGTCGGCGGATCTGGTAATAACTGTCAATCCTGGATCTGGGTAGCATAGTGCTCACACGTAAACAGGTCTTTACTCGCTAACCATGATAATGCTCCCTGAGATGAGCCCAGCGTATCTGCGCCAGCATATTGCTGCTTTGGTGGGCATGGTTTTGGCTTTTTCTGGCGTCCTGGGCCCGGTTGTCGGTGGCCTTCTCACGCACTACACTACTTGGAGATGGATCTTTTGGATAAAGTAAGTGGTCAAGTGATATACTCTCACTTCTTCTCACACTTCGCAGTGCGCCCATAGGTGCCATTTCGCTCGCCATCTTCTTCTTGACTTGGCCTAAACCAGAACATCTTCCTTCGATTGAACGACGTAGCTGGAAAGAACTGGATTACCTCGGCTCATTTCTCGTCATCTCTGCCGCTGTCTTGGTTGTCTTTTCTTTCCAAAACGCTGGATCATCCTCTGAAAATGAATGGAACAAGGCCGTGTTCCTTGCACCCTTACTCTGTGGTCTTCTGGCTTGGATTCTTCTGGGTATCTGGCAGCACATTGTACACCGTCGATTCGAGGGAAGCCTCGCTCCCGCTTTCCCATTGGACATCTTCAAAAACCGCATTTACACCATTGCCTGCCTGAACACCACCTTGCTGGGATTTCCGTACATGATGCTCATCTACGCCATACCAGTACGGATCCAAGTGGTCGGTGGAAAGTCATCACTTGTGGCTGGTGTTATGCTGCTCCCGATGCTAGGAACTGTGGCTATTGGGAGCGCTCTCAGCGGCAAGATCAATGCCGTCAAGAACTACGTGTTCGAGTCCCTTTTGATAGGTGCCGGTTTAATGACGATAGGTTGTGGTCTCTTGACTACGCTGTCGCATGAGCTGGATACGGGAAAGCAGCTTGGTTTCATTGCATTCTGTGGGCTTGGCTTCGGTATGACAGTTTCAGCCTCAACTATGATGACGTCGATCGAAGTCCCGATACGCAATTATGGTATAGTAAACTTCCTTGTGTGACAAGAATGCTGGCCTCTAATCATTATCACAGCTCCTGCGCAGGGAATCCTTTCTCAAGTTCGTCTCCTTGGTGGTAGTTTAGGTATCGCCTGCTCAACGGCCTTGTTGCATCAAAAGGTCACAAAATACCTGGGTGGTGTCTTGACTCCACAGCAATTGGCCACTCTTGGGGGCAGCGACACAAACCTTACGCAGTCACAACTTGAGCTGGTTCGCTACACCTATGCCGAGTCATTCAGGACGGATATGAAAGTCGCAGTATCCGTTGCAGCAGCAGGACTTCTTGTGACGATTGGGGCATACCGTCGAGAGCGATTAATCATTCAAGAACAGCGAAACAAACTGGTTGCCGACGAGATTGCCAGACGACGAGGGAAGCGTGAGCAGTCCCAACAATCCGGAGTTTCCGAGCCGTCTGAGCAGGCAGAAACACCAGAAGTAGCCAGGGGGGTAGAACAAATCCAGGGACCTGAACAACTGAAGGCAACTGAACAAGCCACAAAACCAGCAGATGAAAAAGTCTAAAGTGACCTGTTTGGCATGGACAAATAGGCAGCAAGGACCCCGATGAGTGCCGCGTGATATATGAGTCCCAGGCAGCAAATGGACTGGCTTGGTTGATTGCTAATGTATTTTTTCTGCGTACAAAGTTAGATTTGAGCCACGCACCTGGACGTTGGACTGGAAAGTTGATATGGGCGGTGGCAAACTGAAGACCCTTTTGAGGAAACCCGATAGATATAAATAATGATAGAAGACCTGATGATTCCACAATAGACGAGCTTGGCCTTGCAACGCAGTTTTAAATTACTTGCCATAATGGTTCGCGCTTTCTTTTGTGCTCTGGGGCTCTTGGCTGCTCTGGCCAAAGCAACACCGATCGTACCCCCTGATAAGATTATCAGTCCAGGTAACATCAGTACAGACACTGAGATGTCGCCATTCGTCAAGGTCGGACATGTGGCACGTCAATTCACGGCGGAAAATCAACCGCAAACTCTAGTCAAGCCTACGACACTAACAGCGACCCGGATGCCAGCCCAGACGTCCACAAAGGCTGCAGATATTCCAGCGAAGATCGGTAACATTCCTGCAGCACTGGGCCAAGGGGGAATGCTACAGCCAAACGTGAGTAACTTGTTCTCCAGCCCGCACCGAGGCACCACGCAAACTAACACACGATAGATGACGGCGCTGTACGACATCATCTTTTCGGGCAAAAACGTCCTGGTCAAGAACCCGCCGGGCGGCCAAGGGCTGGAGCCACAGGTGCCGCCCGCCCAGCTGGTCGGCAACCTGACGGGGCCGTCCGGGCCGGGAGGCAGCATCATGCAGGCGCTCTTCGGCCGGCCGCTCAACCACACCGACTACTACAAGCGCAACTGGATGTGGATCCGGTGCCGGACGCAGATGAGCACCAAGTTTGACGTCGGCGGCGGGTGGGTGGGCGACTACGGGCGCAACTGGTTCAACTTCCTCAACAAGCAGTGCGTCGGCATCATCAACTGGAAGTTTGACTACGCCAACGGCCAGGACTGGGGCGACGCCCAGGTCTCGTTCGACTTCTTCTTCCCCGGGTGCACCATCCAGCACGCCGTGCGGGCCGCCATCGACGCCTCGCGCCAGGAGGCCGAGACCGAGCGCCGCGAGCTCTACGTCTACAGCTGCCCCGGCTTCGACAGCGAGCCCTGGTCCTTCAAGGAGATGCAGAGGGGCCAGCAGGACTACGACCCCACGTACCAGAACCCCAGCGTGCCGCCCGCCCTCCAGCAGCAGCAGGGTTGGTTCGGCGGCGTCAAGGATCCTCGTGTCCCTGCATGAACGAGGGGGGGAGGGGTTTTTTTCTACTGTTTGGTTTTTTGGTGATGTTCTTGTGATGGGTTGATATCTGTTTTGCTACTTGATAATCTGGATGTCATATTGTTGTTGGAAATTGGTAACAATTTTGAAAATTCTTTAAAGTAGGAAAAAAAAACAATCCAATTATTCTATACTAATTTAGGCTGGAAAGCTGTCATGCCAAGGTGATTTGTCATGTCGAGGAGCCGCTCCGTGGGTTTTGCATCTATGCATCCCACTCCGTCTCGGCGCCGGACGCCCGGTGCAAACCTCCGAGTGCCCCGCGCCTTTCACATGCGGTATCAAGAAAGGCTCAATTGCTTGTCGAGCAATTGAATAACTCGGAATATTTCTTCATCAAATAGCCATCTATACTCTCTTTTCTCTCCTTTCCATTTCCAATTCCGAGTCTCAACAAAAGCATAATGTACTTTACACGAGGAGCGAGAAACGAAAAGGAAAAAAATGGCTTCAAGGTGGGATAAGATCCATCGTCTCCACATCTCGTCATTGCGCTGCGGATAAGGCAATATGCCATAGCTATGATAGGGCCAAAGGAAGGCTTTGAAAGAGCCGACCAAGAGAATTAATGCACGCTCTCCAATGACATGCAGCACTGGCTCCAATTCGGGCCTCTCATTGCTTATCGTGTCCTTTTTTTGCCCGCAGAGATAGGCATTGAGTGGTGTCAACTACCGCCGACTGCTTCGGTATGGATCCGAGCCTTGGGACGCGTGCATCCCTTGTCGCTCTGAGATGCCCCCGCGTTTTTCGGTCCGCCGCCAACATCATTGGTAGTCGAGGCAATTCCATCATCGAGCTGCTCAACTTCGTGTGACTGGGTGAAACAAAGCAAAACGTCCCCTTCATTCTATCGCAATCCCTCTCCCCCCTACCCCCATCTCCACCACACCAAATGAGTCGGCGTATACTCACCACCACCCCCACCTTCCTCACCTCGGTGACGAACAGCCTCCTCCGTCCTCGCTCTCGCCCTTTTATACCGTCGGCTCCCCTCGCCTCGTCACTGCTGTCCCTTTCTTCCCCATCTTCATCCTCCTCTCTTGTCCGCAAAATGTCTCTCGCCGCCGCCTCCAAGCGCCTCCAGGGCAAGACGGTCCTCATCACCGGAGCCTCCTCCGGCATCGGCCGGTCCACGGCCTTTGAGTTCGCCCGCACCGCCCCGAGCGACCTGCGCATCATCATCACCGCCCGCCGCATTGACACGCTCAAGGAGGTTGCCGCTGACATTAACAAGGAGGTCGGCGACGGCGTCAAGATCCTGCCTGTCCAGCTCGATGTGAGCAACGCCAACGAGGTCAAGTCTTTTGTCAAGAACCTCCCCGAGGAGTGGAGAGACATTGATGTCCTTGTCAACAATGCGTATGTGATACCTTCTCGGCCTTCTCGATCCAATTGATAGCCCACTTGCTGACACAGTCAACACAGTGGCCTCGTCAAGGGTGTCGCTCGCGCTCCTGAAATCGACGAGAATGATATTGGTGTCATGTTCAACACAAATGTTACAGGGCTTATTAATCTAACTCAGGCCATCCTCCCAATCTTCCTTGCCCGCCCCGATGGCGGCCGTGGTGATATCATCAACATTGGCTCTATTGCTGGCCGTGAGCCCTACGCTGGTGGCTCCATCTACTGTGCCACCAAGGCTGCCGTTAAGAGCTTTACCGACAGCTTGCGCAAGGAGTTGATTGCTACTCGTATCCGTGTCATTGGAATTGACCCCGGACAGGTTGAGACTGCATGTCTACTCCCTCACCTTGTTCTTTGTTTCTTCGTCTAACTGCTGCTTACAGGAATTCTCTGTTGTCCGCTTCTACGGCGACAAGTCCAAGGCTGATGCCGTCTACGCGTGAGTTCACACGATGAATCCTAGGCCTTACAGCTAAATTGCTCATTTTCCATAGTGGTGTCGAGCCTCTCACTCCTGAAGACATTGCCGAAGTCGTTGTATTCAGCGTTACACGCCGAGAAAACGTCGTCATCGCAGATACCCTCATCTTCCCCAGTCATCAGGTCAGATATACTCTCTCTTTTCATCTATAATCCTCTTGAACCATGGCACTGACACTCATTTTCTGCAGGCTGGTGCTGGCGTCATGCACCGAAAGGGTCAGTAGATAAAAATAAAAGATTTAATGTAAACCAATAATAAATACAAAACAATTCGCCAGCCAGTGAAGTTCAGGAATCTGTGCCGCATGTACAATACAACCTCAATGATCGGCAAAAGACCACAGTTCTTTACATTTCAAATCAAAATAAATAACGATAATACCTAAATAAGCGGTTGTCAAGAGCTAATGTTATAAGGGTCTTTTTTATTCTCTTTGTTTGCTATGGGTGTCGTTATTTTGGTCGGGAGTAATGTTTTACAGTCATCAGTGGACAATCACATCTATTACAATCATCCAGGGATTGAGTTGTATTGCCCATACCTGCAACGACACTTTCACATGCATATTACTCGTTTTGTGCGGAAGAATGATTTGAAGTATTATATTGATTATGGATGTCTTGCTATGGTTTCAACTCAAGGTTGCGTTCATTTACAATATTGAACAATCAGGCATGAGATGTTCGAAAAATTCTCTTGCCCCTAACCCACGCGCCCTCCGAGGAGGACATAGACCACAATAGGTCCGGATCAGGGGCCTTCTAAGGACGAATAATTTAATATACCAGCGTTCCGTTAAGAACCCATTCTGAGATGAATCGGGCCCTTGCTGTCACAAGTGACAGCACCACTGGGGGGAGTTATCATGAATATTGACCAAGAGGTCATCCAAGATGGCAAGGGGGAAGAGGATAGCAAGATGCTAGTGGGCGGGACAACATATCAGAAGCCACATGGACGCTGCAACAGACCGGAAAAGTTATTCGTCATTTCGTCACCTACTTGTTAATATTTTTGTCATAAAGATCCCCAGGTAGAGATTGTTTTGGGTTTTCTCCCCTCGTTAAACCGACCTTTCCTCCACCGGACGCCTCGCTAAAATGAAAAAAGCACCCAAAAAAGAGCCATGTAAATCGTGATCAAGAGATGCAGCACCTACGTGGGTAAACTTCGCATCCAAGCAGGAAGACCACAGTTGAATGCATATGCATCAATCCTCTTCTAGTCATAGTGCTGGAACAAAGGAGAAATGGACTCGCCATAGTGGTTCCTTCGAATGGCTTCCGCCAACAGGAACGAGAGATCAAGGATGATGAGCTTGGTGATATTGCGAGCCCTCTCCTTATCAATGGGGAAACTGTTGGTAACAACAATAGTGTGAATGCACTCGCATGCTTGCAGCTGCTCAAGGCTGTCTCCACCAAAGATGCCATGAGTAGCCATGCAATACACCTTCTTCGCTCCGCCCTTCTTCACAACTGTCTCAGCTGCGGCAATCCAGGATCCGGCCTTGTCAATCATGTCATCAACAATAAACACGGTTCGATTCTTGACGTTTCCAACAAGTGTAATCATGTGTTCAGCCTTGGGGTCCTCGAAAGCATTGTCTTCCTCATCGGACGTATCGGCGGCATCGCCAGATCCTCCGAGAGACTGCGGTTCGGGGGCGAAGTAGGAAGATGCATGCGACATGGTCATAGGGTCTTCCTCAGTCGTGCTGGTATCAGCAGGCGATCGAGTTGGCGACGGGTAATCATCCTCCACGATACGACCCTGGACCAATCGACCGGTGGTCACCTCCTGGGGCTTGTGGTCGTCGTAATCCGCATCGACTTCGCCATTGACAGAGGGCTCAGGAGTCTTGACCTGATCCGTGGCACTAGGATCCTGTGCAGACTCAGATGCAGTCCCGTTCGCATGTCTGGGCGAGCCTTGGGAATCAGTCACGATACGAGCGGGTCTTGTGGGGGTAGTAGCAGGCTCAATAGTGGCAGTGGAGGCAGTGGTGATCTCCATCTCCGTGGGCATCCTTCTTGGGATAGGTCGGTTGGTCTCCAACGCTGGTTGGCGCTCAACATTGTCAAAGTGATGCATTATCATGCTAGCCGTCATGTTACCACCTCGCTTGCGGTCCGTAGTGACAATGCCGAAGTTAAGCTTGAGGGCATCAGCAAGCGATGTCACTCGCTTGGTACCACCGGCATTCTTTGACACGACAACGGCCTCCCGCCAGTTCGGGACATTGCGGCGAATCCACCGGGCAAGAATAGGCTCGGCATGGAGGTTATCGACAGGACACTTGAAGAAGCCCTGCATCTGGGAAGCATGGAGGTCAACAGTGATGACGTGCTTAACGCCAGCGACACCCATTAGGTTAGCCAGCATGCGAGCAGTGATGGCACCACGGTGCGACTTCTTCTTTGACTGTCGGCTGTAGGGGAAGTAGGGGAGGACGGCTGGGAAATAGATGGTAAGCCAATGTTGTCCCTGCTCAGCTGAGGAAATCGGGCGAGGAGAGTGACGAACCAGTGACCTTGTTGGCAGAGCCGCCCTTGCAGGCCGAGATCATGATGAGCAACTCCATGATGGAGTCGTTGATGCGAGGACTGCCAGACTGGACGACGAAGACATCCTTTTCTCGAACGCTGGTCATGATCCTGACACTCGTCTCGCCCTTAGGAGGAGGTTAGTCTGTCTCGAACACAATGCAGCCTAGGGGCCTTGCAGCTTGCGGCCGTCGATTCAGGGAAGAAACCGTCGCGGCGAGGCAAGTCAACGCAGAGCCGAGGCGGCGGGCGGCGACAGGAAGCTCACATTGGAGAATTGGGTCAGCTCCGCCTGAGCAGGAGACATGCCCAGGTTCTCACAGATTTGGCCAGTGAGAACTGGGCACGAATTGCCGGAGAAGATGAGTGTGTTGCGCATCTTTACCAACCCATGGAATGAGAAAGAAAGGAGGAAGAGTGTGGAAAAAGGGAGGGAGGAGAAGAGGTTGAAGAAGAAAAGAGCAGCTTGCTCTGGTGCAGAAGCTATTTTTTTTTTTTACTTCCTTACACGGGCTTTCGGTAAGGGGCGGGTACAAGGGACCGTGTGGATATCGGAAATACCGCACTGCCCACATGGTGTCCCTTTGCTTTTTTCGCGCGCCCGCAATTGGGCCAAGAGCGGGCTGAAGGCGGGCTGAGGCAAGACACTATTGCTAATGGTCAACACTGCACATTTGAGGCACCAGACAGTGTTGGACCGCGGTGATTCCCCAGTGAGACACCGTGGCTGGGTTCAAACAGGGCGTATCGAGTGAGAAGGCCAGTGCAGTCAGGTGGCTGGCGCGTACAGTGTAGAAACTGTCTGGCCCGGTCAGCGCGTGTCACAGCGGGGTTTTGCGAGCAAGCGGGGCATGTCGGATCGGAAGTGAAAAAAAAAAAAGCTGCAATACGGGTCGTGATGCAGGGTCGCTGGTCAAAGACTGAACTTTGCCTTTAACCCGCCACCGCCCGACGTCTTGTCTATGACGTCTGCGAAGTTGTCCCTTGAGATTTCATTTACCACGGTGTTTTCTTGCTGGTTATTAGATGTAGATGATAGAAATTGCACAATAAACATGAGAAGTTCTTGTGGAGAAGGACTCGACCACCTAACATAATGCATGTTCTTCTGGCTATCTCTTAGTTTCCACGACCCCACACGGCAAGACCAGTCAATCAAACATACAAATCTAGAGGCATCACAAGCCTTGCATTTCCCGCACCCGCCCTCACCCTAAAGCCGGAGCCCAAAGATCATGGGGATCCCCCACCTCATCTCTACCCTAGAGCCTTTTGCTATCCATGACATCCTCGATGGCCAGTCCGTTGCCATTGATGGTCCTGCTCTGGCCTATCACATCCTCCACCTTTGCAACAGGAACGGCGTGGCTTTTCCATCCTACAGTCTCCTCGCGGAGACTGCTGTTGCGTGGCTAGACGAGCTCACTAGCCGTGGTGTAAGTGTGTGAGTGTAAACATCAGTTTGACCGCATTTTAGGTGGCTAATTTACATCTTAGCGAGGTCATATATTTTGATGGCCACCTCCCTATGGCCAAGGGGCCAGTTCGCATGGAGAGAATGGCCAAGAGCTTTCACCAACTCAAGCTCGCGCATTCCGCAGATCCAAAAGGACGCCCTCGGACTTATCTCTCATCTTCGCTAGATGTTCTCACGCCTTTGGCCATGTTCACACCGAAGCCGCCCCCCAGAAATCCTTTCCCACCGCCCAGTTTCCACGTCCCTGCAATCATCGACGCACTCAGACTTTGTCCTCGGTACCGGCAGCTTATTCGGTTAGTCCCGGGCGAAGCTGACGCCTATTGCGCCCAGCATCTTCTGGAATCTGGTGGCGCTGTCCTCACATCTGACTCAGACCTGCTTGCTCATGACCTAGGGGATGGAAAGGTGGTCTTTTTTCGTGACGTTTACTTGGATGGAGATTCAAGAATTGCCTGCGCGAGCTTCTCTCCCAAGCATGTGTGCGAGAGGCTCGGCTTTTCGTCCTCTAGCCAGATCTGCCGATTGGCCTATGAGAGGAAACGAAACCCACACCTGTCACTACCGCAGATTCAGCAAGAATGTTCCAAGCCAATTAGTGACGATATTTGCTTCAAGGAGTTTTGCCAGGAGTACTTGCATCACGAAACTGCACAATGGCCAGAAGCCCTCGAGGTCGGCTCTTTGGACCCTAGGCTATCGGAACTCGTGGTTCAATACGCAAAACCCTGGGAGACAGATAATACTCAGGAATATAAAATATTTCTCCCCATACTCATCGAAGACCCTAACCGAGGAAATGCTTGGGAGCAAAGCACACCTATCCGTGAACTGGCTTATACTATTCTAAGATGGATCATTCCTGGTCAGTCTTCCTTGGTTCACGAGTATAGAAGAGTGAACAATGCGGCTCAGAAGGGGAGACAAGTGTCGTTAATGCCCAAAACTTCAGCCGAAGAGTATGCAAAATCCCTCGTCGATTTAATGGGCCAGATAAGGAAAACAGCAAAGGGTGATACAGATCTGGCATGGCAAGTCTTCAGTCTTTCTCTTGATATCCGCCACTGCCGCGAAGAAGAAAAGCAGTCCCATGCACTCCAGACACTCAAACGTGCCTCAGCAGTCAACCGGAATAAAATTTCCTGGGATCTAATCCACTTTGTTGCACAGCTGCAGGCGGCATATTACTCCTTCCGCATTCTTCAGCAGATTATGGCCTTGGTCCCAGCTAGAGAACAAGTGCCAGAACTCCGTGGCGTGTTGGACTCGTTGCCTCCCCTAACCAATTTTCCAGGAATTGATGTCGCAATCGAACTGCTTTCTAGAGAGAATGTAGCTAAAATCATGGAAATGGTGAAAGAAGCTGTGCCTTTGCCTGATGAGTTGGCAAGAAAACCATTACGAGCCTCGCAAAAAGAACCCAAGGCAATGAAACGGACAGCTTCAACGACTATCTCATCGGCTAATGCGAAAAGGCCGGTAGTAAGGAACCCATTCGATATACTATCTCAAGACGAGTAAGCTGTTGTCAGATATGCTTGGTTTATCACCACATCAATCACAATGGAATCTTCTCGTCTGCGATGAGCACCGCATCGAGAATGTTGCACCGATACAGTTTTACGTGTTAGAAGAAGTTATTACAGAATTGATACATACTCAAACAAGTACTCGTTTTCTAAGGCATTTGCCGATTCCCACCTTGACATCATACATCCGACATGACCGGAAAGCCCCCTTGCGCCGTCACCACCGACCTATCCACGGTACAGAAAAAAGCCTATTCGCCTACCACTAGCCCGATTGCGTGAATATTATCCAACAGTTGTAAAAAGGGATTTGCAGTCTCCTCAACATCATTGACATCCTGAAGCAAGTCCTCGTTGGGTGGACCGCTTCCGGCAGACTTGACAATGCGCCATGCGCGGCGGAACTCATCTCGGATGGACACAATCCCGTTGTGCGTGACAGTTCGCGCAACGTTGTGGTCCAACTCAAAAGGATCCTCAATGGCAAAGAGATACCGGTGTCGAACTTCTTTCACTTCGCTGCTCTTATTTGCTGGAGTCGCTTGCTTCGGTGTAACACCGTTCTCGGCGAGTTTTGCGTGAGGACGTGAAGGCGACGATATCCCTTGATCCGAGGGCGGAGTAGCACCGAACCCTTGAGGCTCATATACCGTTTTAGCCCCAGTCCACCCTTTGAGTTGTTTGGTCAGGAGACCCCCGGGACTCCTTAGACTGAGAACATCCCTACCCCAGTCAAATCCTTTTCCTTGACCAGAGCTCATCATTCCACTTTGGGCATAATACTCAAAGAAGCCTCGCAGGAGGTGGCCAATTGACTCTGAGTTGCGATTGAGCTGATTCGCTTGTGCCAGTTGTAAGATTTCGTCCTCATTTCGCCAGAACTGTACATTATGACCTCGGCACATGAATATGCCTTCCATTTCCGTCGGTGAGAGATTAGGAGGCGGCTGGGGACTCAGCTGCTGCAGGTTGGGTGATACAAATGGTTGAGCAACATTGACAAGGTAGTGTAGGACCATCAGGACATAGCCGTAACTACTCAGCGTTCCTCGATACCCCGAGTTGATTCCACGAACTTTCGCCCAATGCTTGATAAACAATATCATGGGCCGCACCCGAGAATCAGTATGCGAATAACACCTCAGAAGGAGGGTATTTTGTAGCGCGAGGTGAGCTGAGAAATTGATGTCACACTGTACACCTGTTCCAGTCTTGGGAAATTCCAGGCGATCGCGATATCTGTCTCGTGGCTGATTCGGCGCCATCCTGTGAGGGTCCGGAAGCGCACGAATTCTGTTGACAAGTTCAGATGTCTCATGAGTAAGTGGAATGCGGAATACTTTCTTCAAGTCTGGTGTGAGTGTTTCTTCAATGGGTGATCGAAGAACTTCGATGTATGCCTTGATATCAGTGACCTGAGATGCTTCGTACAAATCTTTTTCAAGGGCCCTCTCAAGCTCCCAGGCGAGATGTAGGCTCTCGTGTCTCCTCAAAACGGCAGGGGACGGAATGTGACCATCTGCAGCCCAAGAATCGGCATACCCTTTGACAGATTTTCGAATGTCCTCCTGGTACATACCCGCGATGTAGCGCATTGTCACGGCGTTGTGCAGGTTCGAGTCGGGAAGATCGTCGAGTTTAGTCACGCTGGCAATGATTCCTTGTGCGCGATCATAGTACTGAAGCGGGGTCTCGTGTTGACCTTGCTCAAGAGTCACGAATTGAACCGAAGGGGCCTTTCTGATTCTGTCCAGAGCGAGTTGAAGTTGTTTGGAGTGGAAAACTGGGTCTTCGCCAAAGGTCCCAGTATTCACAACCTCGTTCCATGTTTTGATGGACTGCTCAGTATGGAACTTTTGGGCTGAATTGCACTCTTCGATGTCACCTTTGCTTTCCCATAACTGGATGATTTCTTCGCCCTCAATGAGAGTAAAGACTCCCAGAAGGGATTTTTTGTTAGAGATGTTTCCAGATAGGAGGGATGGGTACTTGGTTAGCCGCTGTTTTAGCTCAGAATCAGCAAGACCAGCTATAAATGCCTGGCAAACACGGTCCAGGATGTCCCATTCTTGGTCTGTAAATTCACGGTAGTTTGATATCGTAACATCGCGCCCGCCAGCCCTCCGAAGGGTTCGCTTTGCTAGACCGTAGTATGAAGACAGTGAGTTCTTGGATCCTTGCTTGAGCTGGAAATTTTGGGGCTCTCCAGTAGATTGACCTGGGACGGAAAATTGAGTGGATGGTGATCCTTGATCGGCGCAGTTGGGCTGAACATGGTCCTCGTCTTGGTCATTATGCATGGCATGTGCTTCATGCTCATCATCTTCGTGATGGTCGTTATCCAATCCATTCTCCCACTTGAATCGTTCATCAAGAAGGTCTTGGTAAAGTTTCTCTGGCGGACTTTCACATAGTTTGATAATCGGGACCCGGGTTCGAGTCAAGAGTCGTGCGCCAAGCCCGGCATCTAGGAAAGCTTTCTCGAGTAGACGTGGAATTTGTGACCCAGCCGCATCAGGTGCAACAGAAGACATGGGAGAGAGGAGGCCCAGGTCCATGTCCGATGCCTTGGTGGCAAAGCCGGATGACAGGCTGCCGAAACATTTCAACTCAACAGAGAATGGATTGAATGCGAGCGAGGTATCATTTTCCCTCTCGAATCGGAAAATAGCTTCACGACTTATTTCCTCGATACGACAGCGGAATGTCTCCTTTTCTGCGATCTCTGACCGTTCGATTTGAGAGTTGGAAACAACGTGAAAACATAGCTGGTCAAGAAGAGCGGCTTGAGCAGCGGTTTCCTCTGGCCTAGGCTGTGGAGGACGCCTAGGATTGTACAGTTGTCCTTGCCCACCTCGTCGTTGTTCATAAGGAGGGGCCTGTGATGTTTGGGGAGGGAAGCCAGGGGGAGGCCCATGATGTTTGGGAGGATCATTCCATGGGTTGGGACCATGTGAATGATTTGAACGGCCCTCTTGAGGTAATGCACGAGGGACGGAGTTGGAGTACACATGGCGTTGGTAGCCCTGTGATGGCCTTGAATAATGGGAATTGGGGCTGTAATATGGCCTCGGAGGAGGAGCCTGCTGAGGGTGGGGATCAATTGGGATGGACAGCTGTGAGTTCATTTGCCGCCTTTGTGCCTGGTTGGGGCGCTTGCGTCTGCCTCGAGAGGCTTGTGAAGCATCCTTAGAGGGAGAATATTCGTTGTCACCATTGTTTGGTGCACTGTCCGCTAGCTGAGTATGTTTGACACCGTTGGATGGAGAGGAGAAGCCAGGTGGCAATGAATGCCGAGCGGCTGGAGAGGATCTAGGCGAAGAGCTTGGATCAATAGAGTTGTTCGATAAGATAAGGTTGCGAAGATGATTTTCCAGGCCTGAGGTAGAAGTAGCAGCCGGGTCGGTTTGATGGCTGGGCAACATGATGGGCGGATATCTGTATCTGTTGACGTCGTGGTTTCCAAGCGAGAGAGGATTGATTGTGGTTGAATGAAATGACACGGTGTATGACCTGACTGGTGTTGCGCTGACCTCGACTTGCTTTTTGTTGGGTTCAATTTAAGGGACTAGGTGGCCAACCTGGATCGCATCTCACGTTCGGTGGTAGGGTTCAATTCAAAGTGCAGATCGAGATGAGGCTTGCACGAGGTCGACAGGAAATGGGCCACTGCTAAGTGAGGGGAAAGTTGGCGAAGAAATCATGCGGTGGCTACGGAGCCGGCCAGAGTTGGTGTTGGTGTCGTGGTCAGTCTGAGACTCCATACGAGGGAGAGGCAGCGCGATTGAGAGACAGGTTCGATCTTGTTCATCAAGCATCACCTCACTTGGCGCAAGGCTGCTTTTGCGCATAGACGTGCCTCAAGGCGGGGCAGTGAAAGTGAATATGGAGGGAGTCAAAGAAAGGATTGGATGATAAGATCAGGATGCGCCAAATACTGGGCCGAGCTGAGATGAGAGTGATTGAGGCCAAGATGGTTGTTTGCAGATTGTCCCGTCATCCCCACTTGCAATGAAAGAATGAATACAACCACCTGTGAGCGTTTGAATGTGCGCTTGAGGATACAGTGCCAATATGATAAAAAGACAGTATACAAGTGGATAGTTGGTAGGCTACAGGGCTCTATTTGGCAAAGCCGTACCCCACGATACAGGGCCCACACAGCTTTTGGGCCATTTCTCATGTGGCGCTAGTCAGTGCGGAAGGTTGGCCGACACCGTGCATTGTTGGACGTGCTCCGTTCTGTTGCGGGGTTCATTGTTCGAGTTATACTTTTGTTGCATGTGGTTCATGAGAACAAACTCGAATTAGAATTCAGACGCCAGGATACTCAGAGATAGCAAGCTACATATATCTCATTGGACGCTTATTATGCAGGCGATAGGCGCGCTTCATGATTTAATGAGGGTCATCGGAGAAAGCTACTAGTCTGGATATCCAAGCTTGAGTACTGCCAGCTTTTGGATTTCTGATCGGTTGAAGTAACCTCCCATACTTCAGCTTTGAGAGGTCAACAGGAGAGCTCAGTCATAACAACAAAAATAAAAAAAGTGAGAATATAGAAGCTCATGAATGGTTGCCTGGTACTTTGCTCACCTGGATAAATTTATCCATCCACGTTCCTTCAGTTAGGCAGAGAACTCACTCATTCACGCACGCACAAGCCACACATGATAAGCCACAAGCCACAGCCTTAGTCTGCCTTGCTTCCTTTGTCATCGTCATACCAGCGCGGTACCTCTGCTTTCTCTAGCAGCTCTCTCCTCCATCACCAAGCAAAGCTCTCGACCTGCATCAGGCCTCCGACGCGCCTGTTCAATCGCCACCGCCTCGAGACGACTTCGACTATATAATATCTCCTGGAATACACGCGATTATCGGTATTCCGCGTTTTCAGCCCGTCCTTTGCGGCCCGCCCAAGGCCTAGGCGCTCCGCTGCTGCCTCATCCTTCGGTTTGGGTGCCTTCGCCAACTCTAGCTCGCCGCTCAACGGGGTCGCTGGCAATATGAGCGCTCCGCCGCCAGGAAATCCCAATGGCGCTCCTCGAAGCCAGAAGGCCAACCCCCTGAGGCCGATGCGCAAGCAACCTCGCGCCAACCCACTGGTCGCTTCGCGAAAACCCAGGCCCGGCGCCCAGCAACCCAAGGCAGGCTCCCAAAATGGCCCAAAGCCTTCTCCTGAGGAACTGCGGAGGCAGTTTGGTGGATGGTCCGAAGCACCCCCCCCCAACGTCACTGACATCCCTATCATGACGACCAAGAAGGCTCTGCTCGCGGGCATCCGCTATCATATGATGAAGTTCTCCCAGGTGAAGATGGGTGACAAGCCCATTGACCCCACCGATCAGGATGAATTTGCTCGCCCCGTTACGCTCCACAGACGCGACGCTCGACAACCCCCTCCCGGCAGAGCCGTCAAGGTCGAAGTCCCCGAACAGCCCCCGGTAGATGAACTGGAAGCAGAGAGACAGGCACAGGCTAAGGCGGAGCGCGAAGCTCAACGAGCTATCGATCAAGCCAAGATTGCTCCCGTCGCCAAGGACCTCAATCCTAAGAGACCCAAGAAGCAAAAGGAAGAAAAGACGAATTTCAACCGAGCACCAAAAACTGTCGCCGCTAAGAAGGAGTCTGACCTGCGATACGAAGAAGCGCTTCCGTGGCACCTCGAGGATGTTGATGGCAAAAATGTGTGGGTCGGGAGTTACGTTGCTGCGCTTTCGGAAGCAAACGTCGCCTTCATGATTGACAAATCTGTGTTCCGTATGGTTCCCCTCGAGAAGTGGTATAAATTCACAGCAAAGCCACCGTTTCAGCCTTTCACGATTGATGAGGCAGAGGCTCTCATGGGTAAAAAGGTGGATGTTGGTCGTTGGGTCATGAAAGATGAGGAGAAGCGAGCCGGCCAGATGGACCTTGAGGCAACTCGACGAATGCTGTCGGGTCGTGGACAGATGATCAAGACTGAAAGTGACACGTTCCGAGCCGCCTCTAGGCTGGAGAAGGAGGATCATGATGATATTGATATGTCTGGGGATGAGTTCCAGGATGACGACGATGCACCTCTCTTCGAGCGCAATGATGACGAGGACACCAAGGAATCCAAAGAGCGTATTCGTCGCGAGCAACTCGGCGCGAATCTGTTTGGCGATGGCGATGAACAAGAAGTGGATAGGGAACTGAAGGAGCAACTGAAGGAGGAACTTGAGCGACAAAAGTATGGCAAAGCGACCAAAAAGGCTCTCATCAAGCGAGATCGAGAGAATATTTATGAAAGTGATGATTCTGCGGAGAACCCTTGGAGTAGCTCTGTAAGAACTATGACACCGGAGTCGAATGAATATTTTACTGACATAACCCCAGGATGAAGGAAGCTCGTCTGACGAGGAAGATGAAGAAAAGGACGAGAACAAGAAGGACGGGGACAAGAAGGAGGAGGAGGAGAAGAAAGACGCGAACGGAAAAGAGGCAGACGGAAAAGACAAAGCCAAGGCGTCTGGTTCAAAGGGAACACCGACACCCCAAGGGAAGAGCAAATCCGATTTGGGCAAGAAGAGCAAATCGCTTAAGCGATCGGGGTCACCAGCACTGTCAGAATCTAGCGGCAATGAGTCTTCGAGAAAGAAGCTCAAGAAAACAGCAACCCCAGCTACTGGTAGCCGTGCTGGCACACCTCTGCCCCAAACTACCGTTCGACGGCCCAAGATCATTGCTGCCGGTTCTGGTAGTGATGGCGAAGCCACTGCTGGTGAGATGTCAGATGGTGCCGGCCCAAGGAAGAAGTTGAAGCTCGTGAGCCATAGCGCCCGAGGCACCCCTTCGGCATCCAGGGCTGGTAGTCCTAACCCAATCCAAGGTGAGCTCCAAATGGCGATGCAAAAACGATATATTACTCAGGTTTGCTAACAATGATGGCACAGGTGGCTCTCCCGGCGCGTCTGGCTCTGTCATTGAGTCATGGGAGATTTTGGAAAAGATTCCTGTTGACGGAATCGTTATTAGCGATTTGATTAAGCAATTCCAGGGCCGTGTAGGCGAGAAGCCCGGACAGATGCCCAAGGGCGATTGGATCAGGCTTGTTAAGCAGATCTGCGAGTATGGTCCGGACAAGCGGTTGCGCCGCAGACGATGAATGGGCTATGTATGTGTGGATCTGGTGTGTAATTAGAAGAAATTGGTTGCTTTTGATACATTTTGTTTCCAGAGCGGCTCAGTGTACAGCAAGTATGTCGCCACCTGGCAAGGAGACCAGGCACTTTACGTTGTACAGAGAACTAGCCTGATTTCAAGGAGGCCTTGGGCCCCTTCGTTTAATACGCTTCAGCATCTTACACCAAGAGAGGCACCACGGATTGCGGACTCCAGTATTTGAGCAACACTGATTAGATTTGTGCTTCGTAGTCATAAAATGAAGCCTTTTGTTGGGTATATAATCTCGTCTTGAAAGCCATTCTTCTTTTATTCATCCATTTGCCAGGAATAATCCAATCCTTTGTTTCTTTCCCTTCTATTGATAGCCTTGAACCGTTCTGACTCGAATCCGTTTCCTCGATCAACTCCATCCCATCGGTAGCCAGGCTTGATACCGTAGCGATTGGGTGGAGCAGCACCGGTGTACACCGGCTTCCGCTTTGATTTCTTGCCCTTGCCCCCATCGTCCTTATCCTTCTTTTCGGCCATGAACTGCATCATGGGATCGTTCCACCGTTCCTGATCCTTGAGTTCCTGGTTCATCTCTTCGTCGTCGGCCGTTCGTGCAAATTTCATGAGTTTGGCGTCCTCGAGCTTTTCGCGTCGTTTCCGCGCCTCCTCTATCTGCACGTCGCCCTTTAGAGCCTCGAGGGCTGCCCGTTCCTTTTCCTCGGCCTCGGCGGCCGCGCGTCGTGCTTCGGCACGCTTCATGGAAACATCGACGCGGCGACCCGTGGCATCTCGGTACACTGTTTCTTGCTCCTTTGCAGATTTGCGATGCTTCTCGAAGTCCGCCTGCTCCTCTCGTTGCCGCCGTTTCAGCTGGGCAGTCACTGCTGCGGCCGTTTGTAGACCAGCATGTGTTCCATCACCCATTTTCGCGATGCCTTCGTCATCTTCCACCACTGGCATATCATCGTCGGCATCCTTTGTCGCGTCGTTTTCGGCTGCCGCCGATGCGATAATGGCGTCTGCAGCGGCTGCATTGTCGTCCTTTGGTGCCCCGTCTGCGCCACCCACGGTTTTCCAGTTGCTTGTCTTGGCCTTGCGGAAATCGGCAGACTTTCCAGACACCGTCACGGGTCCGTCCTCGCCGAGGTCATCCTGCTGGTTGGTGTTGCCCCAGCTCGAATCGTCATCGTCGGTAATGAGCAGGCCGGCTGACTCTGCGCCGCGCTTGCGCTTGCGCTTTTTGGAAGGTTTGGGGTCGGCGACGAGATATCTCGAGGCGAGATAGTCTGTGAGATCTGAAGGCATTATCGTGGTTGGTATCGGGAGGGCGAAGCGTGAAAGCTTGTCTCGTGTTTCGCGACGCAAGGCCTTGAAGTCATGAAGCTCTATGGCCTAGCCGCAGATGCGGATTTATGCAGGTACCGAAATGCGACCCCGGGAAGACCCAGCATGAACTGCCGAGACAACCTTCAGCCCCTGCGTCTCCAGCGAAAAAGCAATCTTGGAGAACAGCTTCCATGGAATCGCCATGATTGAAATAATATCATAACCCTTTGCACCTGCCTGCCCTTTTTGCACTGTTGCCGCTGAGCCTTCATCGACATCAGATCGCCCAAGGCCCCGGTACAACGATGTGGGAACCCGGGAGGTAGGTACGTACGCTTTGCCTTGTTGGGAAAAGTCACCTACGTCCATGACTTATGAGGTAAGACGGGGGGCAATGAAGCTCTGGGTAGATTGGATACGTACCTCAGCAACAGCGACCCTTCTCTTGAGTCCACATTGTCGCCCGACTCGACTCGTGATAATTGAGTGCGTAGTCTTTTGTCTTTGTGCACCGGGTTCAACTTACACCTCCAGTAGTATTATCATGCAGAGCCGCATCTCGGCCCCGTCACTCGACTACCTACCGCCACCTCCTTCGCCTGTCTCGTGAATCCCCCCGCCGCCCGCTCCCTCAACTTCCCTCCTCCCACCTCGCACATCCACCGACGACACAAGCCTCCCTCCGAACCGCATTCATGCCACAACCTCTTGAGGATGAAGGCCCGCCGACGGAACCCCTCCAGGCATTGCCCATGGCCGCCTCAACCATGAAACTCCCCAAGACACGCCACTCGACGTCGGTCCTCGATTCTTCTCCCCTTTCTAGCTCCGAGACCAGCCTGCCCTTCCGTCGCTCTACAGCCGCTTCTCTGTACGCATCTACCTTCTCGCCACCTGGTTCAAGATCGCACTCTCCAGCAGGTCGCGGGTCGCCTTCCCGAGTCCTCTCCAATACCGTTTTCGATTCCCGGCAGCCCCGGTCTCCTGCCTCAAATGCTGGTGATGTCCAATCTGAGCCCTTGAGTCTGATTTTCAAAGCCTTTTCTCCACATGTCGCTGTTTATGCTTCCGATGATACCGAGGCCCTCATGCGTGAAAAGGGCTTCCGTAATGGCCTGTGGGAACTGTTGCGACCTTTTGGCGAGGACATCCAAGGCAAAATTATGATCAGGGACAGCAATGGCATTAGCAAGCCAGCAGAAGACTTTGGAATCCGATTTACAAAGTTTGGACAGAATATTGAACACCCAGATCCCAGGGTTTCCGGTCTCAAAAGCCCCCCGTCGCAAGCTCAAAATGGGAACCAAGCAAGCACCGCGCGGGACAAGCAGCTCCTTGCTGATGTCGAGGCTGTGGTCGATCGACATCTATCTTACGCCGAAGACTCATTCAGGGGGATCCACCCGGGCGCTTTTGGAGCACTGGAGTCGTATGCCGAAGAGACTTCACCATACTATGCGCTCTATTTGCGACGCTTATTGTCAGGACTGCAGATTACACCCCATGAAACCTTCTCGCACCCGGTTGCCTGCGTCATTGCAATCAGTTCCCGAAACCCCAATCCCATTGATGAGCTTAGAAGGCTCTATACAGAAACCAGCCAAGGTGACAAGAAACTGCCTCTCTGGGTAGACAGCGACTATCTAAGGTACTACGTCCTGGTGCATGATGAAGAACGGGACGATTTCACTCGTTCTATGGGACTGTTTGACCAGATGAAACGGCACCTTGGACTTCATTGTCACCTCCTTAGGCTACGAAGCACTCAAAGTGCGGAAACCGACGATGATAGTGTACAGCTCCCCCGTAGTGATTGGATGTCGGCTGCCGAAGAGTTGCAGGATATCCAGCAAATTCAGGATGATGAGAACTTTGATGATCCCGAAAGGTATATTTTCGAAACCGATGTAACAGCAATTCGTACATTTGTGCGCGAGATGTTGATGCAATCAATTATTCCCACAATGGAGCGACACGTCTCCATTTGGAATGATCAGGTGGCCTCGCGGCGACGAGGTATCACGGGACGTTTCATGAATCTATCGAGAAAATGGGCGTTTGGAAGCAGTTCCCGTTCTTCAACAACCGTAAGCAGCTCAAGGGACAATTACAATATGGCCGGGTACTTCCCAGCCGAAGCCCCTGAAGCCATCATGCGGAAGCTCGCCGACTATGCTTTTATGTTGCGAGACTGGAAACTTGCCCACTCAACTTATGACCTCTTGCGATCAGATTACAGCGACTCGAAGGCTTGGAAGCATCACGCGGCTGCGAACGAGATGGCTGCCGCGAGCCTTCTTATCATGCCACAGCACATGTCTTCCAAGAGCCGAGCCGAGACGATTGATCAAATGCTGGAGGCTGCCTTTTACTCATACAATACACGCTGTGTTTCTCCATACGGTGCACTGCGCAGCCTGACCCTTGGCATGGAGCTGCTACGGGTGAGAGGCGGAACTAGCGTCGATGATGCAGGCCGATGGGGAATCAGGCTGCTTGAATCGAAGATTGCGGGAAGCGTTGGAGAAGCACTCATTAAGGAACGACTTGGCGTGTGCTATGCCTCAAAAGAGGGCGTTGGGAGCTGGCACTGGGGTTCACGCCGCCGCAAAGCAGCGACATGGAGCGTTCTGGCAGCGGATGCCTGGTTACAACAGTCTAAGCATATCCAAGCACGGCGGTGTTTAGACGAAGCACATAAGCGCTATGTATCACTTCCTCACAAGGAAGGGATTTCTGGGTTCACTGTGGCCAGCCATTTCATGATGTCTCTTCAGGGGAGCCTTGCGGAAAGCCCAGATGCGTCGGACGACGAGGATGGAGCTGGAGATGACGATGGCCACGGGCCTGGCCAAATAGACGAGGAAAGCGAAGCATTGACAGACATGCGATCGAGACGAGCCAGCGTAGCAGCGACCATGGCTGGTTTGGAAACGGCGCCTCTGCACCGAGTAGTATCTGCCGAGGAGAAAGAACCTGAGGGCGGTGCCCAGAAGGATTTCGATTAATGAGGGGTGTGGTGCAAGGGGCTCGGCGAAGCTCATGGAGGTAACGAAAACATCATGATCACCTTTGGGATGACGAGCCATATAGAGATGGGACCGGATTTGTAAAGGGAAGGATAGCTTTTGGTGACACTCCTGGATGGCGTGTAACCCGGGCAATATATTATTATCTCATGCTTCTAGTTTATTGGAAGGCCATTGTTGAATTGTTCTAGAAGGTTCATAACGAGAATCTCTATTGCCAGTATGCGTCCAGCGTCTCAGATGGTTTATAGTTGCTTGCCATATAAGTCAGTGTCCGTGCGACACCTTCAAACCCGAGCCCTTGTAGCTGTAGCTGTAGCTGTAGCCGGGGTCCTGCTGATTTGCTCTTTCTCGCATACGATTCGATGACCGCCCGAACATTTTCAATGGTTTTGGCTCGTGTTACCTGGCATGGGTAATGTTCATTCTCGGGCTGTGGCAGAGTTCTTGAAGCAGGTTGTTCGCTCCATGCTACAACGCCCAGCATGACGGACCAGTGCGGACGTGTTGATGCTGAACTCCAGTGTAGTTGATCCTTGGAATCTCAATAATAAATAAATTCGATTGGAGGAATATGATTGCCTACTTAGGCGATTATGGTACACGGTATCTAGTATTGATACAGTTCTAGTGTCATGATGTCTGCTGATCCTTGTCAGGGAATTTTTTAGCCGTAGTTTTTTTTATTCATTTTCCCCCCTTTCATTTGGGACTGGTCTTATTTTACGATCAGTTGAAATTTATTGGCTACAGTTTGGATTATTGGGTTGTTCTGATTTAGACTTGATTATGTAGTGTTCACCTCTGGTATCTGCGGTGTCGTCCTGAGGAATGCTGGCGCCGTCATTTAACATGTGGGAGCGCTGTAGCCGGGCGGAGGAGTGGAGCTAGCGTACTGGCCAACCGCCACCGCTCCACCGATGCCGCGCTAACAAGGCCCTACATTTAATCCCCTGTCGTCTTGGTATTGTCCCTGACGACAGCAACCCCACCATAGGTTCGTTCATGTTCAACACCATTCACGGTGACGCTTAGGGCACATTTCACGCCTCAAGCTGCGAGTATTTGTGATCTCCGCAGTCCTCATATCTATGTCCCTTTGTGGATTTTACGCACGAAAGATCCGGTTCATCTGCACACCTCTGCTGCGCCCCTGTGCTGCAGCAACGCCTCTTGCATCATGGGTCAACTTGCCGACTACCTTGTCAACAACGACTCCAGCTTCCGAAGGTAAGTGTCCCTTTGGGAAAAAAAAAAAAAGCTTGAGCCCTCTAACATGCTATAAAGGTCGCGACTACCGGCGCTCTACTCGGACTTTCGATCGCAACGAACCTTGAACCCAGATGGCTACACCGCCAACGTCACTGCCTGGCGCCAGGCTTTATCGCACCTTGCGCTGCGTGGCCTCGTCTCTCATCGTGGATCCACGCCGAATCTCTTCGTCCTCTCCATCGACGACTCCCTCCTCCGAGAACTAGAGAACAAGGAGTTCGGACAGCCGCTTGCCCTCGGGACCGTGGTGCGCGAAGCTGCCGCCGAGCACGAGTTCATCCCACTCCAGGACTTCAACAAGTTGCAACAAAGCATCTACGCCCGCAGCTGGTCGGGGCTGCCATGGACTGTCATGAGCTGGGGTCTGCGCCAGCTGGGCGTTATTGACCCGTCGAGAGGAGACGACAAGTTGCCCGTGGGCCAGTTCGTCATGGTCAAAAATCTCGAACACGCGGCCAAGGAGCTGAGCGATCTCATGGCCGAGAAGCTCTCCCGATTCGACCGAGTGTTCACAAAGAACCAATTCCAGAAGGCATTTTCTGGAAAGCTTGTTCAAAACCAGCGCCTGTCAGAAACAGATTTGGATGTGCTACTCAAATTTTTGTCCCGAGACAAGGGCGTCATCGAATATGACGGGCAAACCATCTGCATCAAGGGATCAGGAGAACAAGGAGGAATCACAGAGGACGATACTGCCATGGCGTCTCTCAAGGAGCTCACGGAGAGCCTAACACATCAGACAAACCTTCTCAACAGCCGCATCGACGAGCTTGCTCAGGCAGCAAAGAACGCCGTCGCTAAGAAGAACCGCGTCGCTGCCCTGGCAGCCCTCAAGTCAAAGAAGACGGCTGAGGCATCCCTTGCAACCCGCTACGCGACGCTCAACCAGCTCGAGGAGGTTGCCGCTAAGCTTGAGCAGGCCGCAGACAACATCCAGCTTGTCAAGGTTATGGAGTCTTCCGGCAACGCCCTGAAGAGTCTGAACGCCCAGATCGGCGGCGCGGATCGTGTTGATGCCGTCATGGACCGTGTCCGGGAGCAGATGAGTGCCGCTGACGAGGTTGGCGCTATTCTGTCAGAGTCTGCCGGTGCTGTCGTGGACGAAGCCGAGCTCGACGACGAACTCGAGGCCATGCTGGCACAGGAACGGGAGAAGGAGGAAGAGGCCAAGCGCGAGAAGCAGGCCGCCGAGGAGAAGGCCGAGGTCGAAAAGGAGACGGCCAAGCTGCAAAAGGAGCTCAATCAGCTCCCCGCTGTCCCCACCGAGGAGCCCTCGCGGGCGGAGACACCTACTGCAGAAACCGGCATTGCCAACTTATCTATTTAGCTAGAGGAGGAAGTACAAGCCTTGGGAGCTGTATGATGACGCACATCTGATTGCTGATGATGACTTGGGATATACGGCGGTGTTTAGCGATTTGTTTCATTAGCGGGTCATTAGAGTCTATATACTTCTATATAATCACCACAATTTGGTGTCTTCATTGATTAACTCATTTCCCTCGAGGCCTCGTGTCATGAGGCAGCAAATAAATTCTGTGTTGTCCCTGGTAGGCCTGTTTTTGGCAAGGGAAGTTTGTTCGTCCCGTCTTTGGGGAAGGGGCGTATTTGTAGCTGTTATGACAGCGGCATGTCCCCTGAAGCACCATCGCTGGCGGGGGACAGAAGCGTTGGGTAGGAATCAGGTGAGCTGAGGTTTAGGTAAAATAAGTTGCTACCACGACGTCTGGCTCAGGGGTGTGTTTGTTGATAGGAGCTCCAATCACTGGCCGGAACAGGCTGAGGAGGTACGCCTTGCGGGAACTGATCTGCGGATATTGGTCCGCCGGTTTGGTTTGGGGGGCCTGGCTGTATTGGCAGAGCATTTGGCACTGGGACACGGCCTGGCGCTGGTTGATGTGGTTGAGGGGGTGCTGGACTTGCGCTTGATGACGCTTCTTCTTCGTCGGCCTCCTTCTTGGCCTCTTCCGCCTTCTTCCTCGCCTCCATCCTGCTCTTTCTGGCGCTCGCAATCAGGTCCTTGAACGAGGAGTCGTGCTTTGACGCCCACGCATCCCCGTCAAAGTTCTTGTCCTTGATCATGGCCGCGCTCTGCACAGCCTTGCCCGTGGTTGGTGCGCGGCCGCCCAGGGTGCGCTCCCACATCTCCAGGTCCTGCAGCAGCTCGCCGCGCTTCTTGGGCCGTGTCGCATCGCAGTTGGCGTTCCAGATCGTGACCCATTCCTTGTGCCGGCGCTCCAGCAGCGCTCGGGGACCCTGGTTGGAGATGCCCACCTCGGCCAGCTTCTTGCGCAGGGCTTGCTCTTTTAGCATCGAGTAGTTCGTCGCGGGGAGGCGCTCGAGGGGCTTCGCTTGCTGGCGCTGGAGTTGACCAAACGGCTTGCTCTCGGGTTTTGGTTTCGGCGGCGCTGGTCCCGTGCAGGATTCGAGGTGTGTAAATACCTGCCACTCCTTCATGCGGCTTTGGCATACGGGGCAGGGAACGAGTCCATCCTCTGGGTTGGATGTTAGCGGGTGTTGCACCTTCAACCACGATTTGACCTACCGGGCTCTGGCACGTAGTCGTCGTCGTCCTCGATTTCGACAACTTCCTCAGCCTCTTCAAAGGAGCTCGCCTCTACGGGGGCCGCATCCGTTCTGGTTTTTCTTAGCCGTGACGATGTGCGCAACCGCTTGCCTTCTGGTGCATCGCTGGTGGTGTCGTTTGGGTTGTTCTCGGCCTTTCGTTTTGGCTTTGCGTTTGCCTCATCTTTCTTGCGCGCTAGCTGCAACGTTGCAGCTCTCACTTTGACAAATGCCTCGACAGTCTCCTCCATGGACCAATTACTCCGCAGCTTCAGTTCTTGGTCTGGTGCGCGACACAGCGGGCACTTGCCTTCGTTGGACAATGCCCTGCGGATGCACAGAGAACAGAAGGTGTGGCAGCATGATGTCATCATAGGCGTCTTGTAGAAGTCCTTGCAAATCTCGCAACGCAGTGCGCTCTCCACGGCAGCAAGGCCTGCCAACGGTGTGGAGAGCCAGTCGGTCGAGTCGGGGACTTCTACGTCCATGATCGTGGAGGTGAGTGTCGAGGTGGCGGGCTCTGAGAGGCCCAGGTTATTGATCGCAACGATTGAAAGCCCGGTATTCCCATGCAGTATCAAGATTGAATGTTTCCTGTTTTTGAAGATATCACCCTTGCAAATTTACTTGGTCCAGGCAAGACGTCCAGGAACGGCGCCATTGAACGAGGGTCGCGCCTAGACGCGATGCTTAGAATGACACTCCAACTTTTTGTAAGAACCGTTATATCCATATTCTGGATTGTAGGATATGGTTTCGCAAGTTTTGGTGGCAGACTGGGATGTATATGCATATAAACGCTTAATTAGCGCCCCATTTTCCTGCTTTCCACGTGAGACCGCGTCCACTCTACGCGTCTCATTAAGCTCCCTACTGTGGTCCCGAATTCTCAAGCCCTGGCTCAGCCCTCCGACCGGACTGCATCCCTTCTTGTCTTTGAGTTTCTGCTTTAATTCTGTACTAAGCATTTAATCTATCAGGTTCAGCTTGAAAATGGATGAGTATCGAAGATTTCTCTCAGACCGTCTGCTCAGCGAAGAGCGGCCGGTAAGTGCATCTCCTTTTTTGTGAGTGTTTGGACTGAGACTCACAAGGTGTAGGTCACATATCGACTTCTCAGCAGGGCTCTGGATGTCCACGCGAATACTGCAAAGGAGTAAGAAGAATTTTGCTCTATAATCTGGATTGTTGTGTTGACTAGCTCAAAGGATGCTGTACGACTATCATAAGTCACAGAATGCTGAGCGCGCAAACTCCGTGCATGCAACATATCTTGTCTGTGGCACTAAGGCTTCAGAGAAAGCGAAAGCCGGTGGTGATGTTGAGATGAGCAACTCAAAGCCTGAAAAGGATGCTCCCTCTGAAGGTTTTGCCACAACAACTCTCACCCTAGCCAGGGAAGAGGAATTGACAGGTTAGTTGCAACCGAAGAGATTCATTACGTTTCAACGTTTCACTAACAAGCAAAAATAGATGTCTTGGCACAGTATCAACAAGTCACTTCTATTCATGTCTACAGCCTCGCACCTCATCCTCAGAGAAACCTATCTCTACTCGCTGAGATCAACGCGCAACTGTCCGAGTACCCCATGATTGAAGACATTTCCGCAGCAGCCAAGAAGTACGGAACCATTCCTAACCCCCAGGTCCAACGGAGAGATCGAAAGTCCCGCCCCCAGATTGTTGCCCCAGAAAGCAAGCCTGTGAAGACGGAGACTGTGAAGAAGGAACCCGCGAAGAAGGAACTTGTGGTGCCCAAATTTGCATTTGCGCCCAAAGTCAAGCAAGAAACGGCAGCCTCGAAGCCGTCAACCACTGACTCCAAAGCTGCCATCAAAGATGTCAAGGAGGAACCGTCAGAGCCAAGCTCAAGCAAAGAGCCAAGCTCAAGCAAAGAGGCACCAGCTTCGAGTGCTGCGAAGAAGGGACCGGCCGCCAAGAAGGGAGGCATCATGCAGTCGTTTGCCAGGGCTGCCGCGAAGCCACCCAAGCCGAAGCCCGCCCCAAAGAAGGAAGAAGAGGATACCGCAATGGCTCTCTCCGATGATGGAGAAGCTGACGATGGCGATCTTCCATCCAAGAAGCCAGCTGCAGATTCTGACGCTGTCAAAAAGGCCAGGCAAGAGCGTGAAGACGCTCTCAGACGTATGATGGACGAGGAGGACGAAAATGACGATGTGGAAGCATCTGACAAGGAGGAAGAGCCAGCAGATGAGGAGATGGAGGAGGCTCCAGAGCCCGAGCTCGAGCCGGAAGCCAAGAAGGAAGACAATGAGCCCGCAGAGGTTGTGTCAAGTACTGCAAACGGTCGACGGAGAGGCAAGCGGCGTGTGATGAAGAAGAAGCGCATCCTGGACGACCAGGGCTACATGGGTGAGTTACTTAGAGAGACTCTCGTCTGCTAGCTGTTGGCCTTGCTCAGTTTTACTAACTCGCCACCTACAGTGACAATCCAAGAGCCCGGATGGGAATCTTTCTCAGAAGACGAGGCGCCGCCCCCGGCCAAGAAGCCAGCACTGGCCTCGACACAGTCACAATCATCAACGCCGTCCTCTTCTGCAGGCAAAGCAAAGAAGGCGGCTCCCAAGGGGCAAGGCAACATCATGTCATTCTTCTCGAAGAAGTAGCAGACATTGACGGAACATGTGTCGGCGAATAGAATTTACGATTAGAGTGTTGGTTAATACCCCACGTTTATTTACTGGAGTCAATAAGTGCAGAATCCGACACGCTGTTTGAGATGTTTTCGTATTTGGCAGGGTCTTGCTTGATCCTCTGGATGACGGCGGCAAGTCGTCGGATGCCCTCGGCCAGCTCGTCCTCTGGGACATAGGCAAATGTCAGGCGGATTGCACCGTCCAGGTCAACCGTCTTCTCATCGCCGCGCACCTGGAACATGTTGCCATTGCCCACGGTGAGCTTTTCCTCCGCCAGGGCGACGTCCGCAATCAGCTTAGCCGACAGACCCTGGGGCAGGTTGAGCCAGATAAAGTAGCCCCCGTAGACGGTGCCCCCCACGAGACCAGCTTCTCGAAACGTGACGCCGAGCGGAGAGAGATGCTCGTGAATGGCATCTGCCATGAGCCGGTGGCGACGCTGCAGGCCAGGGCGCACCTTCTTGGCGAGGTGCTGCTCCAGGCTCCCAGAACTGACCAGATCAGATATGATGGCCGCCGTCAGCTGGCTGGGGGCGCCGCCCGACTTGGAGGCGCCGGTCTGCGCAAGACCGTAGGCAAAGGCTCGCGACCCCTCGAGCCACCCGGTCCGCGAGCCCGGGCCGACCATCTTGCTGAAGGAGCCGTTGCTGACGGCGTACCCGAAGCCGCCGGGGTCGTTGGGTGATTGCTCCATGGCGAGGTCAATGTCGCAGAGGCGCGGGAGCATCATCTCGGGCGAGGCGTTGGAGAGGAGGGGCTGGTCGCCAAGCTTGTCCGTGGTGGACCACTGGAGGAGGTCGTACACATCGTCTGCGATGACGAGGGCATCGTACTTGCGCGCAAGCCGGACGAGCCCCTCGCGGCGGCCAACAGACCATGTTTTGCCCGAGGGGTTGGAGCACGTGGGCACGACGTAGATAATGTGGCGATAGTATTTGCGATGGGGACCGGCTTCCTTGTAGGGCTGTTTTGTTGTTGCTCGTGTTAGTCTCATGCTCTTCGCCCTTTTTCTTTCTCTTTCGTACGCAAGCAACCACCACTCACCTTGGCCTGCGGCTTGTCCGTTTCCTCCTCCTCCACCGCAATGATCCTGGCCTCGAGGGCTTCCAAGTCAATGCCCTCCTCATCTTCGGGAAACGCCCTCAAGCGCCCCGCAAAGCCGGCGTCATCGTAGATGGGGCAGACGAGGTGGTAGGTCGGGGCGCACAGCCAGATGGCGCGCGTGACGGCCGGGTCGGTGAAGCTCTGGAGGATGTTTGCGACGTTCTGGCTTGCACCGCCGGTGATGCAGATGCGCTCCGGGTCGGGGGTGACGCCGTAGTGAGTAGCGAGCCAGTTGGCCATGCCCTCGCGCAGCGGGCCGTAGCCCTCGTCCGGCCCGTACTGCAGCGCAGGCACATAGGCTACCGGGTCGGCGAGGAGGCGCTGCGCCGCGTCCGACAGCAGCGAGGCCGCGAGCAGGTCGGGCGCGGGCCAGCCGCGGATGAGGTTGATGGGGGGCGTGGACTGCGTCATGGTGATGCAGCGTCGGCGATGGTGGGGGCGGGGAGCAGCAGTTGGACGGCGGCACGAGTAGTCACTGGGCGGCAGAGAAGCTGTATTTTTATTGACCAAGGACCCAATTCCTCTCCTAGTGCGCAGATATGGAGCGAGATCGAGGTGCGCGATCCGATAAGGCGCGCAGCGATGTCGGACCCGGTCCACGATGGCTTCAAACATGGTTCAGGCCCGCCGGCGGGGGGGCGACATGCGATATCCAAAGTGCAGCACATCATATGGTGGAGCGCTTCTCACATCCGCCCGCCGGCCGAGCCTGCAGTGTGTGTTGCTCTTTGCTAACCAGGGCACGCCGACTGGACTGGCTAACGGCGGATAACTGTGGACCGCTGCTCGGAGAGAGATGCCGCATTGGATCTGGGTTTGGCTGCTCGGCGCGGCCTTTCTCGCAGGGGACTGCCATTTGTCTGTGTCGACGAATCAATTGAGAAGCACTAATTTTGAACTACGTAAAAAGAATGAGCCGAGACAAACCATTCGATGATGATTATATTCGTAGTTGGTTTTCTTTAGCTAATAGAGTCGCCCATTCATTCAGCTCAGTCGTCATCCACCATCGCCCGGCCTGGTGTAAGCATTTCGCCTTGTTCACATACTATTTTTAATCTTGTTTTCCGTCTTGCTTCCTATCGACGCACTGTTGCGCATCGTGTCTGCTTCTGGCCTGCCCCCTCTATACCTCATATGGCTGTGCGCCTTCTCCAAAAATCAGGTACGGCTTTCTCTTGGCCAAGTCCAAAATAGTCATGGCAAACACGCCGTTGGCCCACGCGAACCAGCTCCTCGTGTACTGAGACATGTACTCAACATTGATACTCTCGTGGACTAGACCGAGCTTAGCCGAGTCCAAGACGAGGTTTAAGCACTCCTTGATTTCCTCGTCATTGTCCGAAGTTTGAGCCTGGATTAGCAGACTCATTGGCCAGGCATTTTCGAGGCCGATATGGGGTCCTGTAGACAAATAAGTCGTTAGCTATCCCCTTGCACTTCAGGGCTTCATTGCAAACATACCTCCAATTCCCTTAAAGTCCTTTCCTTTTAGGTAGTACGGGTTACCAGCCTTTTCCAGCAGCATCTTTCTTGTGTTCTGGTAAACCGGGTCGCTCGCCTCACAAAAGCCCATCAGTGGAAGCGCCAAGAGCGAAGGATAGTTGGCGTCGTCCATCAGGATGGCCGAGCCGTATCCGTCAACCTCGTACGCGAAGACATCGCCATACTTTTTGTGGTTGACGATGGCGTGCTCCAGCACACCCTCCCGAATTGTTTTGCTCCACTGCTCCAAAGTAGCAGCTAGGGTGCTCTTTCCCACCTCTCTGAGCATGCTGGATGTTCGCTGCAGCTCAACTGACATTTGGGCGTTGGCGGGGATAAAGAAGCCCAGGATTGTAGCATCGTCGCTTGGCCGAAACGCAGACCGGACCAAACCGGTTCCATAATTCAATGGGTTGCCGTTACCTTGGAGGTTCAGGGTCTCGGTTCCAATATTGGTTTGGCGTTGGAAAGTATATTCGTTGCGCCGGAACTTGCCAGTGTCGGGGTCAAATGTCGACCTGGACTGTTGCTCAAGAACCTTCAGTAGGGTTTCGAGTGCAAGGTACCAACGTTTGGTGAGGAAATCGGTCGACTTTGTATGCTCGTAGAAATCGTTGCCAAGTGCTAGGAAATGGGCCAATGAATCTAGTTCGTACTTGCACTCAAAAACGGCATTGGGCTCGTATCTCGGGTGGACCTGGTCATTCTGGCCATTGTTGGAGGCTGGCAGGTCGCTGATTGGAGGCGGCTGAAACGCATTGCAGTAAGGAGAAGTAATTACATACTCAGACTGCGTGTTAATGGCGCCAACCAACAGAGTATGGATGGCGGGATCCTTCTTAGCGAGGGCTTGGTACGGCCGGAGCTGGTTTGTTGAGTCTCGCAGCCATTCAGCAATGATGTCACCGGTGATGACGAAGGATTGGGGGCCCTCCCAAGCGCCGTCGCTTCCTATACCAAAAGCGCCCATGTTCAGAAACCCCGTCTCTTTGCTGCCCTTTGTGTGGAACTTGACCGTCGTATCCGTCGTGGAGGGGAACGCATTTTCGAACAGCCGCGCAAGGTCCGGGTCCGAAATGCGCGAGGTTACTTCTTGGATGACTCTCTCGATCTCGTCCGACTGGAAGGTTCGACATCTGGGCATGGGCCGTTGGTAAGGCAGTTCCTTGGGGCCGGTGCTGAGCGGGCGGCTAGAGGAAGTGGCGTCGTTAGCAGGTGCAGGATAGAGCAGAGGCATGGGACGTACTGCGCATAGCTAGAGTAGAGCTTGTAGTCGGGACATGCCGCGAACAGGTCGGACAGCCTTAATTGAGTGTCCTCAAGGTCGGCGCTGGCGAGGCGCACGCTCAGCCCGAGCAAGCTTGCTGACAATAGTCGCAGCATCATGACGACGTTGCTTTCGCACGAGGTGGCAGGCCAGACTGGTTGCCGATGTAGTTCGGGCCTTAAAAGCTGTCAACAAGTGTCGAGACAGCCAATGTATCGACAGGTTGCGAGGCCAGCTCGTGGGCTGCGTATTCAAGGTTGCGGTGTCGTACAGAATGCGGTGGTTGTTGTTGGTGTCAGGTTCACCTAATCCGGTCGTTATTACGTCGGCGGGAGCTTGCCAGAGCTCTCTGTACATGAGACAGGGATGCGGCTCTGGCCCGTCATGGCGAGACACAAGGAGCGCGGGGCAGCTTGGCAGGTGTGGCAGGGAACCACAATAGGCTAGGCAATGCTGGCCTGGGGCTACCGCCAAGCTTATTTAGCGCTCTGGGGACTTGCTCCTCCATTGCAAGGTCCTCGTTAGGATTCTGTCTGGCTGCCATCACACTAGGCTATCCAAGTCATCATGATTCAAGTCGGGTATCATTTGATGGAACATACACGCTGTATAATTTCTATGTACACAAAATATTTTTTACAAGCCCAATGGAACCAAATATTATTACCAACCCCATGTTCTGCTCGATGCCGTAAACACGGGTGGTTTCCACTGAATTTTTGCCGGGTCTAGCGTGCTCCTCCGTTTCAATTTTTGTTTCTCTCGTTGTTGGATCAGTTTTTCGGGAATCACAATTTTGTGGTCGCTCTTGTGATAAACTTGCATCCGCATCGCCTGCAGCGTGTGCTCCACATCTTGAGTCGTCATGGCCAATGATGTGGAGATGGCTTCGATGGTCGCTTTTTCTTCTCGTTCGTTGTAACCGAGAAGCAGGTCCAGGATGTTTTCTGACCAATATTGTCGATAACTCAAAAGACCCAAATCAGAAAGTGGTTTTTCTGGTGAACCCAGCTTTCCCTCAATCTTGGATAGCTCGTACGAAAACTGGATCAGCAATCGGCCGTAACCTCTGCGCTGGTACTGCGGCAGAGTCAGAATACAAGCTACGTTGTACCCGTCTGCGCTCTCCTTTTCCTTCGAGAAATATCCAACCACATGGCAACCTTTTTCTGATCGTGTTGTCATGACGTAAAATAAGAAAGGATCCACATCGTAGTATAGTGTTTTGTGATCCAGAAACATTTTGGACAGCAAACAGAGGTTGCGACACCATGTTCTCTGACGCCGACCATCAATCTCGAAAAAAGAGTAGGTATCGTCTCGGTAAATTTCGTTTCCGGGAGGGTGTTGGAGGTTGCACTTCCGTCGATGTCTCATGAAAGCCTTCTCGTCCCCATAGTAGCCCAGACAAAATTCGCAGAGGAAGATGACATCTTCTAAGCTAAAGATCTCGGGGTACGGCGAAAAGTACCACGGATAGAGGTCATGTCTTCCGAACTGAACTTTGGAGATGTTTCGGATTCGTGAAACTTCGGTCGGGTTTTGCGTCATCGATCCAGAGGTTCGCAGCTTCTCGATTTCTACACCTCTGCTGAATTCGGCCTGTTCATTTTTCACATCGTCATCCTTGTCATCGACGTCCATTTCGTCAGCACCAGGCGTAGCGGCGTCGACACTTGCCCTCGCTTGGGAGTCTCCATCTGGGCCGACGGAGGCCGACTTTTGGCGCTGTTGGGAGTCTACGAAGTCTGGCAAATACGTCAGATCGGTTTCCTAGTCACATGCATTTGCCCACTTACCGGTCCAAGGGTGAGGTGTGTTTGCCTCGGATGTCACAGATTGTTCTCTCTTGCCTGGTCGCTTTTGCGCTTTCTTTGAAATTTGATTCTTCTTAGATTGCGCGGGCGGAGCTTTCTTGTTGGCCTTGTTCTCCTTGGGTTTGTCTTTGTCTGGACTCGGCCATTCGACTTCGCGGCTGAAGTCGATCCTCACAGCGGGCACCCATTCATCGAGTCGCTTGTTAAAATTGTCAAAGTTGCAGTAGAATTGCATCCCGCTCTTGGTCGTTTTGATGCTGAGAATCTCGGCGCGTCGAGGCTGTCCTTCCTTGTTTACCCAAGCGATGCATCCCGTCACTATCGTCTCTGGAGTCGCCTTGCCTTTTAGCCGAGGGGTATCGGCTCCCACGGCGGGTTCGCCAGCAGGAGTACCACCGCCCATGATGGAAGCGCTTTGCGTGTCGATGCTTTTGATGAAAAATTGTCCTGTCGCGTGCCGGATTGCGATGCGCAAGAGTTGGGAATTTTGGCGGGGTCTGGCAGAATCTAGAAGCTGCTGGCTTATCGCAAAGGCGGTGAGCAAAAGTTATGCTTATCAGACCTCGGTACATGCATACTTTGGTCTAACTACTTTCAGGTCGCGAGCAAACGATTTTGCGATTTCCTTTCAGCGACTTAGACATTGTCCAGTACCGCGTCGGACGCGACACTTGGAATTAATCATCTTATAACATAGACGATGGCAGGACTTTCCTCCAACTGGAAGAAGCTGCAGGCAAAACTCAAGGCTGAATCCGCACCTAAGCCTTCGCTGAAGCGGAAATCTACAGCAGCAACCACCAGTCCACCACCCAAAAAATCCAAAGTGGGTGATAAGCAACCCAACACAACAAAACGCCCAAGACCAAACTCCAAAACTCAGATGGGCGGGGTTCACAGTTCAAAAGTCGAAGATGGACCAGGCAACGCCGCTTCGCCATCTTTAGCCCTCTGGGCCGAGGACAATGGAGTATCTGCAGAAGCTTTAGCGGAGGCCTACAATCTAGGGTCTAAAGACAACTCAATGATGCTCGCGTCACAAAAGGACAAAGTAAACTGCGGACTTATAGAGGGAATTGAGATCGGGAAATACCTCGCCATCGACTGTGAGATGGTGGGAGTAGGACCTGGTGGTCATGAGTCTGCACTCGCCCGTGTGAGTGTTGTTGACTTTCACGGAAAGCAAGTATATGACTCCTACGTGAAGCCAAAGGAAAAGGTTACGAACTGGAGAACTGCTGTAAGCGGAATCAGTCAGAAGAGCATGAGATTTGCACGAGACTTTGATGAAGTTCAGCGAGACATCGACAAGCTCCTTCAAGACAGAATATTGATCGGGCATGATATTAAACACGACCTGGAAGCCCTAAAACTGAGCCACCCGGCGCGGGACATCCGGGACACAGCAAAATATCCTGCATTCCGACAGTATGGGAATGGCAGGAAACCAGCACTCAGGTTGTTAGCACAGCAGCTTCTTTCAATCGAGATTCAGGATGGAGCTCATTCCAGCATCGAGGATGCAAGAGTAACCATGCTTCTATTCCGAAAACACAAGTCCGGGTTTGACGTGGATCACTCGAACCGCTATGCGCCCAAGACAAATGGTGGAGGGGCGCCGAAGGGAGGAAAGTCCAAGAAGAAACGAAAGGGTTAAGCAATTGAGGCAGTCATTCCTGTCACGGCATTTTTCATTTTGAGATACCCCGATAGACTCGAAAAAATATATCTTATAAGATTACATTATTGCAAAGAACATAGCAGTGCATTGGATACAATCTCATTTATTATCGCCTGAACATATCGATTTGAGCAAGTTAGTTAGTGGCATACCATAGCGCTTTCCAACGGGTCGGTTAGATAAGATAAGGAATTTAGTCTCTTAACGCGTACCAACGCGCCTTTGCCTCTCACACTCACCCAGACCCTCCATCGCAACGTCCTAAACATGTCCCAACCAATCCTCTCCATAAAATCAGACGAAAAGGTGCAGAAGTCTGTGGCAAACATATTGCCATGCCGTGTGCATCACAATGGCTCTGTTGCACCGGCGTCTGACTATTGGAATCCAACCACGGCCGAAGGTAAACCTGCCAAATTGCTTCACCTCCGCAACGTCTTGTCCATGGGCTCACCCTAACACAATGTACAGATGGCTCCAAGATTGCGTATTTCCGAGGACGAAAGCTTCAGGGCAAGTCGATCAAGTTGCCCGAACAATGCCGCGGCGTCGTGGTACAGCGAAACAAGGAGGAAGTCCCAACGGCCGATGTAGTCGAGCAAACGGAAGATGGTGATGACCCACCCGAACGAGTCGGATCAATGCAAGTCACGGCCGAGTTTGATGAGATGGTTGTTTGGGGACATGAAACTCTCGGCGATGCTACAGATGACCCGTACGTTCGGGGCATGGAGGAGTGGCTTCAGGTGGCGGACCAGGTAGGCAGCCGAACCACTCGGTTCTAAACGAACAGGCTCTAACGGAAGCAGATTCATTCTTATGAGGACGATGAGGCGAATAAAAAATAATAAGGATCTCGATGTCGAACAATATGGATCGAGTCAATTAGGGCATTGCGAGCAAGCTAAAGAGCAATTGGCTAGGATTATCTGTGACTTGGGCGTTGGTTGGCGTTGGTATGGAACATATGTGAAAATATTTGACTTCTGCTAGATACAAGACCAGAAGTGAAAACAAGACTACCCATTGATTCTACTCAGACTTCTCCAATATTCCCGATGCTATCCAAGGGCAATAAAGTGTCCCTGCGAGCATTCATTGGGCAAAGACGGCTTTCCGGAATATCAGAGATCCAGCACCAGATGCAACTCCACTGGTGAACCACCGAAATATGTCCAAATTACGGACTACTCGCATGGAATCCATTTTGGAGCTAAAACAGCTTAAGCCGAAAGAATCTCCCCGAGAACCTGGCAAACAGCATCACCAATTTCTTTGGTCCCTGCGACACCTCCCATGTCTCTGGACCTGATTTCCAAGCCGCCATTATCCTTGGAGTCAACCACATGCTCCACGGCTCGCTCAACTGCCGCGGCCTCATCAACCAGGCCGCAAGAATACCTGAGAAGCAATGCCAAGCTCAGAATCTGCGCGGCGGGGTTGACAACGCCTTTGCCAGAAATGTCTGGGGCGCTTCCATGCACCGGCTCGTAAATACCCTTGCACCTCCCCTCGCCAGGGATCCCACTTAGGCTGGCGCTTGGCAGAGTACCCAGGCTTCCGACGATGCCACCTGAGATGTCGGACAAAATGTCTCCAAAGGTGTTGTCAGTGTGGATGACGCCGTTGAACATGCGCGGGTTTTTCACCATGAGCATGGCCATGCTGTCGGCCAGCTGGTGCTGAAGCTCAATGTCTGGAAACTCCCTGTCAAATATGTCCTGCGTTACCCGGCGCCAGAGTCGCGAATTGGCGAGCACATTGGCCTTGTCAGAGCTCCACACGACGGCCGGTCCGCCGCCGCCCTTGCCATCGCCGTCCCTGCCCATGATGCGCGCCACGGCGGCGCTGACCCGGGCGCATCTCTCAACCTCTGGCGGCGTGTACGTCCAGGGGTCGGATGCGAAGTCAGGCTTCTCGACCTTGTCCCCAAAGTAGGCGCCGCCGCAGTTTTCTCGGACAACGATGAACTTGGTTCCCTTGACGATTTCCGGCTTGATTGGGGAGGCGTCAACAAGAGACGGGACCAGAAACTCGCACGGGCGAAGGTTGGCAAAGGCATCAAGACGCTGGCGGAGGTGGAGCAGGCCGGTTTCGGGGCCGGGGCCTGATCTGTCCCATTCTGGGCCGCCAACGCTGCCAAAAAGAACGGCGTCGCTGTTGAGCGCCTTTTGCACGACTTCCTCTGTGATAGGAGCGCCGTGCTTGTCGATGCTACAGCCTCCGGCCAAGTCAAACTCTCTCTCGAAGCTGACCGCGGGCCGGTGCTTCTCGATCACATCCAGCACCTTTAATGCTTCCGCCATGATCTCCGGGCCCACATGATCGCCTGCGAGGACAAGGATTTTGAACTTTGAAGTAGCCATGATGAACTCGATACTTGTAATTAGAAAAGCGATTATCTCGGAAAGAAGGTTTCCAAAGGTTGCGGGACGCAGGAGGAGCGCCGACCTCGCAGTCTATATGCTGTCGAGAGTGTGATTCGGAAATACATAACCACCCATCCAATTCCCCGCAGTAATCTATGTAAATCTGACCAGCTGTGCCTACCGGAATAAGCGCCGATTAAAGTAGTTGACGCTCCATTTTTGTCTCCTGCTGGGACGGCGACTTGGCACCAAGACGCCGACATCGAAATGACCCCACTCATCGATGAGCCCATAATCCAAAGCAAACCTGCCACGGTAGTACTGAAGTCGGATAAAATGTAATAATAGAAAGCTTTTTGTTAAATGACTTGACCATACAATACACACTCTCGAGCGGTTCAGTTAGAAGTTATTGCGGTTTGATTTTTATCACTGTGAGTGACTTTGCTATCTGCAGGAAACCTGCAGTCTACAGTGGCGCCACCTCTCCAAAACACGCCTATACGCATTCGATGCATCAGTACTAAGGAATACATATGCAGAACCAGAACTTTCCTTAGAGCGGCTCGTTAATTAAAATTACTGGTCCCGAAATTGCCTATATGTTGAAGAAAGGCAACTGGTTACATTCCTTAGGCAATGGTCCTGGCTGCTGACAATGGAAACATTGCGGACTTGGAAATGTCCGTGGGCGTGCAGCCGCTCGAGAGGGGCACAGCTGATGATCGGCGTGACCAAGTTGTGCCAGGCTCGTGTATCAAAATGACAATCAGATAAAACACGCCATCTGGGACGTTTTTATTTCCCGTTGTCAAGTTATTGATGAAATTAATTATTTGCACTAAGACGCGAAGTTGGTAGATGTAAATTTAAACCAATCCGGTTCGTCAAGTATCGTTCTTGCCTACTTGGTTTGGCCTGAACGTAGGTATTGGCTATCTTTATTGATATCAGATATAGTAAAAGTTGACCACTAGGGTTTTTATGTTTATATAATAAATAATTGGCCCTTTTTTATCTAACCAGTAAAAAAACTATAAATTATCGAGCGAATAAAGTGGTGAATACCCGCGAGCCATAGTCGTGTCAGATTTCGTCCCACATTGCGCTTGAGCTACCCGATACTACGATGAACGCTCCCTTACCGCACCAGGGTTGATCACAGTAAAGAAGCAAACTAGAGTGAAACATTTTCAAGGATATTCAGGGTTCCCGACAAAAAGAGTTTTTGTTTGCAGCATTTGATTCTTGTATTATGAGGGCCTCGGTAGTTGGAATTGACATGCCACCAAGCAGCGCTGCTGCACTTAGTAGGATCCTACCTGAACAGTCATTTTGAGACACTAATAGCAAAGTTAATACCATTATAGAAATTCACACCATGATGAATTGGTGCTGCTGTTGGGAGTGATGCTCGACAGTTAACCTCTTATTCAGGCTTGTTTCTCCCGCTGCCTTTGAGCGAAGCTAATGAACTAACTCTTGATCCAGCGAACGTTGAGAAAACGAAACTCTCTATGCAAACCACTGCCTAAGAGCGCCACAGGAGCGCATATGCAAGCCACCGTTTGTTTGTCTGGACGAAGATGCATGTGCCACACTGTTGCATGAGTTCGTGGCGTGGGAGCGAAGGCGATCACTAATGAGCCAGCTAGTTTTTGGAGGTCTTCACTAGCTCCACTCGACTCGTCAGAAATATTGGCACCAATAAGCCGAAATATGAGCTGCACTCTGTCACGTTTAGAAAAGCACTGGGTTTAGTGAGATGGGATAATGTTAAGGATAGAAACCAGTTCTATTGTTCAGGTCTGCTTGTGGTGAGCCAGAGCCTTTTTGTGGTCATATAAAGGAATGTCGTCAATCAATCAAATCATCGCCCCCAATCCAGTTCCAACACCATGCAATTTTTCACACACTAATAAAGACCAACAGTAAGATCACCCTTGACACGAGCGGTCAAGTGGACCTCGGCCTCAAGGTCGAGCTTGACACCGACGAGGAGGGCGGCAGCCTTGGCCTTGCCCTCATCGTCAGTGGCGCCACGGAGGAGCTGACCTGTAGGAACATGTTAGAGATGTTGCTGGTTGTGTTTGAAGGCACTGAAGCACTTACCAGCGGGGGCGGAGAGGCCGGTGGAGGTGGGCAGGGGAACAACAAACTGCTGCTGCTCGGCGCTGGGAATTATTAGTGTTTGTCTTCAAGGAGACGGTACTCTTCTGCCTCCTCCGCTACTGCTGTAGAAGCAATGGCGGATGTGAGAGAAACAAGGTAAAAGGCATCTCAGTCGTGAGACTTGAGAGGCCTGGGGATGGAGAGGAAGAGCCTCCGGGAGGGTTCTTACGTGGCGGGAGAAGACATTTTGATGGTTTGTGGTGATCGAAAGATCGGAAAAGTGTTTTAAGTGTTGGATGAGGGTGAAGTGAGTTGAGTTGAGAGTGTTGGATTGTTGGTTGATGATTTTCTGTCTTCAGGGTCGAGGCAATGGCATCTTTTATACACAATTTCTTGAATGAATATCTCCCGAACAAAACCTCCGACAGTGATATTTTTGGCGCTTAGTGGACCTCATCTCATGATTCCCCGGAGAAATGTAGGGACAACTCACATGTCCCGCATATGCGCGGCAGCCTGGTGCTAGCTAGCAGAATGTTGTATCCTAGTTGCAGCCAAGGCTGCGTGGCCGCGGAAAGGCTGTTACGGAAATGCAGACCACGAAAACACGCGGTGGAGACCCCCAGCAAGCCTTCGGAGATTGAGACGCTGCGCATTGCCATTTTGTCCGTGCATTGATCGAGACAGTGCGTCGGTTGCAATACGTGGCCCAGAATTGTCGCGTGAGTCGGGAAACCTCGGCGCTCAAAAAGCAATGGTTGGCGACGGGCTGGTGTGGGGCTGCTTCATGCCTCCGAGCTGAGGGCTGCGATGGCCATTGTCTAGTTCCTTGTCGGCGATCGATTGAGCAAAATGACTGGTCCGTTGCCACGGCCAGGCATTCGAGATTTCTTCCTTCTTGGAATTGAGGGCAGTTAGGCACGAGCCGGTCATGTGCCCTCTTCCGCTCTTGACACTTTACCGTGTCAATTTCCGAGAGCGATGCGCTGGACCATCTGAGGTGGCAACAAGACAGGCATCCTCGTTCTAATGAGCCCCCGCAAAGGCCGCATCGACCGGCCCCTCCCGGTGGCTGAATCCCGTCGACCGAGTATTGCTCCAATCGACCTCGACGTAACCAAACATTGGGCCTCAACGGCGTCAATAATTTTCTTTTCACTGATGCAATTTCGCTCGGGAATGGCGGGCTTGTGGAGCTTGCCGCCGAGTACAAGATGTCCTTGCGCCTGGTTTTGAACAAGACCGCTCTTTCGGCAACATCACTTTGTCAATATAATGAAATCCTGGAGGCATATTAGACATTTGATGAGGAACGGTACCCCACAAAGACTGCTGCTCTCTTCCCCGCAAATAATGTGTTCTCGGCCGCCTGGAACTATTGGATCAGGGCACTTGTGGCGATCACGGCTAGCAAGCCCAAGATCCCCGATGAGATCCTTTCCGTTTAGAGGTCACTAGCTTCCATTATCTGGTCTCTGATATACCCCAAGCCCTGCTGTTTCCGTTCGCCCGTAAAACCTGGCGCCTAATGTTGCCTCCTATCAAACGTGATATTCCAAACCACAGATAAGCCCTATAGCACAATGGCAATTAAGTAGCCATCGTATCCCTTGCTTCCAACAAACTGCATGACTGTGGCATCGACTCTAGTGTCCCGCCCAACAGCTTCGATCACAAGTTTGCCCCCGGCCGCATGCTCTTCCGTTGGACTCTTGTCCGATACCTTTACCCCAAACCGTCCCATGACATTGTCTACAATAATAATAGACCCTAGCCTGCTCATACTCACTGCGTAGTCGAAATATTTGGCGCTATTCATCTTGTCCGCGTCGATGAATGTGAAATCGAACCGGGGGCGAACACCCTCGGCGACCTCACGTTCAAGGGTTGCCAAGATATCCAGACCCGCGCCCTGGTGGATTCTCACACGATCTGACACTCCCGCCGCGGAAATGTTTTTCTGTGCTACTTCAGCATGTTTTGGGGAATACTCGATCGTGTCCAAGTGTAGACCAGCGACCTGCGTAGTCATCCAAATGGCGCTGAACCCTGCCAGAGTGCCCACCTCGAGTGCATGCTGGGCCTTGATTGCGCGGGCTTGAATAGTGAGGAATTTTCCCCAGGCAGGTGATACATTTCCTGGTGGCATTTGTGCCTCCTTTCCAGCAGCCAGCGTGCGCTCTAGGACTGCCTCTACCTCCGGATTATTCCCACGTGTCTCTGGCTGAAGGTGTGACATTGCATAATTATCAATCTCTTTCCAGTCCTGGAGAAGGTTCTTCGGAATGTTGGACGAAGGGTGGGCCATTGTGGTTCCTGGAGGATGAATATGTGCTTTGAGGTGTTTTGGTGGTTTGATGGGGGAGGGTTGAAATAAACCAGACAAGAGTATTGCAGATATATGAAGTCGGAAAGAGTTGAACTGTAAACTATTTAAGTGGTGGCTTACGCGTCAAACTCATCAATTGAGCGCATTTTGTACATTAGGTCCGCACTAAACCTGACAGCAGTGCGATTCGCACTTAGAAGCTATACGTAAATTAGTGTTCACGGTGCGATTCGCACGCGAAAATGGATAACTCGGCTTAAAATGGGGCAGTGTCTGACCAGCTTGGCAGGGAACCCCGATTTTGTCATGGAGCTTACAATGACGAACTAAAGCTACGGAGATCAATAGCGGGATCGACCTGTGAATGAAATAACTAAAGAGAATTTATATCATTTAACTACTAATTTTGAGGGCATCATTTATTCCGTTTCCAGCCTGAACAAAAATTGAATACAAAGTCAATCTGTTTAGGAAACGCTACGTGCCAGACTTTGTATTGGCAGCATATTACTAAATTTCCCAGAAGCAGAAGCGACAAAACAATCTCTACACTCATTATAATCTCTGTCGGTCACTTCGAAGTTTGCGCGAAGTGGTTCATACTGAGCCAACCTGTACGCTCGCTGGCAAGAGTGATGGGCTTAATATATGAATACACAAACCAAGTGTACAAAAGCCTTGGCGCGTTAAACCCAACATAAAATATATTGTCTATTTATCAAATAGGTATCAAATAAGAAGAAGATCGTGTAGGTTGCGACATTTGAATCAATCAATTAAATTACATCCATAATCTGCGATGCCGTTGCATGCATACCTAACGCCCCATAGCTAAATTAACAAAAGGGAAAAAAATCATCTCCTAAGCCACTTGGATTAACCTGAAGATCCCCCTATTCACCCTGACTATCGGCGATTTATTCCTAGGGTTTGTGTTGTCTACTTATTGGGGCCACTTCCTATGGTGCCGCCTCCGCTTCCATGTGATGGACCCCTGTAGGGCGAATGTGTTGCATTTCGAACATAGCCAATCCCGGTCCACGGTTCTTGTCTTGTGTTTTGGTTTAACCAGGAGTCAATGGGGTTTAAAGGTTGTTGTGTTGAGGAACCTCCGGCTGTGCCTCTGGGGATGAAGATAAGCATGATCGTCTCGTGGCTTTGTGGAATCTTTTTGTTAAGGGATATGCGGAAGGTGAACTTACTCTCTTGGAACCTGGATCCAGTTCTCGTTGCTTGGGGTGGAACTCATTTCTTTTTCCCTATCGAAGACGTCGAGAAAGAAATGGGAAGCTGATTGAGCAAAGTCTGAACTGCTCTTTCAAATGTCAAGTTTTCAAGGCTGAATAAAATGTTTTTAGTGTGTATCCAAAGTAACCCTCGACATCTACAGAGGGGTCCCGACGTCTATATATCTTGCCCTTCGCCACACCGAGCTCACAAATGTGCGTGGAATCTCATAGCCACCCATATTCATTTGTGAGGCCTCTCCTGGGGCCAGCTTTCCTGGGGCCAATTCTTGTCACAACGAAATTATGACTGCAAGGTACGTATTTCAAAGGATGATCTCGTCAATCAGACACTCTATTGGCTTTATGTTACTTTGGGGCCATATCTTGTAGAGGCAGAAAATCGGCCCCAGAAAACTGGCCCCAGGACTGATGCCTGTGCCAAGGATTTTATCCGGGTATAGCGGGCGTACTTGGGCCATTGGTTTGGAAATTTGATCATTCTTCTAGTAATTTGTTTGTATGTTAATGAGAAACGCTTCGCATCCTGGAGCTCCGTGACGAGGGCAGAAATGAATGTATTGCTTAATCGGTTATGCTGAAGGGTGACGGGTTGGAATTTACAATCGATCAAATGTCTCTCGCATTTCTCCTTGCAATAAATTCTGGATATTGTCAGTGGTATTTTGTTATACAGCGCACAACTTGGGCTGAATTTGGGAATTTGAGCATGGTGCGATGCAGGGCCACAAGTGTGCAGACCACATTGCTTGTCAGCCTTGAGCCGCTTGCGAGATTTATCTTGAGCGGATTATATGTGCCACGGAGGATCATGAGAGTGACTGGGTCTGCATTTTCTCAAAAATGGCCCCAAGTGGTCGACACCGAGATGCTGATGTGGTTCGCTTCAGAGGCTTCATGAAGAATGCAGCCTAGCCTGGTCGCCTCGTTCGCATGTCTGGCCGTCTTTGGCTCTCTGGTTGGTCCGCGATGCCTGCCACTGTACCTCTGACTCTTCTCTCCGGACGCCTTTATTCGTGGAAAAGCGGGACATGTGCAAGCTTATGTGCCTTACACTGTTTTCATGTGCTGATTCGGGCGAGGCGCATGTGGTACATCTGACGGGGTACTTTCCTTTGCAGCTCCTAGCGACTAAATACCTCGATAAAAGTATTACAGTTCAAGGCTGATTTTGTCTTGGGGCCAGTATTCTTCCTGGGGCCAGTTTTTTATAGGGGCCTCTTTTCTGGGGCCAATTTTCCATGCCCAACCATGTCATCTGTTGAACACAAGGCAACCAACCCACTCGGAACTCGACCTTGATTTTGCAGTTTGCCTGTGTTAAAAAGATCACGCGCTTCCGCATCCAATTTCTTATACCATCGGTGTTCCAAGCCATTTCCACTTCTAATCAACCACCCACCCTCCGCGGGACAATTCGAGCCTGTCGCGTTCCCTGGTTGGATCCAACTACTTGTGAATTCTCCGTTGTTGCAACACTACAATTTGATTGGTGGTGATTTAGAAGACAGGGGAAATACTGGAAAACCATCGCAGGGGCTTACATCCGACCGAGTCGTGGAATTGCATTTGCCCCAGAGTCAAGCCGTGCCGTGACGTGAAGGGGCTTTTGATATTTTTATTCGGAATCTTATTTACAGGGTATGTATTCTTTGAAGAGTGAGAGTAAACATGAAAATACTGATGGTTGATCTGAAGGTGTGGATAAATGCAATTTGAAGCGAACTTAGGGTTGCTTGACTCTACCTTCCTCACAACACTTTCGTACACTCCAAACCCCCAAGGATTACAGATATTGTCTTGGAAGACAATTTGAGTTCTCTCAAGCATCCGGTCTGAAAAACCATATCCGATTTCTCATTTCAACAGACATCTGATATTATCCCAACGGGTAATAATGCCTCGTCAACGACGTTCCCTAGCATCTCCTTACGAACGAATGCTCTTCACCCCTCGCCGCTGTCGCAAGCTTATTTCGTGCCCTATTTTGGATTCCTTGAACCTCCTATAACCCCGTTTTATTTCGATGGATTAGACGAGACCATGCAGTCATTTGATGATGTGCAGATGTCGGAACCCGTGCATTTTGGAAACCCCGGGGCGACGGACACTTTGCTATCTTCGCAGATGATCAACATGAATTATGATATGTTCAGTTATATTCCTATTGATGAACCATTATTTGTTTTACATCAGCCTACTGGTGGAACACCTGTCATTTTATTAACCAGAGACAATAGCTTGTCATCGCAGTGCTTGCCTACTCCTTGCCAAACAGATTCTACATTTTCTAGCCCCCAAAGATTTGGCATAATCAACCTAGACAACGGCGATGCCGAGACTTCCGAGCCGACTTTTAATCTATCGCAATCGCCACTCAGCAGCCAGCCGTCGTCCCCAGGACCTACAGAACCCACAGATTTCTTCAACCCCTTGACGACCTCGTCACCTCAAGAGACTGGAATGAGCATTAGAAAAGAACCTCAGTACCAATGCGAAAAGGGATGCACAAAATCCTTCAATAGTTTGAAAGACCTCCTAAGACACTACAAGAGCCGAACCCACATTCCACCTGCCACAAGACTGTTTCGTTGTCGGTGCGGATACGCCAACGCTCGAAAGGATCATTATCGCAGACATCTCAAGCAAGGCACATGTAAATTCCAGCACCCTCATTTCCACTGTGTCTGCCATCAAGCTGTTTTCGATGACGATTCCTCCAAACATCTTGAGCATATCAGCATGTGCAAGGAAGGACATAGGCAATCGGGTCGACCAAGGAAGAGGGCACGAATGGCTTCGCAAAGTCAAGAATAGCGACAATAGCATACGTTTTGTCTTACAAAGACGATTCCATCTAAGTAATATATTTGGCTCTTATATACAGATATCTGTGGCTATATCCGTATTAAATATGGTTCCAAGTCCCCAAGATGCTGAAATCCCAGCGGAATGTCACAATATGGCTTGCTCTTCATATACTTGGGGCAAAAATGTGCCGCATTCGAAGGTCCCTGGCCTCAGCATGATGCATCTGCATATCCAAAATATTTGGCCGAATAGTTTGGGTATTTGTATCCAGCAAAGTCCAAAAGTTGCGAAATATTTCCTGCTGGCCCTTGACTGGGTCTGAATCTAGTTGAATTCTTAGCAGCTATCCATGGCTTAGAGAAAGGCCAACCTACTACGCTTCCTTCGCTACTCTATCACGCGCGAGTGTGACGAGAAATTTGTGCAAAGTGCCTTGATCAAAGCTTGCCAGACTTGACATCAGGGCGTGATCCGCATCAAATACCACAGCGGTGCTACTAGCACTCGGGCAATTGAGAGTAATGTACGTATAGGCGGCATCGTTCGTGAGGACGGAGCCTTTCATATCAAAAAATGATAGTCGAACGTGATCATCTTGAATCGTAAGAGGTTCATCGGGCCTGGTGACTTTTAGACTCATAAATGCAACTAGCAGAAACTCACACTTACCCGTAAGTTATGAATTGGGAATCAGATATCTCAGTATAATGACTTCTAGCATGTGCTGGTACAATCACTTCAGCACCTACTGCAACGTAGCCCTTGACCCTAAGCGCATGGTCGTGTTTGGTCCAGAGTCGTTAGTGTATCGTGGGATGATTCCAAACTAAATTGTACCACCATTAACAACACCTAAAGCCCACGCCAAGAGCCCACGAAAGCTCCTTGAACTGGCTCAACTTCTGGAAGCGAATGATATTCGGCAAGAATATAATGCTTGCAATGTCGACCACGTTTGTAAGAACATATAAGCTTACAAACAGTGCTTCAGAGCTTACATAACTCTCCCTGTGCTAATACACAATTTCTGACAAGGCACTCGATCCAAGCGCTGAGCCTTGACCACATCTTGCACTCCACAGTCAAAGCACAGAATTAATCGGTCTCTCACTTTAGTCAAAGTATTTCCGAGAGCATCTAGCCGCCTTGAAATAAATGTGGGTTTGTCAACTTAAAGTTTGAAAGACTGTCAAAAGCTGCCGTTTCAGGAACCGTTCCTGGGCTACCCACCATCTTCATGGCTATTCCCAATTTGCTGACACCTCATAATCCATCAACAAGCTTTTGACCACCCCAGAGGCCATACCCTAGCCATACACCTTGGCCAATGCGGCGAGATCGCACCCCACCCGTCTATCACATGTCGCGGTCTAAACCCACTTTCTTAATGCGGGATGTCCGGACTGATCGGCCTCAAAGTGGGATGGAACGGGTGCTTGTTAGATTGCCGTATGATATTATGCTGCGTGCACTTGAGTATGTGTGTCTAGATTTCATAGGTATAAATCAATCATTGACCCTCTGCTTCGACATTTCACTTCTGCAGCAGCAATCATCAGATTTCTCCCAGACGCAACAGTAACCGGAATACTCTACTCGAAGGACGATAAACTTTGCATCACACAAACATGTCTAACTACACCAAAGTTGCACTGGTGGGGGTAAGAACTCCCGATGTTGATTGATGCTGTATGTCGGACTACGGAATATTAACGTGTGTTTTCAGGCCTCCGGAAACCTTGGCACCGCAGTTTTGAACGAACTCGTAGCGGCAGGCATCGCCGTCACCGTTTTGCGTCGTTCAGAAAGCTCTCAGCCTCCAAAGTACCCCCAAGGTGTTCAAGATGCTGTTGTTGATTTTACATCTGAGGACTCAATTGCTGGGGCACTTGCGGGGATTGAGGCGGTAGTCTCCACGGTCGGCACAGCCAGTGTTGCGACGCAGTCCGCCGTTATTAAGGCTGCCATCGCCGCTGGTGTCAAGAGATTTATTCCTTCCGAGTTTGGCAGCGACTTAATGAACAAATTAGTTCGGGCTCTTCCTGTGTACGGAGACAAAGTTCGCATTGAAGAGCTGCTTGAAACTGAGGCTGCACGAAGCGATCTCACATACACAATCGTCTACAACAATCTCTACCTTGACTGGGGCCTTCGTGTTGGCTTCCTTGCCGATGTCAATGGGCGAAAAGCTACACTTTATGATGGTGGCGATGTTCCCATTAGCTTCACTCGGCTTTCCACGGTCGGCAAAGTAATTGTTGGAGTCCTCAAACACCCTGAGGAAACTAAGAATCGCATTGTTCGCATCCAGGATGGGCAGTTGACCAAGAAAGAGCTAGTACAGGCTGTACAAGACGTGACTGGCTCTGATGGTTGGGTTATAGATGAGCAGAGGACAGAGGAAGTACAGGCCAAATCTGATGAAGCACTAGCCAAAGGGGTACTTGAAGAGTGGGTGTGGCTTGGGTATATCGTGCGAGCATCGCAGGCAGAGGAATGTGGCTCTGCCCTGGAGAATATCCAGAACGACCTTCTCGGAATACACGATTATTCTACGGAGGAATTGAAGGATGTAGTTCGGGATATTGTTCGGAGTATTCAAGCTTAAAGATACAAGTAGCTTTACATAGCTCCTAATTTAACAATACCTTCAGTATTACGTGGATTTCACATGTATCCCTCGAAGCTCTACGCTGGGTATAACATCCCTGTGCACAATTTTTACAGGTAATCATTTGATGAGATGAATGACGTAAAATTTGGAAGTTGGGAATTCTCATCTAAATCTGACAGCTCTAGCCCCAGTGGGATACCGAAGTCGGTGCGCATCTATGTGGGCTCAAGATTGACATGGTTAGTGGAGTATATCTTGGTCATCCGATATCAACCGCCCCTATCCGCACTGAAAAAGTCTCGAGCTTTTCATTGAGATAAAGTTTCCAGCACATGGTGGCAAAGTTGGCAACAGGTCGGATGCACTGTTTGGCGCACATTTACCGCAGGCACCCCCCATTGTTCACAATTTTGATAGAATACCATCAGGAGTTAAAACGGACAGATGACTCTTGTTGATATCTGAGATTGTCTGGCATCTAATAAAGCATTAGTTATGATTGTCGGTACCTTGGTGGAGTATTTGGTTTCCCTACCCGCAAAGCATCATAGTTTGTTTCAACTCTCGAAGAAGAAGTTTGACTGCAAGATCAACACCACGCTCTCCATCATACTAAGAGCCAATCAAAATCAGAACACAGAAAATGCGCTAAATGTCTCCCAAGGTTTCAGATCAGACTTACAGCGAGACCCCATACGGGGATTCGACCTAAAAAGCAGAAATCTGCACCTAGAGCAATGGCCTTGAAAATATCACTTCCATGTCGGATGCCGCCATCAAAAGCAATCGGAATCCTACCACGCGCAACTAAGGCACATTCTCGGAGGGCAGGGTTGCAGGCACGCCGTCAAGCTGACGTCCTCCATGATTGGAAATCACCACGCCGTCCAAGTTGTGGCGAATCGCCATTTCGACGTCATCACTAGTGTATACTAAGTACGAAAAAAAGTATCTTTAGCAGAATATTCCGACCTCAAATAATGAGGGCAGCATACCGCCTTTTATCCAGATCTGTAATTTCGTCTGGGCACGTATCCAAGCGATACTTTTCTCCCAAGTGATGGTAGGATCTGGTAATATTAGTCCTACTCGCATTAAATCGCTTGGGGAGAGATACCGTAGTCGAGATCATCTGAAGTCACTTCTCGGTCCGGAAATTCCAGGTTTGGGAAGCTTACGTGCGAAGGAAAGGAGAATCCATTACGTATCTCATTCAGTCGCGTCCCAAGGCATGGCAGATCAACACTGAAAAAAATAGCTTTGTAGCCAGCGGCTAAATCACACGGGTTTTAGTGTGTTGTGAACAATACTGCCCCTAATGCCTACCCGGACACTTACCCTCGGCGCGCTTGATAATCATCTGTGAGACGCTCAAGTCTTTGAAAAACGTCAGTTGCATCATGTAAGAGTTGGTTCTCCCCTGCGCAGCGACATCTTCTAGGCTAGTCGATGAGTAAGACGACAGAACCATGGGAATATCGTTGGCGGCTGCAGCTCGCGAGGTAGCAAGCTCACCGTCGGGGTGAGCTAGCTTATGCGCCGCTGACGGGGCAAAGCCGAGAGGGCTGGCAGTCTATGTTCATGTTCATGTCAGTCAACCTACTGCTGTACGCAAAGGCATTTGCCTCACTCTGATGCCGAAAAGGCTCGACGACATATCAACATTTCCGACGTCTCGGAGGACTCGAGGGCGGAGTTTGTACCGACCGAATGCGTTCACGTTGTCATTTAGTCTAGCATGTTGAATTTGAGAACTCTGGATTGGTGTGCCCACTACTCACGTTTTCATTCCATCGGCGCCTCCCTGAAAGTAGACTGGTGATTGATTAGTTGTTTATTTGATTGAACAAAGCTCCAGCTATGCGCACCGTTGTAGATCTGGGGCACCCTCTTTGCTCCTTCTTCTACTAAATCCGCAAGCGTCAAAATTCCTGAACTGGACCCACTGACCCTTTTCATTATATTGTTAGTTCAATTCCGAACTTTGAAAGACTATGTCTACCTTGCAAAATCGATTCGCTTCTGCTTTGATGAAGTCATTTTCTCGATAACGATATCACAATGCCGTAGTGATCAGAGAAGTTGGGTATGAAATCTTTGGCTTCATTGACGTTGGCTCGTCTTCGCAAAGCACTTTTAAATCTGGCCATGTTACTCTCAACCCCATCCTCGATTTAATGCCTTATTTCTACATACATATTTTGATTAGGAAGTCTTCCCCGAGCAATAATGCGGGGCTCGACAGGATGGGAGAGATCCAACCCCGTTCATTGGCGGGATCACTAGTTAACCCTCGACGTCTCGTTCCTTGACTAGTGCAGGAAAAGATCCTCTAGGGTGGAGCGAAGGCCAGTCTTGTAACCAAGGATGAATCTAATATCCAATTATGTAGCCATGATCATTTCGCTACCTATACAAACAGATGCTCTGCGGCAGCGGGTTGTTTCTCATGCACGTTAAGCTAATTTACTACGATTCTGCGGCAATTGACCTTGGAGATCTACCCCACTCGAGAGAGTTGACAAATAAATAATAGATACTTCTTGCTGCTGGTTGTGATCTTGTAACAAGAATGCGCCAAAATTTATTCAGAATCGATGGCGACCTATATAATCGCGCCAGTCAACTGCTTGATATCTAGAAATATTACGCCTCTCCCATATCAGAGGAACTATCTGCGCTGCTGGTTTGTTAGTCAGGAAAATACCTTTAGCATCAAGATCTGCCAATATCATGAGCGCCATCTTTTGATGTGCTGCAGCAATGGCTTCGACAGCTGTGATGAGAGCTGCCCAGGCTATGCAAACTGTCAAATCCTGATCGTTGACCTTTTTCACGCAGGAATCGAGCGCTTTTAGCGCTTTTCCCACGATATCCTGAAGCAACATGGGACTGGAGTTCAAAACCTTTCGATAAAATAAAAGGAGCACTGCTTGGTGAATTGCAATGACAAAACTCTTTGCTTCTGAACTCTCAAGTGGGTTTTTCTCCTTTGTCGAATTCATGTGTGAGGGCCTGAGTGGTCCAATGGAATCCGAGGTAGAGTCCCAAGCCCAGATAGACTTTTCTAAATCTTGCGTGTGGCAGGCTAACGCGCTTTGAAGGCTCAGGTTTGGCGGACTCAAGGATTCTATTCGAGACTTCTCATTCGCAGTGGCGACGGTTTGTGAAAGCAGTGTCCATAGAGACTCAGGAAACCCGTACATGACTGGAAACAGAGTCTTCTTCCAACGACCTTGCACCTGGAGATGGATATCCGTATAGCCGAGCTCGGGGCATTTTTCATGCGCAGGGTCCATTCCAATATTGTAGCACTCCTCAGCTAGACAAAACATTCCACCCTTTTCTGGCGGCTCGTTGTACTCACGGCTTGGATCGTCTGTTGTAGGTTCGAGACATACTCCAATGCTCTCTGAGAGTATGCGAAGGTGGCTATACATGTGATGCAAGAGCCGAAACTCGAAAGGAATTTCGTTGTCGAGGCCTTGTCTGCGTATAAATCGCTCAGCGTCAAGAAGGAACACTTGAAAATATTGTCCGCCTCGGGAGAGCTAATTGAACCGTATCAGCCAAGAGTTAGTGAAAATACACAGTGAACCTACTGAAATCATCGAAACGGCGAGTATCGCCATCAACAGCTCCTTGTATTTGTGTGGTCCGGCGCCTGACATTTCCATTTTCAGGGCGGCCCGTAAATGATTTTGCGCTTTCCTTTGGTACTGAACCCCGACAGAGTGCCAAGCTTCTCCTCGAAAGTCTGTGTTGCCTTCAACGTGCAGCCTGAAGGCACTGAGAGCGAGAAGACCATACAGTACTGCAAAGCGAGTATTATCGGTATGATGCCATAGCGAGATTTCGGCAAAGGCCTCCAAGGCACAAGGAAAAAATACCAGCTGCCACGGTGATTGACGTTGTGGTTGGTTAGTTGCAGGTTCTTGTATCCTCTGCTTATAGTGACGAAGTAATGGTTCTGCGTGAGGTAACAACTGTATGCCGTCGGCGAGAGCTAGATCTGGTGAGAATATGGATAGCCTTGGGCTATTGTCCTGCAAGGAAACAGGTCCGTCAAACTCGATTGGGCCTGTTCCGGCAGCATGTTGGATCGCAGAAGGCAGAGGCTCAGCGCCGGGCTGCTCAAGCCTTTCACTGGTTATATCATCTATAAAAGCTGTATTTAGTAGGCCTTCGACCAAGGAAGTGCCGCATAAGCCAAGATCCTCATGTCCACTCAACATGATCCCTGAATCAATAGAGCACGTGGGGCCACCATCGTCAGGGCCAGCCAAGTCAGGAGACCAAGCTGGCCACTGGAAATCCCCTCCAAATTCATCCGCCCCAGGGAGTTCTTCAAAAGGGCGGGTAGGAACCTCTTCGGATTGGGGCGACGATGGGAGATGGGCTTCCTTTGCATTTGCCGAGAAGACACCAAACGGGCCTCGAACGAGATTCACCACCACATCCCCTCTTGTTTCAACTTTGCAGCACGCTGTATCAAGGCGTCCCAATAGTTGTACTGCCGACCAACGACCAAGACTTTGGCAGAGCTCACCGCTCATCTGGCGGCGTTGCGCCTCTAGAATGGTGCATCAGCACGCCAAGACTTGGCCAGGGCGAGCAACGATTGGCTTACCAGAGAAGATTGGATACCGGTACTCAAAGGCTGTCTCATTCGGCTGAACACCACAACCTTCAGTAACCCAGAGAAGAGGGGACCAGTACCCACCACACATCAGGCCGAGTTGCTTGCACGGTCCGCAATTGGGACGAACATCATCACACTTCACATGTCTTCTCCGGCACGTTCTGCAGCCCGTGAATGTCCGCTTGCGTTCAACCTTGGAAGTGCCCGTCTTTTTCATTTCAGCATCCGTCAGTGCATGTGAGTGAGCTGGGAAAAGGTTAGGTGTTGCCGATAAGGTGGAGGCGTGGAGGAACAAGAGACGTGAATAGCCTGGGTTGGGTACGTGGTAATTGAAATAGGAATCTGTTCGCGAGAGGGTGGGTCCACGACTAACATGGTATGGACTGGATGACCCTCCACACTACCGAATGACTGGGCGAGGGAGGTGATCTGCTCCACTTCGATTTATTATTCAGCGCCTTACTGCAGGACGAAGCCTGGTTGCAATTTTCACGAGTCTGTAAACGCGAAGTGATTGGAAGGTTTCTCGCTGAGTTACACAATTTTGATTTAGTATTGCATTCTCGTACCCTGCTCTCCATGCGACGGACCTCAAACATTTATCTTTTAGTTCATAGCAGAGCGTGACGAAGCTGCAGAGGACTTATTGCAAACGAAAATGTATGCTTCATTGTAAATAATCCCCCCTTATGATACCAATAAATATTCAAGCTAACCTCTCTCTTCACCCAAAGCCATCCGATAGCGTAGTCTTTCATCAACTCATCTCATGTTGCTACAAGGATGCGATAGCCAATAGCGAGTGATTGCTCATTTCATATAAATTTCATTTCATACAAAAATGCCTCGTCGGAAGTTGGGCATCCTCAACTAGTGACCTTAGACAGAACCTGAGTTGTCTGCACATGCCCAAGCCTTGGAGCCCCCATCTGCTCGATAGGACGCTATGATGCCCACGATAGAGCTATAAGTACCGGAAATCATCAAGAAAGTGCCGGAAATGATGACGAAACAACTCCAGGCCACATTTAAACGCCAATTAAGAGTTGGAGATTCTTTACCTGAGGTCCAGTTATCGTAAAGCCACATACAACCCATCGGCTGAAAAGCCATGAAGGTGCCCAGAAGGGCACTGATGAGGGAAATAAGACCATTAAAGACAGGTATTCCGCTAGCGACCAGATAGGCTATGAGAGAAACACCAACAACACAGCCGAGCCACGTCGCCCAATGAGTGGCGGAATTGGCCGTGAGATGGTCAGACCCCCGTAGCAGACGAACAAACATGAATTTGCTCGGAAACTGAACTGAAGTTGGGGTTTACTCTAATATATTGGAATCGCGCTCACATGGATCGAAAGAGTGACAGAAACAAACAGTCCGGGGAGACTAAGACCATATGCCACCTTCTTGACCATTGGGCCAGCCGAGCCAAGTGCTGGAGAGGAAACGTATGAACCGCAGTAAATGTAAACAACTACACCTATTACAACGTATGCAATAGTGACTAGACATTGGGAAATAAGCAGTGACCTTGTGTACAGTCGTGGTTCACGCATCTCGGCGGCAATGGAGAAAAAGGCGGGTGTGCCAGCATACGCGAAGACCAGAGATGAAATAGCGGCCATGGCGCCTGTGAAGCTTGGGTTTCCAACAAGTTTGTAGTCAGATTTCCACTCTCCCACTTTAGGAGCTTCAGCTGGACGGTCTTGAATTCCAACAGCAATGGTCACAGTCAAGACTAAAAGTGGGTTAATAGTGACTGACAGGCTAGAACCATGGGGCGTTCTTACCAGCAACAATAATGCTTGTTACACCTACCCACGCAAGCCAGCTTATTCGACCCAGAGTCTGAATACTGGCGAAGATGAATCCAACAATGGCAGCCACGGCAACAAACACAGCAGTGCATGTACTGTGCATTGAGATGGCGTTGAGCGCAATGGAGATGCCCAACATGGCTGACCCAGCACAAAATGTGAAGACTTGGAGTAGTCAAATTAATTCTCGTTGTAGAAGCAGAATACAGATACTTACAAAGCCAGAACGCAACCGAAAATATTTCACGACCAATCCGGCCGAACATCAGCTCTCCAGCATCGTCAATGCCGTATACCTGGGGATGGCGCAGCTTAAAGATGCCAACCATGTAGTCTGACCAGGTAGTGATGCCGGCAATCATGACAAGAAGGACCACGCCGGGGATCACTCCAAGGGTATCGAAGATGAAGGGAATGGAGAGTACACCGAGGCCAATCTGTGTCTTCATCATTAGAACAACTGTTCCCTTCCACCCAACCTTAAGCCACGTTAGTGTATACGTTTAGAGTAAGCTGAAGTGAATTATGATTCGCACATTTCGATAATTTGGACCCTCTGCTGTGATGTCGCCGAAAACAGCATCATGAGCAACGGCTGGGTCTTCCAAAATCTCACCAACTTGAGGAGGCGGCAATGCCCCTGAATGCACATCATCACTGCCAGATTTCATTGGTGTCAACATCGTGTTTAAGTATGTACAAAGAAACGGTATTAAGGAGTGGGATGGGGGAAAAGAGACATGATGGGGTGGGTGACTATTTTATAACCTCTCACCACCTGGTATTCTCAGACTGATGAGCCAGGGGACGCTGTTTAATTTGTTGACCTAGTCATACCTATCACGGGGAGACAGAGCTGTAGAACCCCATAGCCAATACAGATACTAATAAAAGTACGAAACTAGGTAATCAGATTAGGCACTCTCATTTTCTTCTCCTCTCTTGCTTTATCTTGCCAATAAGTGAGCGTTGCTAGTTGTTGTAGTCACAGAGCACCGCGCTACAGGGTAGTCCCACCCCTAATGGGTGTGGACCATTGATGCTAGCGCAGATTGAAGCGGGGTAATGGTTGTGGCTAATCTGGAGTATTTCATCGTGGAAGCCTTCCTAATCAGATAGGAAAGCGTCGGCGAGACACCACGCTTATCACTCCTGAGGAGCCCCACAGCACTGTCACGTTGGACCCAGTGGTTCTCTAGAGTTCCCCAGAATTCCCGATGCGCTGGCTCGCCACAACGAGTCTGGCCTTTGGGTCATAGTTCGGCCTGGAGTCTAAGTGGGATAAAGGGATTAGATGGTTGAATTGGCAATTAATACTGATTCCTAATGGGATTAGGAAAGGTGCTTCTGAATTGAGCGTTTCCATCCAGAGTGAAAGAAGACCCAGAAATGTAAACAATTTCAGAGCATGCAGACGTTAAAAGAGCGTCGAATCTGCCTTGGTTTATCTCAATCACAAACCATCAGATTTCGCCAGAGTCATATCGTCTCATTTTCTGCTTTATAATTCCCGCCAACCAACTAAAGCACCTTGGACACCTGGCATAAAATGTCTCCTCCCATTCAGCAGCCCAAGTACACTACCCCGGAAGATTCCGCAGAGGTAAGGGAATCTGTCGCGAAGAGCAAGAAGTACATGAAAAACATCATTTCGAACAAGGTTGACCGACGTAAGTGGATTGTTTTCGATGAAAATGCATTGCAAGCTAGCTAATGTTCATTGTGTAGCCATCGGACCCTACGTAAGTTGGCGTGAAACCGTTTTGGCGATTCGCCTTCCATGTTTTCCCGAGATAGACTAACACATACGCAGTCTCATGGAATGGTTACCACTGTCGAGCCCCTGAGCGGCCTAGTCTTTCTCTGCGGCCAGTGCCCGGTGCTTCCCGACGGTACAGTCATCGAGGGTAGTGTCGCCGACAAAACCAAGCTCGTTTGTGAGAATGCCAAGACTGCGCTTGAGGCTGCTGGCTCGTCGCTGGACAAAGTCGTCAAGGTCACAGTAAGTTCTAGCCTCACAGGATGGTACAAACCCTGCTGGGACCCGTGGTCAAAGGCTAAAACTTGTCGTTTTGCAGATGTTCTTTACCGATATTGCCGACTATGAAGAGTCCAACTCGGTCTACATCCAATACTTCCCCCATATACCTGCCCGAAGCGCCATGGAAGTATCCAAGATTCCCCCACGGGGCACCACGTTGCAGATGGATGTTATCGCCTTGAAGTAACCGAACTTTAGACCAGATAGAGACAGTTGAATGGTCGGAGGCTATAGGCTATTTTCATATAAAGCTAACGTCTTATCATTACTGGAAATATTGAAAAACAAGAACATTATGTAGAACACGGTCTCAATTTGGTCTTGTGACAATGAATTATAACTCGGTTCCTGTACTAGTGCCAATTTCATTTCTTAGGATGTTGAAATTACTTCTTGGGTATCTGGAAACAAGGCAAATTTGCATCTTACGCTTCCATACCAATGGAAATCAACATGTTGAGCATGGAGTTAGCGCATAAAATCCCGTTAAAACCCTTATCGCTACACAGGGAATCTGAAGTGAAGGCGAGAGGTCACGCGAGGCGATAAAGAAGACTCTTAATGACACTAGGAGAGATTGAGCACTCTAATCTTATGACGCAGTGATCGAGAATACCCAAAAGAAAAGATTGTCGTTTAATCTACGTCTACTGTCTAAGGCCTTCCCAAAGCATGCTCGATCTCCCTCAAAGCCGAAAGAACCTTCTCATCCATATGCCTGCGTCCAATAATCTGCAGACTGACCGGGGCATCCTTAAACCTCTCTGGGTTGTACAAGTCATGTACGAATTGATCATCGACATTCTTCGGGACGTAGCTTACATCCTTCTTATCCTTCTCAGGATCAACGGTGGTGACAGGAAAAACTGCACCGGGATAGTCCAAAAGATTCCAAACAGAGCCGTATCCCCAGTATCGTGATTGCTCATGAGGCGTTGCAGCTCCGAAGCTGGGCGGGCAGAGTATAATGTCAACTTCCTGACCGTCCTCTTCGCCAGTTCTGGTCCAATACCGAGCGTATGCGGTACGGTAAGCCTCTCTTTCAACGCACAACTATCGAAGTCAGTTAAGGAAACCCAGCCTGCGAGTAAATTTGAGGGGGGCCTTACCTCCCATAACTCCTCCATGCTTCTATATTTGACGTTGGGCTGACCGGATATAAATTGGGTCAGGGGCAGGATTGGCTCTCCTGACCCTTCAATCCGACCAAGAATATCTCTTCCACCATCAGGAAAATACAAACCTGATAAGATCTCCCAAGCCTTCTCGTGGTCCAAGGACTCACTGTCCCAGTCAACGATTTTCATACCAGCCTTCTTGCATGCCTCAGAGACCTCCCGAAGAGCCCTCAGCATGGGCGGATGGGGCATAACCACCCCATCCCACCATTGCACCGCAATTTTGAGAGGCTTGGAGAATTTGTGAGGCACCCATGGTTGGACTCTGATTGACGGCTCAAGCCTCCACGGCTCTGCATCAAGAATCACCTTCATGCAGAGCTCTAAAGACTCTCGGTCGGTTGACATTGGACCGTTGGTCGCAAGGATAGTCTCTTTTCCAGCCATATGGCCCGTTCCGCCAGCTATGGGAAGCCGCTGTACCGAAGGCCTGCATGTTTGTTAGTCTAAAGGAAAAGGACTGCGTTTGCTGTGTGCTTACTTGAACCCGTAGACACCACAGTGAGCAGCAGGTACTCGAATGCTTCCACCAATATCTCCACCCAAACCCTTGTTCAAATTAGCATGCATGGATTAGGAAATAGGCCTTTTGTTCAACTTACAAAAACGCTGCCCCTCATGCCCAGCAATGCACTCTCTCCTCCACTGCTTCCACCCGGAGTCAACTCATTGTTGTAAGGATTCACAGTTCGACCGTAGATGTTACTCTCTGTCTCAAGATGCATGACCGATTGTGGCTGGGTTGTGCGTGCAAAGTGGACAGCGCCAGCACCCCACATAATATCACACAGAAGAGTCGAGCCCTGATATTTTCCAACGTAGGCTACGTAGGAAGCGTTGGCTGTCTTATTGCTGCCTAGTGTGCCCTGGTGCTCTTTGATAGATATGGGCAAGCCATGCAGAGGACCAATTGGCGCGGATAGAGAGTCTAAGTACCGAGCTCGCTCAATAGCATCGTCCCAGAGGAGTTCCGTCAAGCAATTGGTTGTTGCCTGTGCCACTGCTGCGCGGCGAAGGAAAGCTTTGGTTAATTCCTCGGACTTGAGTTTCCTACTGTGGAGCATAGCGAGGAGCTCGTGGACGGTGTAGTTTTCTGTTAGTTCCAGTTCTCTGGGCGTCAAAACCATTTTTGGGACCGCTTGAGAGTTTTGCGGCAGGACGTCTGGCAAGCCACTCAGAGGAGGTTCAACTTTTGTTAAAGAGTCATCTCTGACTTTTCTGGCAATGGCGGCTTTTTCCTGCCAGGTACCTAGTGGTTTGGAACTGGCCATGGTGCAAGAAGGTCTCTGTAGTCGCAAATGGCTGATATTTGGTATGGATTAAAAGCAACAAGTGGCACTGATATGCTGATTTGAACAATAAGCATGAACTTTCTAGCCTTGTACGATGAGTTACGAGAGATGGCGCAAGAGGGAAAGGCAGGGGGAAGGGAGATTGGGATCAATTGAGTGTCTGCATTTAATGAACATTGATTCACTCTTGTGGTTTCTTTGTTGAAAGAAGCATCTTCTTTCCGGGTTCAAAAAGGGAACTTAGCCCGAATTACCAAAAAGAGTGATGGCAAGTTGCTAAATGGCAACGAAGACGAAGAAGTTGGTTTAGAAAAACAGGTCACAGGAACTTTTTGTCTGGATATTTGATCGGCTCAGATACCTCAAAACTGCCGAAACCAATTCATCCACCCCTCTGATGGGAAGAATTGTTGCCAATTACAGTTTGGAAATGAAATGGATATCGGGGAAAACTTCCCAGTTGGATGTTGGAGAAAGACCCACTTCTCGATGACAGGACTGTACTCTTAGTTACGAGCATATCTGTATTTCTATAGAGCGAATCTGATATAGATACACAACGAATCTAGCAAAGGGGCTCCGTAAATAATCTAATTAATATACAATTCCGTATTTGGAACAGAGTCTAGTAGATTCCAGGGATAATTCTCCACTTCACAAGCTTTTTGTACTTCTCCCAGTCCTCACCATACTTGTCAGCACAAGCGTAATCATCCCTGCGCTCGCGATGAATCAGGATAAAAGCGAACCAGGCTGAGTAAAAGTAGGTAAAAAGCATTCCCCAACCCTCAGCGTCACCCGGAAAGACCTCTCGGCCGTCAAGCATCTTCTGGACACCCGCACCTGCCAGAGCGGTGCCAGCTGGGAAAATGAGATAGCCGGCAATGCCTGTTGGCAAGCAAAAGGGCAGCGATTGAATCCAATCACCAAAGTAGTTGATGTGACGAGCTCGTCCCCACCAGCCACCAGTAAGCAGGCGCGTTCCCCTCTTGGTCTGGATGTAAGGCATGTTCGCCACAGAGGGGTGGGTAGGGTTGGTGCGGAACATGTTCTTCTGAGAATTGGTGGCTCTGAAAATGTAGAGGCCAACAGCGAAGACTGCTGCAATGGCAGCGAAGTTGGTCCATCCGAGGTGGACGGGGTACACAGAGAGGTAGCGGCACTGAGTGGAGTAGAGAAATGGGACCCAGACAATGTCACCAAAGTTGAGCATGAAACCCAGTCCGTCAGTGGTGATGTCCATCATTCCCAAGATGCCAGCTTCGGCGTACTGGCCTTCGAGCACGTAGTATGACTGGACAAGAGCAATAAGGACGATGCTGTCAGAGACGTAGCCGTAGGTGCGGTACTGCTTGGCGATAAAGGCCAAGTCCAGGAGAGCCCAGCCGGTGAGGCCGGGTCGCATCTCAAGCCAGGCCTTGATGTCAACCTCTCCGATGAGAGGAATTGTGACTCGGGGGTTGAGCTCGCGGCCAATAAAAAAGTCATAGATGACACTGCCGGTGTGTCCGCCCCGGGCTAGCTCGCGCAATTCGGGATTGCCGCTCTTGACGGTGAAGCTGTTGATGTAAACATAGATGGAGAGGATGTAAGACAGAATAATGTTCCCGGCCAGAAGCTGCAGGTAGTTGTCCGTAATGAAGGTCCACACAACGAAGTTGGCTCCGCGGAGGTAGGTTCCCATAGCACAGCCAGCAAGCTGGACCAGAGTAGAACTAAAAGCTGCAACCAGGTGTCAGCACGGCCATGTAACTGCGAAGCAAAAATTCCATGCGGTTCTCACCATTGAATCGATACTTCAGAGGCTTTTCAGACTCTCGCAGCTTTGTGCCATAAACCTCGTGCGCCGGAAGAACCCGGTAGAGGACCAAGCTGAGGAGATAGTAGGCGGCCAACCATCCGGTAACCTCCCAGCTAACAAATCCCCACAAGCCATCCTCAGGCCATGGGATCTGAGCTTTGAGGGTCTCCCAGGTGAGAGAGCGTGGGTCTAGAAGAGCGGGTGCAGGGCAGCCAGATAAATCATTGCAACCCAGGAAAAGGACATTCATCAAGATGGGAAGTCCAAAAACGATGCCCGTAGCGCCGATCCTGCCGCATTCTCACGTGGTTAGCACCCGAAGGTCAAACTGCAACAAATTTGGTGAGCACATACGGACCACCGAATTCGTATCGGTGTTTTGGAGCCGCCATGGTGAATTGGGCACCAGCCAGCTTGACGCGCTCGAACAGGGGGTTGACCAAAGAAGCCGGGCCAACACAAAGCTGAAGCACCGCGCGGAGAATTGAAGGACGTAAAAAGAGGGGAGAGGTTGTATCAAAGACCTTGAAACAGCCGATTTACCGATTGTACCAAATCTGCACCGTCACATCTACTCCCGGGCATTGAGCTTTTGTATTCCTCATGTTTGACCGCTCGCCTGCGTAAAATAAATCATCGGCCCAGTTTGAACGTGTCGGAAGCTGCTTCTCCGCCCCACTCGACGGCCCACACATTGCCATCTATGGACAAGCGGTGGATTTTGGCGTGGCAGGGAGAGCAAATCTCGGGCGTGTGGTTGGTTGCATCTGGAGCTAGGCTCAGACAATTGAGATTTGAGCCTGGAGAAGATTGTCAAATTGCTACGCAAAAAAAGGGACGGCGAATACGAAAAGGGGGATTCCCCTCTGCTATGCATGCATTGTATGCCTATGCTTGTTTTGTTTTTTCTTGGGTTCCATCCAGGCCAGCAATGCGTAACGCGAAAGTATCTGCCACCGTAATCGTGTGCTTGCGACCGGACACGAGTACGAGCGCCAATGAGACGCGACGAGTAAAACACCACGGATGAGAGCCCTCTCGCGTCTCACAGAGTACCGGTAGATAACTGTGCCAGCCATTTTAACATGGCATTGAACCATTCTCGGTTTGGCACGCGTTTTTTTTTTCCACCTCTCCCTCGGGCACAATATGCCTTTCATCGTCTAATCGGCGTCCCCATCTGTGCGCCCGTCGGCAACAGAGGTCAAATTGATCGCGATTAATGCCAGCTTCGATACAGAGTTCCTAGCCCCAGCCACTACTTACCCCGAGTCCCTGAAATGCTGTTGGACAATCACGCTCGCAACAACCTACCGTATCGAATTGAGGTTGATGGATAGGTGACAGTGCTGGACAATTGATGATACAGCTTGGCCTTTTCTCAAAACAACTTCAAGTCGGTCCAGTCGTAGGTCAGCGGTCGGAATCCTTGATCCGAGTGTCTATGTTTCGTTCGCGACGTTTTCCCTACGGAGCAATTGCTGTCGACTGCCGGATGCCAATAAAAAAACTACACGACATGCTGGTTTCTCGTTCTCTTGCTCTGTTCAATACGCCTCGCTTTTATTTGGTAGACGGCGCCCGACTTTGTTCTTCAATCTTGAATAGCTCGTGCATTCATGCGAAGCCAGGTTTTGTTTCGACATGTGATGCTGGAGAGAATGACGTTTCATATACTGAGCCTCCAAGTTGAGTTTACGCTAGGCACGCGGGATCCCATCCATCTTCATCACTTTCCGGAACAGCCAATTGACGATGCCCATGACACGAATTATGCATTTTTGCCACTCGAGTCAATCGCTGATAATAAGTGATCAGCACTGCCACAACTTTGGTCCCGGTGTGGTCGCGCTACGGTAATTATCGCAGGGAGATAGGCACTTGGCTGGCTGCGCATCGGCGATCGCAAACCCCACGGGCTGCAACATGTGATGCCCATGGGTATGCGCACAGAGGCTCTCAACAAGATGCCGTCCAGGATCTGGAGCTCTAGATTCTGGTCGCGCCGTCACGTGCAGGCGGGATTTCTTTCCACGAGACCCAAGCGCTTTTTCCTTTTGTTGGCCATGGCGGTGGTCACGTGGGCATGGGTGCGGACTGAGTGCGGACTGTGTGTGCAGGTCAAGGCTGCGGGTGCGGAAGAAACAGCATTACGGAGCAGCGAACCATGACGTGCCGGGGACACTAAATACAGGCACAGGCGGTGCTTATCAACTTGACGGCGCATTACATAACAAAGCTTTGCAATGGATTCCAACCTGGTCGCTAGCGGAATCCGGGCAAGTGGAAAGGTTGAGTGCGGAAAAAGCCACGAGCAGCCTGCTCGCGCCTTGTGATTCCCCGCGTCTCAGACCCCGCATTGCAGGGATAGGGACCTCTCCGCAACCAGAGTGTTGAGCCTATGGCTTGAGACAGCGATGGCGGCACGTGAGGGGCAGATGAGGCGGCGGCGCATATCCCCGTAGGCTCTGCCCAGTGATACGCACCCCGTGATGCTCGACACCTCCCTTGCTCCGGGCCCCAGGCTCCAGACGTCGAGCAGCGATGCCAAACCCTTGCTGAGATCAGGTTGCCTCCGGGCATCCGATACGGAGCTCCGGCCCCTCTCCTGCAACATGGTGCGTTCGCACTAGGACAGCAGAGCGAACAGGGACCCATATTTCATAAAGCTACTACGAAAAGTACATTGCGTAGATGGAGAATGTCATGCTCGCCCCAAGTCACTCGAGCACTGCGGGTTAGCAATATCCTTTGTGTTAGGCCGGAAACATCCCCGCCACCGAGTCAACAAGAAGCCATCCTTTCCCTCTTATTGCCTACTCAGACTTTCCACTTCCAACTAACTCCTCTCACCCAACTTTTTTTTTTATTCTCGACAACTACTTCCAACAAGAAAAGGCCATCACTGTCCGTCCTTTTTCCCAACATCAACCCCCCCGCAACAGCACTCGATCAATCCCCTAGGATCCTTTCGCCACTGCTCTGGACTTTGCCAAATATCTCCGATTTCCGATCTCCCCGATTTACCGCCGCGAAAATGAAGCCGACGGCCGCGGTCTCGTCTTCTTCCGCGTCGGAAATGACGCTCGAAAATTACCAATTCCCGACACACAGACTGCGGTTGCAACAAGAGGACTCGGATCGCATCCCGCTTGTCCTCGTAGCCTGCGGAGTAAGCAACTGCTCTCGGAACTTGCGTCCCGACCATAGAGCACCGATCGCTGACTTTCCTTATCGCAGAGTTTCTCACCCATCTCAATTCTCCATCTCAGAATTTTCGAGATCGCCAAGGATTACGCCCGCACCAACACACAATACGAAGTTGTAGGCGGATTTCTAAGCCCAGTGTCTGATGCCTACAAGAAGAGTGGACTCGCCCCATCACATCATCGGTTAGCAGCTATTCCCCGCCCCCCTCGTGAAAAATTGCGTAGGCTAATTCGTCACCGTCCGACAGAGTGCGCATGTGTGAATTGGCCACAGAAGAGTCGGGAGATTCCGATGACTGGATCATGGTTGACCCATGGGAGGCAATCCAACCCGAATACAGCCCAACCGCTGGCGTTCTTGACCGTAATTCTACCCCATTTCTTGCGGTTCCAACCACGATCAATTACTAACCAAAATTTGCAGATTTTGAACATGAATTGAACCAGGTCATTGGCGGTGTTTATACCGCAGATGGCAAGACCCAGAGGCCCGCCAAGATCATGCTACTCGCCGGCGCCGACCTGATTGGAACCATGTCCACGCCAAGCATCTGGAACCAAAAAGATCTTGACCACATCCTGGGCGACTTTGGCACCTTTGTTATTGAGCGAAACGGCACGGACTTGAAGATTGCCCTGGAGAACCTCAAGACATGGGAGAAGAACATTGTTGTCGTGCCACAGCTCGTCGCCAACGATGTGAGCAGCACAAAGATCAGGCTCTTCCTAAAGCGAGACATGAGCGTAAAGTGGATGACGCCTCACTCAGTCATCAGGTACATCAAGGAGCAGCGGCTATACGTTGATGAATCAGACGCGACATCAAAGAACAAGGCTTTGGTGACAGCCTAAGTGGCCATGGCGAACCTTGGTTGATGATGCGTGGCTGGCGGCCATCCTAATGTTAATGCCCTGTATTTTATGAGACGAAGCGATTTCCTTTTTTTATATACAAGATGACTACCCAACTAAAAGTAGCGGATATTTGGATGTACGGGAATGGGATTTATACACTATCATGCCTCTCTTGGCAATCGAAACAACCTATGAACAATGCTCCTGATGTCGTGCATGGCGTGAACGTGATTTCGCTACTACTATCCAATTCTTGCATGTTTTATTTCATGGATACGGAAATACTGTTACCTGAAAGCAAGTATAATTTGGCCAGATACTGAGAAAATGGATAGGAAAAGAATGCAAGTAAGCTATTAAAAAAAGTTGATTATGAATTTAACTATTGAAGGGAAGAGTTCGGCAGAGCAAGGACGCTAAAATAAGCTACAATTATACTTATTCCCATTCGAGGTTACACAGAGGCGAGGATTTGCTCAACCCCAGCAAACTTTAGTTCTTCGAGAGTCTCCTTCCAGACCAAGTCGCCCAGCGTTTCCCCATCCGAGTAATACCAGCGAGAGAGTCTGGAAGATAGAAAAAAAAACTGTCAGCAGAGTATTTGGTGGTTGGAACTTTTTCTCTGGGGTTTTAACTTACGGAGAAATCTTGCAATTCATGAGAAAGCAGCCATGAGACTCCTTGCCTTGCTCCAGGACGGCGTTGAGATAGGTCGCTGCACCTCTATCCACCGGCCTGCCTGCAATGGACAAGAAGACCTTGACGGCCACGCCAAAAGCACCCTTGGCATCGCGTGACAAGCCGGTGCCCTTGGTGAGGCCGGGGTCAACCATGTTGAGTATGACGTCGTCCCGGTTCACCAGCTCCGCCAGCTTCACGACGAACAATTGGCAGAGCAACTTCGAAACACCGTACCTCTCCTCGGGGTCCCAGGGGGTAACGGACGTGTTGTCAAACGACGGCAGAAAGGGGCGCTGGTCCTTGTTGGGCAGTTTACATAGGTGAGCCGTGAGGGAGTTGACGAGAGTGAGTCTCGGCGGCTCGGTGCCCCTTGCCTTTGCCTTCAGGATGGGAAGCAAGAGAATGGTGAGCAGCACTGTGCTGAGGTGGTTTATCTGGATAGCCTTCTCGTGGGTCGTCGCAGGCGCAGTTTCAAAATGCATCGGCGCAAGGCCGGCATTCAATATGGCCATGTCAATGTGCGGCAGCTTCTCGTCGCACCTGCGGGCAAAGGCCTGGACCGAGTCGTAGGATTCCATATCCAGTGTGTACACCTCCACCTTGGCGTCGGGGTTGGCAAGGCGAAGCTGGGAAGCAGCTTGGTTCCCCCTGTCGAGAGAGCGCACGCCCATGACGAGGTGCGATAGGCCGAGGGAGAGAAGCTGCTTGGCCGCCTGGAAACCAAGCCCTGTGTTGGAGCCGGTGATGACGGCGCATTTGCCCTTGACATTGGTGTACTTTTCGGGGGTGGGCAGTTCTATCTTGGTACGGAACTGGTTCTGGAAGAATACGGGGCCAATCTTTTCGGGAAGCGCGTCCATGTGTTTGGAGGGCACTGGGTCTCCAGAAGGAGTCTCTTGTGATGTGCAATTGCGAGGCATTGTGTTGTCTTGGTTGGAGACAGAAATTTGTGATGGAAGAAAAAGCTTGGGAACGGCGCCGATATGAGAAAACGATTGTTGTTGATTTAAAACTTGAAATTGCAAGAACCAAGGGAATATTTATATTGAAAATCTGGCAATTGACTCAAACCACGGATTTCATCCTGTCTCATTGCGTTGTTCGCGAATCCCGTCGCTGACAAGAATGGCGGCGGCGCCAAACCGAAAGAGGTAACCGAGCTGGCTCGAGCTCTCGCTCCCCCACCAAAGGATCGACCAGCCAAAACGACTCTATTGCGCCGCATGGCGTTGACGTCGACGGACATTAATTTAGTTATCTCCATTCCATCCAGGGACGGCACAAGATAAAAGCCTGACCGTGTCCCCACGCTCGGTTGCCTCTTTCATCCTAGACTAGACATCTAGAATACGCCGCAGCCGTTGTGTCTTGTTTCATCATGACCGAATTCCGTGTCCTGATGACCCGCGACTTTGATCCAAGCGTCCGCGGGTACAAGAAACGGACTGTTTTCCCAAGGACCAAAGCCGGTTGCCTCACGTGCAAGTCCAAAAAGGTCAAGGTAGGGCAGCTCGAAGCTCCTTCAATTCCTGGAAGTGAGAGCTAATCTTGTACGAGTGTGATGAGTCCAGGCCTATCTGCAACAGATGCAAAAGAAACGGCTGGGGCTGCGTTTATAGCGGCGATGACAGTCTAGATGACCAAGCTGCAGCCGCGAAAAAGCTCTTGATCAATCAGAAACGCCCCAGCAGCTTTTCTAGCCTCACTGGCACCACCGTTGTCCCATATTCTTTGCCGAGCACAAGAGATGGCACCCCGAGCATGCATCTTCTCCGTCATTGTTACGATAACTGGGACGATATCTTCCCCATGAACCATACCGATGAATTTCTCTTGTTGTTCCAATCCAACGCACTAGTGCGAAACTCCATGCTTGCTATTGCCGCCAGTCACCTGCGCCATATCTCGCCTGGGGACATTCGCCATCGCATCTCTGAACACTTTCAACAATCCCTCGCCATCCAGGACTATCTAAAGATCACTTCCACACCACTGGAAGACCTTGGCCAGCCTGGAGTAAACATCATGCTGCTCAGTGCAACCTTGCTGAGCATCCTCGCCTTTCCGCTCCCGGCGTCAGAGGGCACCGTTCACAGCGATCCGTACTTCGGTACATCGTGGGCACTCGGCAAAAACAGTGAGCGCCAGCGGTGGTTGGCTTTCCAAGCTGGAGTAAGGCCACTAATGAGATCCCTGGGTTTGTATTTTGAACGATCCATGGGATTCCTGGGTCCCATTTTCCTCGACCCTCGTGAACCGCATTGGCCTGCAACCACTCATGGGCTAGAGATAATACCAGAGAATTGGATAATGTTCTTTGAGCTTGAGAGCTTGAAAGGTTCTGAAGATGAAATTCCACCAGGAGCTCCTTGTTTGCCGAGTCGCGCGGCGGCAACTACCCAAACGCCGCCTCTTGGAGAGCTCATTCTACCAGTCATCAAGGCGGCGGCATATGTGCGCAGCCTCGAGCCGACATCATTCAACGCGATCAGATACACAATGTTTCTAGCCAAGGCCTTCAGCGAGTTTCGCGACCTTCTCTCGGATAGAAATGAGAAAGCGCTGTGGCTCTACGGGTACTGGTTTGGGCTCATGTGTCGGTTTGAAATGCTGTGGTGGTCGCGGCATCGTGCGAGGAGCGAGTATGAAGGTATTCGCTCGTGGATCCAGGGGCTCGATACCACCAAACGACCAGGAACAGAGGGCAAAATTTGGACCGATATGATGGCTGAGCTTGATGCGGCTCCCTCGAGTCCCAGTAGAGAGGGTGGACGGACAGGCAGTGATTTGAGCAGTTTATGACTTGAATGATAATGCGAAGGATATAATAAAAATGGATTAATCGAATATTCAGGCGATGATACATAAAAGATAGCTCTTTTTGTATAGTTGTTATTTAATTATGGGTTGGCCAACTGTACCCATCAGCTTCTCTGGACATTCATTCATGATTTGTGGTGGCATCCAATCCACTCTTTTTGAGCCATCCCTCCAAAACCCAGGCATAAACCAGTGCCTCCAATTTAGAATTTTATGGAAGTTATTCTGGATTTTATTTACGCTCATCCATCTTGGATTTCTCGAGTTGTGTTGACTCCGGAGAAAGCTCCAAGTGACGCTGTGAGCCGCAGTCTAGGGTAGTCTGTTTGTAGTTGGTATCTTCACAAGACCCTTGCATCGCACTGCAGCTTGGAGGGGGTCGTTTCGCAGTAATACTGTTTCTTGTGGTCGCGGGGTCGGTTATTCCACAAGTCTCGAGAAGGAATCTTTCTAACGGGACCATGTTGTCGTATTTTTGTGTCAACTTCGCGACCAGGTTCGCAGGCAAGCCCATGCTAAGAAGCTGCACGTGCTCAGCTTGCGCAAGCAAAGCATCGCTTGAAGCCAGCTTTGATTTGTCTCTCGTAACCTGCCTTCTGGCGCTGTTATCGTGGGTAGTTTTTTCCAGACCCAAAGTATCACATGCTGCGGCATCCCCCACGATGTCTGGATTTGGGAAACCGGTGCTTCTCCCGGATTGGGTGGGCTGGTTTGGGACAGCCTCAGTCGGATTACCGGAACTTGTTGACGAAAGTTAGCGGAATTTCTAACATGTATTGAGTTGTGATTGGATAATTAAAGAATTAGGACTGATGATTGGCCAACTGAGGTAAATACGGATACGATGGGCGAATCTGAAATGTTTAATACATACCTTTTCTTGTTCCCATGCTCTTCGTTGGATTCGGGATCTAGGGTACGACCTGAGCTTGATGCCATCGGAACGCAGTCAAATCGCTTATTTTGGACGAAGAGAAGAAATTTGACAAGAAAAATGGTCTGCCCAAAATGTTATATTCATGAGCTTGTATCGGAGATGTAATTGCTTTTCATGGCCTTAACGGTGTCAGTCGGGCAGTATTAGGTTTGCAGTATAAAGTCTATAAAGAAGAGGATGAAGAAAGCTTGATGAGGAAGAGGAGTTCTATTTATCATTCTGGAAAGAATATGGCTAGAGGGATTTTGGCAATAACCTGCCGGAGAAAAGTCCATTTTCACCTCACCACACCTCACGTAGCTTTTGTGCATCCAATGATCCAGCTGAAGCCTGAGCGGTAAGCACTCAAGGGCTGGTTACATTTTTCAAGGCCTAAGCGAAGGCAGTCGGATGCATGCTGTCGCCTCAATTCGTGGCAACCTACCAATCACGGGCTGAAAAAAACAGTCAACTGCTGCGCGTCCATTTCCCTAGCCAACCATCGTTTTGAGGTTCAAGATGTAAAAATACTAAAACGGCAAGCCGGACAGGGGCTTGTAGAATGTGTGCTCGTGTGTGCGTGAGATTTCATGTCGCATTTCAAGGTTGCTTCGAGGTAGGCCTCAGGGACCGGTCGGATTACTCCATCCGGTTAAATAGAATGAGCCACGGTCCGCAGTCGAACGCAGTACCATGGCAAATCGCTCATCCCCAGGTGAAAGAGTCACTTAGGAAAACAGAAGTTACATCGTATTCCGCCTTGCTCCTATCGACTCGGTAAATTGCATGACCTGGAAAGCGGTTGACGATCATGGGGAACAATACGTGTTGGTAGTATAATCCACAATCTAATTATGAGACTGTACAATAATGAACATTGACCATTGCATGGCTATATCTACTTTTCCTGCCGGTAACCCTTGAACCCTTCAAACTACTCAGCCAACATTTTCTCCACCTTTCTTCCGACAGTCATGCTCCAGAGGTCAACTTTTCTGTGCCACAAATCCGTCAGGTACAATGTTATACTCAAGAGGGTGACCCAGCCAATGGCATAGCCTCCCATTTTGCCAAAGCTGTCAAACAGCCTAGGCATGATCCAGAAGCCCAGACTGTGCAGAATTGGCCCGTGGACGAGGTACAGCGAGAAGCTGACCCTTCCGAGATACTGCGGCACGCGGCCCTCGAGGAATCCGCAGAGAACAGGGCTCCGCAGAATGCAGCGAACCAGCATGAGAGCACCCATTGACTGGTAAAACATCCATCCCGAAAGGGGGATGTAATACTTGGGAACCCACGTGGAGAGGTAGGCAAATCCCGGGGTCCACTCGGCACCGGCATCCGGGTACGAGAGGAAGTAGAGCGCCACGAACAGAACAACCCACCACGTCGTTGACTCTCCGCGGGACGATTGCAAAGAGACACGGCGTCTCATGGATCCACTAGCTGGGGGCAATGCTTGATTGCTCGGCGAAGGAGGCTCAAACGAGTTTCGGATATCAATCTCAGAGAGCAAGGTGCCTCCCATGAACGTGGCCATGTCCCATCGTCCAAATACCAGACTGTAGGCGGTGAGGAATCCTGCGAATCGGAACCGCCACTTTACTTTCAGGGCCGCGGTTCCTAGTAGAAAGAGGTAAACAAACATGGATCCGCGAAGCTCCATGGGGATGGTGAAGGTGTGCGGGTCGTACCGCGGGTGGTAGTGGCCAAAGTTGAAGGGGTTTGCCCACTCTGCATACGCTCTGGTAAAGTTCTTGAGGGCATAGGTCATGTTGTCGTGGATGAAGGGGTGCTCTTCCCACGAGCCGCCGAGCGCAACCCAGGTAAGGTTGATGGGTTCAGTCGTGTTCGAGCTGTCGTCAAGAGTCAACGACATGGGGCCACGGTATTTCGACTTGTGTGTCTGTGTCTTTTTGGATTTATCATTTCTGCCATAAGGATAAGGTGCCAGGCTGTCAAGCGTCGTGGTCTCATTCAGCGCAGTGTCATTCGACTTTTCCTTCTTTGGCTCCTCCAATATGTAAAGCGACGACGGCCCAAACAGGCGTGATGTCTGGTTTATGCACAGCACATCCGTCCAATCAGAGATGTTGGCCAAGTACTGGGGGCTCTCCAAACCCATATAAGCTGCCATGCCGGTGGCGCCAGAGACGGGGATCGAGTAGTTGCCGCAAGTACCGTTCTGGACTTCAATAACCGTCACGGTAGCATTGATGTAGGCCGAGTCAGGGCCCATGAAGATGGACTCTTCGGATCGAAAGACGCCCACTTGAGCTAGGATCGCCACAATGAACATGCTAATGGTGGGGGGGATGTACAGGCGGAAGACGCGTCGAAAGACGGCAGAGGCCAGCTTCTGGTAGACGAGATCCAGGCGCCGCTCCTTCATCGACCTCAGAATGTGCCTAGTGAGAACATAGCCGGAAATGGCGAAGAAGATGGCGACCATGGGGCGGCCGCGATGCAGGAGACAGATGATTGGCAACGAGGGCCAACCCCAGTGCGGCTCGGGAGAGCGGGGAGGCAATGCACCGTAGCCCAGCATGATGGCGGGCGTCCAGGGCCAGAAGAAGTGGTAATTGAAGACAATGAGACAGGCGATGCCGCGAAGCCCGTCGAGACATCTGATCTTGTCCACTGCCCGTTTCGGGGTCAATGAAGCCAGGCCCTTTTCCTCGCCGTCGCCACGGTCGGCATGGTGGGCGGGCGGGGGGCTGTCGTGCGCCCGCGCAGACTGGTCCCGTGTGCTGGGGAGCATGATGCCTTTGTTACTGTCGTCTTCCGGCGACAGCGAGCACTCATGCGGTTGAGCAGCAGGTATCGCGAACGGGTGAGATGGGATGATGTAACAAGGTGTACAGTTCGTGACATGCAACGGCCCCCGTCCAAAAAAAGAAGCTTAGTGGGCCGCTTGTTTACCTAAGGCGGCTTGCCCCGGCGCTGCGCCACCCCCGTCATCATGGCGGGTGCCCGGGCGCGTCCCCTGGATCGCCGCCAATTTTTGACTGATGCCATGGTCAAACCGGCTGCTTGGGACTTGGCGATGCGCGACGAGAATCAAGTTGAATGTGCTAATCCAGTCTTATTTCAATGCCCACTTCCATTGTCCGTGAAACAAGTCCATCAACGATGTCGCGTTGCGCTGCTCACGGGTCTTGTGCCTAGCCCCTGAGAGGGAACTCGTATCCTCCGTTTCAGAGTGTCTCCAAGCATGACGTCAGGTTTATGATGATGTGCAAGGGTCGACACAAATTGTTCGCATGGTCCCGATTTTGGGCCGCTGTCTGCTATCAAGTTCGTTGATACCCTAGTCTAGGCTTGTATCTTTGACGAATCACTTTTGCGGAATTTGTATCTTTGTGCTGCTAATATGACAAGCCAAAAGTTTAGATCACTCATCATGGATCGACCGTAAGTCACCTTTTGAAGTGTCAATAATAATTTTATTTAAATTTATTATTGTGGTCCAATAAATATCATAGGTCTTGCTCATTCTATTACTTTTTTTTCTTAAATACGAAAAAATCTTTTGGTCGAGTAGATGGAAACAGAGTTATGGCCCGTGGTTGAAAAAAAGTTCTAATCCCAAAGACAACCACCAATTTGGGACGCCTTGGATAGAGTTAGTGGCAGCCACTACTTAGCGTGGCAGAAATAATCCTTATATCAACACTCTATGTAATCTGTGCTTATTTGAAAAGCATCAATACTTTTTTTTGTCTATTTTGAGGGACTCAGTGTTGAGGGTGAGTGTTTCTTGCCATGTTATTCAGAGAACCCATAAATGCGGGCTGAATGCATTTCGACGCATGTGGTGATGAAGAAGCACCGGATTAGAGACAACTTCATGGCAGACATCGTGCTTGATAGTAATGATGCTCTTAAATTCGACATAAAAATGAGATGCGACCGAAGATAATGTAATCCATCCATTTCACCGGTCACTTGACGCAAGCCTCCCTCTGCGTCTGGGAGTTTCGGGCAGTCGGTGACCCTTGCATTAGCTGCAAGCACAGATGTGATCCAGAACATGGAAGAGTCACGCGCCTCAAGACGTGGGTGAAGGCGATTGGCGTGAGTTGACATTTACTCGGCAGGACCAGCCCCATGAGAGATGGTCCCAGTTTACCTGCAGGTGGATGAGATGAGACGATTCACAAACATGGAATGGAGGAAGAAATGTGAAGGTTGGGCAAGTTGGGCCTATGCTGCAAACATTTTCGATCTAGTGACCAAGTTCCGGCTCCTCCCTAAAATTCCCGACCAATCTCTCCGACCGACTTGCTATTTGGAGTTGTTCGGTGGAAGGGAACGTTTTGGCAAGTCTGTGCTTGGACAGAGTTTTTGAGGCAGGGCCCTTTTTTTGAGCTGGAACCCATCCTTTTCGCAGCAGGCAAATGGCTCGCGTCAACTGCACGCTGTTGTTGTTATTTACTTTTTCTTGGATTCCGACCGCTCATTTGTTCATTTGGTTTCTTTTCTTTTTTCGGCGTTTCACGGTCCTGCCCGCGCGTCGTATTGTTTGACGTGGCGATGGGATCTCCAATGGGTCCGCGTGCCAGCCTGTGTCCCGAGCCAACGGCGTCAAGGGGATAAGGGCTCTCCACACCTCTTGCATATGCACCAAGCATAACAGAGGCCGGGGTTCAGCTGAAATTGGTCGCGAGGACTTTGCTTGCGGCTGCTGCCGATTTATTTGGACCCTCTGTCAGTCCATGTTCGAGGGCCGAAACTTGCACTCTTTACAATACTACATCCATTGTATGCAGGAATTATCCTTTGGTGGAGACTAGCGCACTACACTCCTCTCTGCACTGCTCTACTCAGACACCCGGCCAAAATGACAGCCGAGACTTTCCTAGACTATTATGCTATTCTCGAGGTTTTCCCTGACGCCGACGAAGCTGCCATCCGGACGAGCTACAAGCGCCTCGCAAAACTGAAACACCCCGACAGAAACCCCGAGGATTCCGAGGCTACTGTTCAATTTCAGCTCGTAAGATGCGTCTGCTAATTGTGTTGGATCGTTTTCTGATAACAGTTGGCATTTTGTAGCTCCAACAAGCCTACTCGATTCTCGTCGATCCCCAGCAGCGACAGCAGTTTGACCGCCAGCGACAGCGAAGAGTCAGAGTGCCTCTTGTCACGCCCCTTGCCACTCCTCGCCCGTTTGTCTGGAACCCAAAGACTCAGCAAGCGCAGCCTGCAAACTTCCCCCAGGAAAATTTCAAGAAGCCAGCCCAGGAGCAAGTCAGAACTCCTCATGAAGAGGCAATGAGACAAGCTCGGGCGGAGGCGGAGCGGCTGGACAGGCTCGAGAGGGAAGCAAGACTGAGAGAATACGGCCAAAGGATGAGGGAGGGTGCTATGCGGATCAGAGAGGCTGCGTATCGGTTCAGGGACGAGCGCGACAGAAGGGCTCGTCAGGAAGCCGAGTTTCTCGCCGAGAGGAGAGAACTGGAGGAAGCTGAACTACGGGTGATGGAACTAGATTAACGGCCTGCCTTGGTACGAATGTGAGGATCAACCTGCCGCGATACCCCTCAAATGACCCTTCTATTTGGAGCGGTTACTACATGTTTACAGATGTACGATTCTTAGCAACTGAGATTTATGAATAACGCCCAGAACAACGCGACCTTGTTTTGAAACTGCTGCTCACATCCAAACTATACATGATCACAGGCGTGTTGCTTTGGGAGGGCTCGTTTTACTACCAGTCAGAAAATGATAGCTGGTAATGTGAAAATGTGAGAATGATGCTGTCCACGTAGACCTAAACAGGAGCCAACGATAGGCTGCTTTGGGATATTCTTTGTCACGAGACGGCCACCAGGCAGCCATGGGGGACGTTCACTTATGCAAGTGAGATGTGAGTAACCAGTTCCAGAACACCAAATCATGCATAACATTGCCATCTATTGGAGGTTGCAACAGACGTTGCAAGCCTACTCCCTGCTCACGAGTCGTGACCCCGCATATTACCTGATCTTGATTCTGGCAACCTTCTTTCGTAAAAGACTTAGAGCCTATAGGAGACTCATGCTAGGACTAGGTACGTCTTGAATGTACCTCGTGTTGAGGAAAAGAAGACGCGGTCTTGCCAAACATGGCTTGAAGCATATGCAGTCTTCCCTGTTGATGGCTGCTCCATCTGGTATACATCCCAAAAATGCTAGAGCTTTTGCAGATCACGTATTAAGATCGGGCAGGGATAAAGTCCGGGGTCCCGCCAAGCGTTCCCAACACGTCACCGATGTAGTTGGGGGCTTCTACCCCGTTGGCAAACGTCGTTTCCCAATCCTTGAGAATCCCGTCGACGATTTTGATACCAGCCAGGTAGATGTTGTCTGTCGCAATACTGATGCCGTTCAGATGCTCACCGCGCAGATGCGTCAGAGGATCACCGCCTGGGGGAGGGCGTTCGAAATTCGACCCTACACGTGGTTAGCACAGTGTCGTTGTGGGAGGTAGGAGGCCGCATACCGGTGCGGAGAAGCATGATTCTTGAAAAATCAACCATTTTTTCGACGTGAAACCGAACCAAAACTTCCAAGACGCCATTGTCTTCTTGTGCTGACATGCAATACTTGCCGATCCCACCTGTCCACAGGCTCGTAACTCTATCAAACGCTTGACCCAAGAGATCTCCAGAAAAGAACACATCGCTCGTAGTCGTGTCGCACTTCAAAACGGAAGGCAATTTCGTCCCGGCTTCATACCTTTTATCGCTTGTTTCATACCTGGATCGGTATTGCTGAGCCTCGGTTGTGTCATTCAATGTTGCAGAGAAAGCAAGCCCAAAAGCAACATCTCTCAGTGCCTCGTTGAGTTCGAACACTTCAGTGCCATACCATTCTGTCGGATACTCGGTTGGGTTTTGAGTTCCAAATGAGAAGTAACCCGTGTCCCAACCTTTTGGCATCTCCCTGGGATCAATCTCGTACTGCAAGCCAACTTGGATCGCAAACCGAGACAGAGCCACGCTGCCAAGAGTGCCGTACTTTGGGTTGACACCCGCGATCCCCGCGATGAGGAAATACGTCTTTTTCAGGTCAAATTTTGGCGACAAGATGAGCGAAGTAATCGTCGCCGCGGCATTGATTTGGGACATTCCCGTCGTCACTTGGCAGATTTGCCCATCGGCTGTGCAGTGGACCCCAGGGAATTGTGGGCTCAGGCCTGGCACGGAAATGGTCTGCGCCATTAAGTCCCCCAGGCCGCTTTGTGGGAGATGCTTATACCAGACCTTAGCTTCCGCCCCAAACTGGGTAGATGCCGAATTAGAATATGTAAAGACGGGAATACTGGCGATTTGCAATCTTTCATGCGCGAAACACATTGACGTACCAAGCTAACAATGAAGACCTTGGGAGCCAGAGCCGCTTCCGACGCTGACCGGGACCTCCATACTGAAGCCAACTGGGCGAGGCTGTTGGATTTGGAAGTGGTCACTGCATTGTCGAACCCTTCGCCGTTTGTCGCCTGGAAAGCAAAGTAGAGACCAAGGAGCAGGATCAAGCCTGAAATGAGCGGCCGAATTGGGAGGGAGTCCATCACAAATTGCCTCAAAAACCCGGATCTTGATCGAACGCGGCTTTCATTCAATGATTCGATTGGAAAGATTTTATGCCCGTCTTCTCCCGCTCACGTCACCTGACTTGTCAAACTAACAATAAAGTGGTGAAGCGTGGACGAGATAAGACATGCTCGGAATTTAGAATGGTCGGTGTTGGTGGAAGGCGTTCATGCGCGATGGTTTTGGTGGGCAGTGGTGCCATTTGTAGGGCGCATGGTGCCATTTTTGGCCCTGTGTTCAAGCCCTGATTGAGTCGCTAAAGCATGCAGGTTTATCGCGACTTCTTGGCAAAAATCGCTTATGGACTTGGCTTAATCCATTTCCCCCTCTTTCCATTCGTAAATCTGTTGTTTCAGGGTATTTGGTGGCCGATAAAGGATTTGGAGCGGTTCTGTTACTGACAAAATGTTGAAAATTCCAGGTCTCATCCCAGGACAAGTTACATTAGCTATTGTGATGCGGTGGAAATTCATCCTGATGAAAAAGAAAACCAACCAAAAGACATGAATAATATAAGTGGTTCTTTAAGCGGTCGAATTCATGAATTATCTTTGTATTCTCGTCATCAACAATTATGTCAGTGCCAGACAAACAACAGCTAGGCGATTCTAGTGATTAATCGATCGTACAAAACCTCACCAGTTTTTACGGCTACTTGGACTATGTATTTCAAAATCTTCAAGCTTTGTAGCCTGAAATATTACCTATGATTCAGTGAGTTACCCGCTGTGTGATTTGACTCTGCGTGCGGCGGCCTAGTGCAAGGAGTAGGATGTCAGTGGTTGCCAAGACATTGCACTGCCAAGACCGTTGAGTGACTATCTGCACGCATGCACACTACATGAACAAATAAGATAATGGATCCTATCTTTTAGAAGAGGGTATCTTGTGAGGCCAACCTGAATATGCAAAGGTTCCCCTCTTCGCCATGCATTAACGTAGTCAGATCAACTCGATTTGTTCCGACCACAGTCTTTCCATTTTGATCTGCGAGGAACAAAGACTTTCCTCTAGGCGCCAGCAACGTCTCATGGAGTGTATGATGTTTGCGGTAAGTTGTGGTACTTTGAGCTCAACTTCTATGATGATATTGCGTGGTTTTGCATCGAGCCCATGCTGGATAATATGATAGAGAGATCTTATAGATTTTGCGGCAGTTAATCGGTGATGTTGCCTATACTCCTTTTTAACAGTTTGTGTTACAAAAGCCCTGTATTGAATAAATGCAAATGTTGATTGTGATAGAAAACTCATTCGCCTGCCTCCTGGTTAATAGCGGGCTTGTGTCCGGGGAGTTGTATCTTATCTTGAGGTTCCGATGAGATGTGATGTTAAGACAGTCGATAATTGAAATTTAATCCAAAACACCTAATAGTGATTTATATTCTACGTTGTGGTTTGCTTCGACCTGGATGCAAAGCGTTAAGGCCAATCGGCAATGGGCATTTGCTCCACCGAGCGCGGTTTTTGCGCCTGCATCGGAAAAGAAAAGAAGTCGTCAAATGATCCAATGCTCTGAGACGGTTATTATACCGGCTACTACCAACCTGCAGATCATTGCTGCATGGTAAGAGGCGGACCGGGGCGGAAAATGGCTACCCCGCGCGGTACTCCGATAAACTAGTTGATGGTGATAAAGCGTGGGTCGGTCGACTCGGCCGACGTGGACAACTTCGTCGCTGGCCGAACCCCGCCTCCCGAAGTCGGATTCCTATTCATCAACTGCACTCGCAAATTTGGTCCAACCTCCGACCCCATTGATCGTCGCTGTTTCCGAGTACCACCTCGTCGGCACTTCCCCGCTCAAGCTTGGCAGGAGAGCGAGTGCAAGAAAAGTATTTAAGAGCACGGCCGCTGCCTGCGTCGCGACTGCGGAGGGACCATGCATACAATCATCTGGGTCACGATGCCAGCCGCTCTAGTTGTGCTCGCTGCTGGGATTTTAATCCAATTGGGCGTGAATCCCCTCTCATGGGGTGCCCTAGCTGTCCAAGTCCCTTCCACAGCTCAGATTATTGACCAGAAGTCGTTCAATGTGCTGAGCACAGTCCCACCTCCGTCCGAAGCAAATGGCACAACCGTATGTGGTCTTCTCGCCGTGGATCCTGACTAAAGGGCATGCTTTACTAACGCCAGCCAAGTTGTTTTACTGGCCTGGTGTCTCAGAGCAGTCGCTCAACGCCAAGCCATTCCATATCTATGATGATGAATTTTACAGCATCATCGGAGAAAGCCCGTCGCTAACACTGATTGCGACCTCTGAATCGGATCCTATTTTTCATGAAGCAGTTGTTTGGTGGGTAAACTCGCTGTTACTGGCACGCGTTTGAACAATAATGTTGACTAACTGCACCAGGTACCCACCGACCGAGGAAGTCTTTTTTGTCCAGAATGCTGGTGCCCCAGCGGCCGGAACAGGCCTGAAGAAGTCTTCTATTGTTCAAAAGATCTCTCTTGTCGAGGCCGAGGCCGTTCGCATCTCATCCAGCCAATCAGACAGAGTTAAGGTGACGGTTGTTGGTTCAAACCCGCAAGTCATCAACCCCAACGGTTCGAATCTTCCAATCGGGAACAATAAAGTATAATTCTAATTTTTGGTAGGCGGCACGAACTATAAGGGCCAGATAATCTTTGCAGGAGAAGGTCAAGGCGCGAATGTGCCCTCCGCACTCTACTTGATGAACCCCCAAGAGCCTTACAACACCACTGGTAAGTATACTGACATGTCTGAGAACCAAACAAAGAAATACTGTTGAGACTGACTATGAAAGTGCTGGTAAACAACTTCTTCGGCAGACAGTTTAACTCGCTGAACGATGTTGCCGTTCACCCTGGAAACGGCGACGTTTATTTCACCGATACGCTATATGGATTCCTCCAGGACTTCCGCCCGGCGCCTGGCCTGCGAAACCAGGTATATCGCTTCAATATTGCCAGCGGCGCACTAACTGTGGTGGCCGACGACTTTACTCTTCCAAATGGTGAGTGTTATCCCGGCCAGATATAAATGGTGCATTACTGATAGTTGAAGGCATCACCTTTTCTCCAGACGGGCGACACGCATTTGTCACCGACACTGGAAGCAGCTTGGGCTTCTACGGAAAGAACTTTTCTTCGCCGGCCTCTGTGTAAGTGCTTTTGTCAGTGTAGCTACTCCACATGCTAATGAGGACGCAGCTATCGATTCGATGTGAACCGCGATGGTACATGGGATAATCGCAAGACCTTTGCCTACGTCGGAGCTGGTATTCCAGATGGTAAGTTAGAGTTATTTAACTTTCATTTGTTTCTAAATCACCCTCCTGTTATTTCTGAGTGCTAATCAGTGTTCATGGCAGGCGTCCATTGCGACTCGCAAGGCAACGTGTACGCCGGCTGCTACGACGGTGTACACGTCTGGAACCCCTCTGGAAAGCTTATTGGCAAGATTTATACCGGAACAAAGGCGGCAAACTTTCAGTTTGCTGGAAAAGGAAGGATGATTATCACGGGCCAGACGAAGTTGTTTTATGCAACCCTTGCGGCTTCTGGCGTGTCTCTGACATGAGGCGGAATAAATCGAAACCTGTAGTCGTACATGGGGTTAATGCAAATACTGCGGTGTAACATATATGTGTATGTTGCCAAAGGTGTGCTTGGCCTGAAATTCAAATATTGACTAAATATAAATCATACATAAAAAAGGAGCGCGAGCCGTCTGTAGTATCTAGGCCGTAATCTATCAATGCTCTCCCCAATCTAGCAAACCCTCATGCTGAAAACCTTGCTTGGAAGCACGTCAAAACTCGTTCCATTCGTGATAGTCCTCCTCTATATATTAGCTAGCCGGCTAGCCTCTGAAATGACGGAGTGTTTGTTTGCTGAGAGGAGCACTCTGAAGTTGAAATATTGGCATGACAAACAGAGAACACAAACTTTGGCCAGACGATTAGTAGGTGTTGGTGACAGGAATTTTGAGGGAACTAAAACTCACCATGGTGGCAACGTCAATAGGCCGTTCCAAAGCCGCCCCCATCAAAGATCCCAAAGCCAGTGTCGTTTAGAAGATTCTGGTTCTGTGATGCCCAGCATCGATGTATCTCAACGATGCACCAGATACAAGTGGGTGATGGGCCGCGGCCAAATTATGATTTTACTTCGAGCCGGAGTTGTTGGAAGATCCAGAGGATCCCGAGTCCTTTCCTCCCTGAGGGTTGGAAACGGAGACAAAGATCAAGGGAACGGGAGGAGACATGTTGGATGTTGAGTTGTTCTTGAACTGTTTTGTGCTGGTCTGTGTTGTTATGGGTTGTTCTGGGCTGCAATGTACTGTATTGAATCGGACTGAGCTGTTGATGAGGCTTTTGGACGACAGACATGGCCGAGTTCTTATACGAATCCTGATTGTCGAGGAGGACTTTAGACTCCCGACGGAGTCCAGGACAATAATCAGACATGAGCCAATCCGAGGATTAGGATACTGAATCGCGAACCAACAGACTGAGCCGCAGGCCTCCCCGTTGCTTACAATGATGGCATTTCAGTGTTGTCTGGCATGGCCGTCCTACTAGGACAGCCCGAGTGTGGGAATAGCTGAGATGGGGCTAAACCACATCGGGATGAACGTTGCGCACCCTGCCCAGCAAGGCTGGCCACTCTCCTGAGCCCTCTCCTGCTGCTTATGGGTCTCCCGTCAATCACGTGAAGGTATAGGTACCTGGGAGGACCAGCGAATTTGGCAGAGAATGGATGTAGCGGCCAGTGTCTGCTCCGGCATAATTGGTTGCCTTCAGACCCACCAGAAATAGAGGTCGCAAGGGGATTAGGGTCACGCGCCCGGATGGTAAAACGGGAGCCAGGGCGCTGGTGGCGGGACCACAGTGCAAATCATGGGTGGGTGTGGAGTCGCTGCGTTGCGCCAAGATCGAGCAGGCGATCATAGGCCGAGCCTCAGGGCAACGTGCCCGACTAACCCATTCGGGCAGTATATTGCGCTGAGCTGAGTGGTGGTGATTTACAGATATTCTTTTTACGCCCGCTGATTGGCCAATGCTGGCTCCGCCAGTTCGATCCCTAAAAAAGTGCCCGCAAAGTGTGCCTTGCAACGTGCTGACGTGTGCCCATCTTGAGCCCAGCGACAGTGGCGCTGTCTCCGAAGGAATGGTTGCTTCTCTCTCTTGCTGCTGCTTGTTTATAAACAATATAAGACCGTGCGGGCTCCCCACGCGCCGTGCCGAGATATTTCGGCAGGCGTGCCAGGCGCTGGAGCTGCCTATCATCTGTCACCGGCTGCAAGGGACTGGCTTTTTCCAACCTCTCAGTTGACCAAAGTTCGTATTCATAAACCAATAGGCATTGGCTGCTGTAGAAAGAGCCACGTCGTATCTTCCGCTCCAGGAATGCGGCCACCATAAACTGTCGAAGAATTCGACCCCACGCCCACTTCAACTGGCATTTTGAAACACCCCAATTACGCCAACAGTGCCTGCATCTGTGCCCCATTGTCTCAATAGCCAAGCCTGCCCACCTGGCCCCCAATTGAACCACCACACAAGCAGAGAGACAGGGCAGCCACGAGCTAAGGTACCCAAAGCCCCTTCCCAGCTGAACAGGCCCTCGTGGCTAATTTAACTAGGCTGGTAACAGGGGCGTGGTACGGCAGACCATAGCTCAAGTTCGGTCAAAACCCAAACCGACCCATTTTTATTTTACACGGACGCTAGGGCGTGAGTTTTGGTAGTTGATCATACATAAACTAGCGCCCCAGTACTAACAGCTATAATACGGCTATATACATCCCCTTAAAACTTTTAATTAATAGGGATCTATGTATATATATAGCTACGCGCCTACAAAAATAAGATCATATAACCTACTTTTCAATAATAAATAATTTAATAAATAATTATTATTTTAATTATTTTTTTTTCTTATATACTACTACTACCGCCATAGGTAAGCTTTATATTTTTTACCCCCTCTTTAAGCCTTATATAGCTATTATATTACTAAGAAACTATTATATATAATTTTATATAATTATACTTATTATTTTAATACCTATTTTAGCTTTTTATAATCCTACTTATACCTCTTATAGTTATATATATTTTACTATTTTTTACTAGTTATATAGCTAATCTATATTTCCCTAATAGATTTTCTTATTCTAATTTACTACTTATTTATCTATATGACACTCTATGTTACTATTATGCCTACTTTGGCCAAGGTAAAGAAGTATATTGCTAAGAAGTATAAAAAAAAGTATAAGGAGGCTGCTACCGCAAAGAAAACTATGTAAAAGGCCAAACTAGCCCTAAAGGCTTCAAATGATCGCATTAAAAACAACAATAAAAAGAATTAGGAAAATAGTGAGGATGATAAGGAAGGTAATAATCAAGAATCCAACAAGGGCTTTAGCTGTAATGTTCTGGTCAATTCCCAACTATAATAAACCAATCAAAGCAAATAGTTTATATTAGCAGAGGAATGCAAAGTATATAGCAATTTCTAAGCAATATTATATAAGGCACAAAAGAGATATTATATCTAGTAATATATTAATTAATAATTAATATAACTAAATTATATTAAAAACTAATTAAACTATTCCTTATAATATAACTAATCTATTTATATACTTTATCTAATACTATAAATTATTATTTTATATAATAGCTTATAATATATACTATAGCTTATAATTATAATTTATAGATTATAATATAATCTATATCTAAGATAAATAATCTATTCTTATTAGCTAATTAAAAATATAAAATAACTTCCTTATAATTAATACAATAATTAATTGAATATATCATAGGATTCTACCTATAGTAATCGCTCTAGATAGGCATAGGTCATAACACAATATCCCCCCTCCATTGGTTTTATCCCCAAAACCTATTATTATAGCCATCTAGTACTTAATATATAACTTAATCCTTTATATATTTTTCCTTATTAATATATTTTCCTTAAAGGCTAAAAAGTATTCTAAACTTATAAAATTTATTATTTATAATAACATCTTTTCCAATATATTATATAATTATTATTCCTAGTATAGTCTTAAATACCTTATTTATACTTATTTATTAAAGTATTTAAAATATATTTATTATAATTAATCCTATAATACAATAAATATTATAATTTCTACTTATAAATATAAGATTATTTTAAGTATAAATAATTAATATTAATATTTTTATAATAATATTATATATTAAAAGTAAAACTACTTATATTAATAAAACTAAAGAAAAGACTAAAGAAGAATTTCTTGCCATCTAAATAAGGCTTTAGAAAGAATAAGCAAGACTTAATAAGATATTAAATTAATTAACTTATCTTTATTATTAGAAATATTAACTAAAAATATAAGATAATAAGATATTATAATAGAATTTAAATTCATTAAATAAATTAAAAAAAGTAGATTAGATCAAATTAGACACTATTATAGATATATAGATTACTAGGACTATTAATATAATCAATTAAAATACAATTATTAGGAATTTTTCTTTTTCTAGTTCTCCCAAAGGAATTATTCTAGTATCTTTAAGCAATATATAAGATTTTTAGTAAATTCCTATATTATTTTTTTATAATCTTTCTATTTAATCTTAAATTTTTTATTTTCTATTCTTTACTTAAGAATTTTCTTGACTTCTTATTATTCTTCTAGATTTTCTATTTCTAGTTTATATTTAAGGCCTATATTAACCTAAATACTATTACTAGATTCTAATAATAAAATATAAAAAATAAAATAGACTTTAATATTTTCTAGTAAGTCTAATTTATAATTATTTTCTAATATTTTTTATTTTATAAAATAAAGGCTAATTTATATAAAATCAAGTTTTTTATTTTATTATTTTAAGACAAGATTTTTTATTATTAAATAAACCATATCTTCCTCCAAAAAAATTAATCCCTTTAGCCTTTTTAAATTATAGTATTATTTTATACTATTTCATATAAATTCTAATTCTATTTTTATTTTCTTATATAATTTTTATAATTAATTTACCTTAATTATAGCTTTTGCTTGGATAATTTTTTCTAATAGTACTTTATAAGTATTAAAGATAAACCTAAAATTAGTATTTATAGAAATAGTCTTTATACTATAATTATATAAAGTATTATAAGCAAATTAGGCAATAAATAATTTCTCAACCTAGTCTATTTATCTATAGTTAATATAATAATATAAATACTATTTTATTTCCTAGTTTTATTATTTAGTTTATTTATTAACTTAAGGTCTAAATATAATATTAAGCTTATAATTAAGTCTTATAAAGTATATTAAGCTTTATTAGAATTTTAATATAAATAGTTATCCTCTATTAAAGATAATTTTTATTAGTAGTCTATATACTAATATAATATACCTAAAAAAAAAATATATAAACTTATCTTTATTTAATACTTTTTAGTAAGAAATATAATATATTATTTTTATAAAATAATTTATAATAATAAAAATATTATTATAATATACTTTTATTATTAGATCTATAAATAGGGGAAGATCTATAATAAAGTCTATTATAATTAATTCCTAGGGTTAATTTACTATAGGTATAGGCTATAATTCTCTATAAGGTTTATATTATAGTTTCTTTGAGTATTAGCAAAAGCTACATTCTTTATATATTTTCTTAATTTTCTTTTTTATATTATTAAAAAAAAATATTTATTTAACTTATTTAAGGATTTTATTAATTCCTTTATATCTATATAAGGGGTATTTATAGATTTCTCTTAGTAGGTTTATTTAATATTTTTCTAAGACTTAAAGTAAATTAATTTATTTTTTTAGTAAAAGATTCTAATTATATTCTTTAATCTTTCTTAATAATAGATTTCCCTATTCTACTTATTAAATAGGTATTTATATAATATATATTTACTTTAGTAGTCCACTAATATAAATAATAATAATTAATTTCTTTATTTTGATTATTATTTTGCTAATTGGGACTTATTCTAAGGCACTATCAAGGAAATATTATAAAAGCTGTTCTTTTATCTAAGGCTTTTTTTCATAGTAGTCAAGTCTATGGCTAATTATATCTATATAATTGTTTTTAGTTCCTTTAATATAAATAATATAGTAATCGAATTTAGAAAAATATTTGATATAGTAAAGTTATTTATTATTTAATTACTATATTATTATAAAGTAAAAGATATTTTTGTAGTTAATAAATATAATAATTTTGTATTTTTTACCTAGAAAATAATATTTAAATTCTTTAAAAATATTAATTATAATAAGGAATTCTTTATTATAGATAAAATAATTAAGTTTTATTTTATTTAATTTATAAGAATAAAAGATAATTAGGTATAATAGGCTATTTTTATTTTTTTACCTAATCTAAATACCAAAAATAAAATCTAAAAAATTAGTTTTTAGCTTAATTAATTATTCTAAATTAAATATAGCTAATATAGGTTTTATAATAATTATATCTTATATATTTTTAAAGGCTTTTTAGGCTTTATTTCTAAAAGTAAAAATATTTTTTTTTTTAGTAAATTCTATAAGAAATATAGTAATTTTATTAAAGTTTTAGATAAATTTTTAATAATAATTTATAAATCCTAGAAAGGCTTATATTTCCTTTATATTTCTAAGGGATTCTTAATCCCTAATAATAATAACTTTCTTAGGATCTATATAAATTTTATTAGGTAAAATAATATAGTCTAGAAATTTGATTTTTATAATATAAAATTTACTTTTTTTAGATTTAATAAAGAATTTATTATCCTAAAGTATTTTTAAGACCTTATAAATATATTCCTTATATTTTTCTTTATTTTTAGAGAAGATTAGAATATTATCTAGATAATAAATAATAAAAATATTAAGGTATTTGCAAAGAATATTATTAATTATTTATTAAAATAATATAGGGATATTTATAAGTCTAAAAAGTATAATAAGATATTTAAATAATCTAAATTTAGTTCAGAAAACAGTTTTCTATTTATATCCTTTTTTAATATAAATTAGATTATAGGCTCTTTTTAGATCTAATATAATAAAAATATTCATACCATATAATTAATCCTTTATTTTATTAATTAAGAATAAAAAGATTTAATCTTTAATTATATTTTTATTAAGTTATTAATAGTTTATAATAAGTTATAATTTTTTATTTTTTTTTAGAATAAATATAATAAAATAATTAGCTTTAGAATTTAAAATATAAATATATTTTTTCTTAAGTATATCTTTAATATATTCCTTTAGGATATTAAATTATATTTAATTAAGATTATAAATAAAGTAGAACCAGGTACTAGTTCTTTCTTTTAATATAATCTTATAATCCTACTAATTAAACTTAAATAATCTTATTTTAAATTTTTTAATAAATAATTATTTATAAATCTAATATTCTAATAATATATTCTTTAATTAGTCTTCTACTATTATTATCTTTATTTTCTTAAAATTAAAATTAAGTTATTAGAATTATATATATATATAGGCTATTATTCTTTACTATTATTACTTTTAATTATTTTTATATTTATATAATATTCCTTTAAATAATAATATATTTATTATATTATTGTTATGACCCATGCCTGCCTAGAGCGGTCACCATGGGTAGAACCCTATGATGTACCCAACCAATATATCGTACTAATCATAAGAAAGCTACCCTATATCTCTAATTAGCCAATAAAGATGGATTACCTATCTTAAGCATGGATTATAATTATAAGTTAAGATATATATTGTGAGCCACTATATAAGATAGTGATCTATAGTATTAGATAAAGTATATAAATAGATTAACTATATTATAAGAAATGGTTTAATTAGCTTTTAATATAATTTGGTTATATTAATTATTAATTAATATATTATTAAATATAATATTTCTTTTATAATTTATATAATATTACTTAGAAATTATTATATACTCTATATTCTTTTACTAATATAAACTTTTTATTTTAATTAATTTATTATAATTAGGAATTAATTAAAATATTATATATTAAAAGTTTTTATTTAGTAGAATTACTTATATTAACTATTAAATAATATTCTTATAATAGCTTCTATAATCTTATCTTCCTTATTTAAATTTACTCTAGCTATTACTAAGGAAAAAAGACCTAAGATCCCTAATAAAAATAGAAATGTTATTATAGAGAAAGTAAAAGAATTTAATAGTAAAAATAATAATAAAAATAAAAAAAAAATAAAAAAAAATAAAATATTATTAGCCTTAAATATAAGAATAAATAATTTATAGATATTATTAATTATATAGTAAAATAATTTAAAATCTTATAATAATAGATACTTTAAAATATTGAATTGTAATAATTCTATATTATTATTAATACTTTGGGAAAAAAATAAATTAAATTAGCCTAGATTTATAAAAAATATTTAGAGGACCTTAGAAGCTTTATTATTAAAACTAAGGATCTTAGAGAAATTATTAAACCTAAAGAATCTTAACTATAGAAAAAAAACTCTAATAATCTTTAAGAATAATTAATTTAAATTAAGAATTACTAAGCTATATACCTATCCACTTTTATAGGCTATAAATAGCTAAGAGTTTAATATATTATAGGAAGATTAAAAAAAAAATCTATAAGGTTTATGAAAAAATGGCTAAAAAATTATATTATTATTCTCTAGGACTAAACTAACTTAATAACCTAATATTTATTTAATAGCTTTAATAATTTCGAAAAAAAACTTATAGAATAATATAGTATAATTAATAAAAAATAAGTAATACTATAAGCCCTTAAGAAATTTATATAGAAAAGATTATATACTAATTTTCTTATTAATTTTAAATATTATACTGCAAAATTCTATTAGATAGAAAATATTCTAATTAATAAATTCTATAAATAACTTAAGGAATCTATCTAAGATAAGATATATTAATTTCTTAAATTTTTAATTAAATTTAATAAATATATAGCCTATGCTATTAAAGTTAATAATAAATAATTTAAATAATAATAATAGAAAAGTAATAGATATAAAACTATCCTAAATACTAATATAAAACAATAATATAAACCTACTACCTATAGTATATACTTAGGGCCTATAGAACTAAGGACTATCTAAAAACAAAATCTTTTTAATATTACCTATTATAATTATAAAAAAAAAGAGCACCTTAGCTATAATTACTAAAAACTATAAACTAACTAATAATTTTAACCTATATTAAAAAATAAAATATTAGATATAATTATCTAATAATCTAAGAATATTTTAAATTACTTAGTATAATTAAAAATATAAGATCTTAAATAGTAATCTATATCTAAAGGAAAATCCTATATAAATATAGGATATACTTTTACTATAATTTGTAGAAATAATCTAAGGCTAAGTAATATATTTCTTATACTTAAATAAAAACAAGATTAATATATTATTTAATCTTATTATTAAAGAGAATTAGATATGTCTTATATTTACCTATAGGATTTAAAAAAAGCCTAAGAAATAGGACTTCTAATGGACTATAATAATATAAATACTAATAATATTCTTAAAAAATAGTAGAAAACCTCTACCTAAAACAAAAACAGCATCTTATAATAAAATATAAAGGAAAAAATATACAATAAAAAATTATAATAAAACATAGGCCTAAGTAAAAACATCTATATTCTAGCCTACTAACAAATATAAAAAATATAGCTAAAATTAATTTAATTTAATATAAACAATAAAAGGCTAGCCTGGGACTACCTAGAATATAATAATTTAATATAGTTTTACTATTTTAACTATAATTATAAAATATATTTATAAAAAAAAAAAAATAATAAATATTTTTTTATTAAAATAAAAAATATCTTACTAAAATTTACCTATAATTATTACTATAAAGATTATCTTATTATAACTTAAAAAAAAAATATAATAATATTATTATTATTTCTTTATTAGAAAATATATTAAATTATAAAAATAAAAATTAGTAAAATTACCTAGATCTTAATTGTAATATTTATAATTTATAAAAAGTATAAGATTAATATTAATTTATTAAATTCTTACTAAAAAACTTATAAAGTTTTCTATAAAATTAAAGCTATAAGAATAGTATAAATATATACTTATAAAATTATTAAAAGAATTCCTATAAAAGACTTTATATATAATTATTTTTATTAAATAAAAATAACTAAAATTAGAAATCTAAATTAAAAGAATATAGTATATTATATTAGTAAATAGTAAAGCTAAATTTAATTATATTAATTCTTAAATAATTAATAAATTAAAGCTATTATAGAAAATAAAATCTAATTCTTATATTATATATAATCTTAAAGGAATAATATTTGAATATAATAATAGTATTATAGATAAAAAGCTTGATTATTTTAAAGTCTTTATTTATAGAAAAGATTAAGGAATTAATTTTAATATTATAAATATTAGAAATTATAATATTATTTTAAGATATTTATAGTTATACTAATATAATTTTAATATTTATTAGTATATTAGCTAAGTATAAGTATTTTTTGAGTATGATATAGCTAGCAATATTTCTAATAATAAGAAATCTTATACTTTTAACCTTAATTAGGTAAAAAAATAATATAATAATATAATAAATATATTACTACCCAAAGAAATATTATATAAATATAAAAATAGTTAAAAGTAATAATAATAAAAAATAATAATTTATATATATATATAATTCTAATAATTTAATATTAATCTTAAGAAAATAAAGGTAATAGTAATAGAAAATTAATTAAAGAATATATTATTTGAATATTAGATCTATAAATAATTATTTACTAAAAAATTTAAAATAAAATTATCTAAGTTTAATTAATAAGATTATAAAATTATATTAAAAAAAAGAACTAATATTTAGTTTTACCCTATTTATAATCTTAATTAAATATAACTTAATATTTTAAAAGAATATATTAAAGATATATTTAAAAAAAGATATATTTATATTTTAAATTCTAAAGTTAGCTATTTTATTATATTTATTCCAAAGAAAAATAGAAAATTATAATTTATTATAAATTATTAATAATTTAATAAAAATATAATTAAAAATTAAATTTTTTTACTTTTAATTAATAAAATAAAAGATTAATTATATAGTATAAATATTTTTACTATATTAGATCTAAAAGGAGCCTATAATCTAATCTATATTAAAGAAGGATATAAGTAAAAAACTACTTTTTAAATTAAATTTAAATTATTTAAATATTTTATTATACTTTTTGGATTTATGAATACCTCTATATTATTTTAATGAATAATTAATAATATTTTTTATAAATATTTTAATATTTTTATTATATATTATCTAAATAATATCCTAATTTTCTCTAAAAATAAAAAAGAATATAAGGAATATATCTATAAGATCTTAAAAGTACTCTAAAATAATAAACTTCTTATTAAATCTAAGAAAAGTAAGTTTTATATAATAGAAATTAAATTTCTAGACTATATTATTTTATTTAATAAAATTTATATAAACCTTAAAAAAGTTATTACTATTAAGGATTAGGAACCCTCTAAAAATATAAAAAAAATATAAGCTTTTTTAAAATTTATAAATTATTATTAAAGATTTATCTAAAACTTTAGTAAAATTACTATATTTTTTATAGAACTTACTAAAAAGGGAAAAATTTTTACCTTTAAAAATAAAGCTAAAAAAACCTTTAAAACTATATAAGATATAATTATCATAGAACCTATACTAGCTATATTTAATTTAGAACAATTAATTAAGCTAGAGATTAATTTTTTAGATTTTACCCTTGGTACTTAGATTAAATAAAGGGATAAAAATAGCCTATTATATTTAATTATCTTTTATTTTTATAAATTAAATAGAGTAGAACTTAATTATTTTATTTATAATAAAGAATTTCTTACTATAATTAATACCTTTAAGAAATTTAAATATTATTTCTTAGGTAAAAAATATAAAAATATTATGTTTATTAACTATAAAAATATTTTTTATTTTATAATAATATAATAGTTAAGTAGTAAATAATTTTACTATATTAAATATTTTTCTAAATTTAATTATTATATTATTTATATTAAAGGAATTAAAAATAGTTATGCTAATATAATTAGCTATTAATCTGACTATTATAAAGAGAAGCCTTAGATAAAAGAATAGCTTTTATAATTTTCCTTTAATAGTATCTTAAAATAAGTTCTAATTAATAAAATAATAATTAAAACTAAGAAATTAATTACTATTATTTATATTAGTAGACTATTAAAATAAGTATAGACTATATAAATATTTATCTAGCAAATAGAATAAGAAAATCTATTATTAAAGAAAATTAAAAAATATAATTAAAATCTTCTATAGAAAAAATAAATTAATTTACTTTAAGTTCTAAAGAAATATTAAATAAACCTACTAAAAGAAATTTATAAATACCTACTATATAAATATAAAAGAATTAATAAAACCCTTGAATAAATTAAATAAATATTTTTCTTTAATAATATAAAAAAAAAAGTTAAGAAAATATATAAAAAATATAGTCTTTACTAATACTTAAAGAAATCTTAATATAAGCTCTATAGAAAATTATAGTCTATACTTATAGTAAAAAGACTATAAGAATTAATTATAATAGACTTTATTATAGACCTTCCCTTATTTATAGACCCTATAATAAAAGTATACTATAATAATATTTTTATTATTATTAATTATTTTATAAAAATATTATATTACCTTTTTTACTAAAAAACTATAAAAAAAAACCTTTTTATATATCTTTTCTTTAGATATATTATAGTAGTATATGGACTGCTAATAGAAATTGTTTTTAATTGAAAATAATCTTTTATATTAAAATTCTAGTAAAGCTTAATATACCTTATAGGCTTTAACTATAAACTTAGTATTGTGTTTAAATCTTAGGTTAATAAATAAACTAAATAATAAAATTAGAAAATAAAGTAGTATTTATACTATTATATTAATTATAAGCAAATAAATTAAATTAAGAAACTATCTATTACCTAACTTACCTATAATATCTTATATAATTATAGTATAAAAATAATCTCTACTAATACTAATTTTGGTTTTATTTCTAATATTTATTAAATACTAATTAAAGATATTATCTAAGCAAAAGCTATAATTAAGTTAAATAAACTATAAGAATTATATAAAAAAATAAAGATAAAACTAAAATTTATAAGAAATAGTATAAAGTAATATTATAATCTAAAAAGGTTAAAGGGATTAATCTTTTTAGAAGAAGATATAGTCTATTTAGTAATAAAAAACCTTACTTTAAAATAATAAAATAAAAAATTAAATTTTATATAAATTAAATCTTACCCTATAAAATAAAAAATATTAGAAAATAATTATAAATTAGACTTACTAAAAAATATTAAGATCTATTTTATTTTTTATATTTTATTATTAAAATCTAGTAATAATATCTAAGTTAATATAGGCTTTAAATATAAATTAAAAATAGAGAATCTTAAAGAATAATAGGAAGTTAAGAAAATCTTTAAATAAAAAATAGAAGATAGGAAATTTAGGATTAAGTAAAAAGGCTATAAGAAAATAATATAAGAATCTACTAAAAACCTTATATATTGTTTGAAGATATTGGAATAATTCCTTTAGGAAAATTAGAAAAAGAAAAATCCTTAATTATTGTATTTTAATTAATTATATTAATAGCCTTGGTAATCTATATATCTACAATAATATCTAACTCTACCTAATCTACTTTCTCTAATTTATTTAATAAATTTAAATCTTATTATAATATCTTATTATTTTATATCTTTAGTTAATATTTTTAATAATAGAGATAGGTTAACTAACTTAATACCTTATTAAGTTTTACTTGCTTTTTCTAAAGTCTTACTTAGATAATAAGAAATTCTTTTTTAGTTTTTTTCTTAGCTTTATTAATATAAATAGTCTTATTTTTAATATACAATATTATTAAAAATATATTAGTATTAATTACCTATACTTAAAATAGCCTTATATTTATAAGCAAAAATAATAATGTTTACTATATTATAAGATTAATTATAATAAATATACTTTAAATACTTTAATAAATATATATAAATAAAATACTTAAGGCTATATTGGGAATAATAAGTATATAATATATTAGAAAGAATGTTATTATAAGTAATAAATTCTATAAGTTTAAAATACTCTTTAGCCTTTAAGGAAGATATATTAATAAGAAAAATATATAAAAGGTTAAGTTATATACTAAGCATTAATAGCTATAATAATAGATTTTAAGGATAAAACTAATAAAAAGGAGATATCATATTATAATCTATGCCTGCCTAGAGCGATTACTATAGGTAGAATCCTATAATATATCCAATTAATATATTATATTAATCATAAGGAAGCTATCCTATATCTCTAATTAGCCAATAAAAATAAATCACTTACCTTAAGTATAGATTATAATTATAAGCTAAGGCATATACTATAAGCTATTATATAAGATAGTAATCTATAGTATTAAATAAAGTATATAAATAAATTAATTATATTATAAGAAATAGTTTAACTAGCTTTTAATATAACTTAATTATATTAATTACTAATTAATATATTATTAAATATAATACCTTTTTTATAATTTATATAATATTGCTTAGAAACCATTATGCACTCTATATTCTTCTGCTAATATAAACTCTTTGCTTTGATTGGTTTATTATAATTAGGAATTGACTAGAACGTTATAATTATTATACTATTTCCTTGCCTAATTAAGATTAAGAATATAAAATCTTTTATTATTAGAAATATTACTAGCTATATTATACTTAGAGAATACTTATACCTAGCTAGTATACTAGTAAATATTAGGATTATATTAATATAGCTATAAATATCCTAAAATAATATTATAGCTTTTAGTATTTATAATATTAAAATTAATTTCTTTATTTTTTCTATAAATAAAAATTTTAAGATAATTAAGCTCTTTATCTATAATACTATTATTATACTTAAATATTATTCTTTTAAGATTATATATAATATAAAAATTAGTTTTTATTTTCTATAATAATTTTAATTTATTAACTATTTGGGGGTTAATATAATTAAATTTAGCTTTACTATCTACTAATATAGTATATTATATTCTTTTAATCTAGATTTCTAATTCTAATTATTTCTATTTATTAAAAGTAATTATATATAAAGTCTTTTATAAAAGTTCTTTTAGTAATTCTATAAATATATACTTATACTATTTCTATAGCTCTAGTTCTATAGAGGGCTTTATAAGTTTTTTAGTAAAAATTTAATAAATTAATACCAATCTTATACTTTTTATAGGCTATAAATATTATAATTAAGGTCCAAGCAATTTTACTAATTTTTATCCTTATAATCTAAAGTATCTTCTAGTAGGGAAATAATAATAATATTATTATATTCTTTTTTTTAAGCTATAATAAGATAATCCTTATAATAGTAATTATAAGTAGATTCTAATAAGATATTAATTATTCTAATAAAAAAGTATTTATTATTTTTTTTCTTTTATAAGTATATTTTATAATTATAGCTAAAGTAGTAAAACTATATTAGATTATTATATTTTAGATAATCTCAAGCTAACCTTTTATTATCTATATTAAACTAAATTAGCTTTGGCTATATTCTTTATACTTACTAATAGGCTAGAATATAAATATTCCTACTTAAGCCTATATTTTATTATAGCTTTTTATCATATATTTCTTCCTCTATATTCTATTATAAGATATTATTTTTATTTTAGGTAAAGATTTCCTATTATTCTTTAAGAATATTATTAGTATCTATATTATTATAATTTACTAAGAATTTTATTTCTTAGGCTTTTTTTAGGTCTTATAGATAAATATAAGGCATATCTAGTTCTCTTTAGTAATAAGATTAAGTAATATATTAGTCTTATTTTTGTTTAAGTATAAAAAATATATTACTTAATCTTAAATTACTTTTATAAATTATAGTAAAGATATGTTTTATATTAGCATAAGATTTCCCTTTAAATATAAATTACTATTCAAAATCTTATATTTCTAATTACACTATATAATTTAGAATACCTTTAGTTTATTAGGTAATTATACTTAATATCTTATCTTCCAATATAGGTCAGAATTATTAGTTAATTCAAGATCTTTTATAATTATAGCTAAAATATTCTTTTTTTTTATAATTATAATAAATAATATTAAAGAAGTCCTACTTCTAAATAATTTCTAATTCTATAGATCCTAGGTATATACCATAAATAATAAATTTATATTATTATTTTACACTAATATTTAAGATAATCTTATATTTATTACTTTTTTATTATTAATATTTAAATTATTTATTATTAACTTTAATAGTATAGGCTATATACTTATTAAATTTAATTAGAAATTTAAGGAATTAATATATTTTATCTTAGATAGGTTTCTTAAGTTATTTATAGAATTTATTAATTAAGGTATTTTCTATCTAGTAAAATTTAGTAATATAGTATTTAAAATTAATAAGGAAATTAGTATATAATCCTTTCTAAGTGAGTTTCTTAAAAGCTTATAATATTACTTATTTCTTATTAATTATACTATATTATTCTATAAGTTTTTTCTTAAAATTATTAAAACTATTAAATAAATATTAAATTATTAAGTTGGTTTAGTCCTAGGAAATAGTAATATAATTCTTAAGCTATTTCTCTATAAATCTTATAGATTTTCCTTCTAATCTTCCTATAGTATATTAAACTTTTAATTATTTATAGCCTATAAAGATAAATAAATATATAGCTTAGTAACTTTTAATCTAAATTAATTATTCTTAGAGATTATTAGAATTTTTTTTCCATACTTAAGATTTTTTAGATTTAATAATTTCTCTAGGATCCTTAATTTTAATAATAAAGCTTCTATAATGTTCTGGTCAATTCCCAACTATAATAAACCAATTAAAGCAAAGAGTTTATGTTAGTAGAGGAATATAGAGTATATAGTGGTTTCTAAGTAATATTATATAAGTTATAAAAGAGGTATTATATTTAGTAATATATTAATTGGTAATTAATATAATTAAATTATATTAAAAGTTAATTAGATTATTCCTTATAATATAACTAATTTATTTATATATTACTAAATTATTATATATAATTATATAGTTTATATTTTAGTAATTAAGTAATTATAATAATTATTTTTATAATTATTAATAATTATAGTAATTATTAGTATAAAATAAGTATATAGGATTGGTTAATATACTAAGGTAAGTCTTTGCTTTTTATACCTTAAGTTATAACTAAGTATTCTATCTTATATTATTGCTCTAGGTATATATAGATTATAATATAATATCTCCCCTCTATTGGTCTTATCTTTAAGGCCATAATAATTAGCCTTTCCTTAATTTCTTACCATAGGTACTAATTTAGATTTATAATTATTTTTCTTGCTAATAGTATGTTTAGTAGGTTAGTATAATGTTATGCTTGTCTTATTAATAATATCATAAAGTTTGGTTATAATGTTATGCTTTGTTCTTTTTGTCTTTTTAAGGGCTTTTATTATTAAATAATAGTAAAGTCTTTTTATTATAGTAAATATATTTGCTAAGATTATGGTTATAATATATTAGATATTATTACTAATACTTATAGGTTTTTATATTTATTTTTATTTTTAGTAGCTAATAATATTTTCTAGTATTTAATTTAAGTAGGAAGTCTAATTATTTAGAAAAAGCAAAAAAGGAAACTAAGAAGACTATATTTATTACTTAGGCATCCCTTAATAAAGCTTTAGCTTATTTAATTTATTTATAAAAATAAAAATATTAATTAAAAGTAAAGGAAAAGGAGATAATTTGAAGGGATTTTTCTTCTATAGATACTTTGGATAAGGCTAAGTATCTTAAGTCTTAAGTTATTATAGATACCTAAGCTAGGGATACTCTAAATATTATTAATTAGAGTATAATTTGCGAGGATTTTTCCTTTGGTATTCTTAGAGAAATTATTTTAATATTTTTGAATAATAGGTAAGATTTTTAGTGGATTCCTATATAGCTTTTTTATAGCCTTTTTATTTAATTTTGAATTTCTTGTTTTTTATTTTTTATTTAAGAATCTTCTTAATTTTTTATTATTTTTTAAGGTTTTTTATTTTTAGTTTATATTTAGGACTTATATTAATCTAAATATTATTATTAGGTTTTAGTAGTAAGATATAGAAGATAAGGTAGACTTTAATGTTTTTTAGTAAGTCTAGTTTGTAGTTATTTTTTGATATTTTTTGTTTTATTGGGTAGAGTTTAATTTATATAAAATCTAATTTTTTATTTTATTGTTTTAATATAAGATTTTTTATTGTTAAGTAGACCATATTTTTCTTTAAAAAGGTTGGTTTTTTTAGCCTTTTTAGGTTATAGTATTATCTTATATTATTTTTTATAAATTCTAGTTTTATTTTTATTTTTTTATATAATTCTTATAATTTATTTAATTTAATTATAGCTTTTGCTTAAATAATACTTTCTATTAGTATTTAATAGGTATTAGGGGTAAATTTAAAATTAGTATTAGTAGATATTATTTTTATGCTATAGTTATATAAGGTATTATAGGTAAATTAAGCAATAGATAATTTCTTAATCTAATTTATTTATTTATAGTTAATATAATAATATAAATATTACTTTATTTCTTAATTTTATTATTTAGTTTATTTATTAACTTAAGATTTAAATATAGTATTAAGTTTATAGTTAAGGCCTATAAGGTATATTAGGCTTTATTAGAATTTTGATATAAAAAATTATCTTTTATTGGAGATGATTTTTATTAATAGTTTATATATTATAATAATATATTTAAAGAAAAAATAAGTAAAAGTATTTTTATTTATTACTTTTTAATAAGAAAGGTAATATAATGTTTTTATAAAGTAATTAATAATAATAAAAATATTATTATAGTATACTCTTATTATAGGGTCTATTAATAGGGGGAGGTCTATAATAAAGTCTATTATAACTAATTCCTAGGGTTTTTTTGCTATAGGTATAGGCTATAGTTTTCTATAGGGTCTATATTATGGTTTCTTTGAGTATTAGTAGAGGTTATATTTTTTGTATACTTTCTTAACTTTTTTTTTTATATTATTAAAGAAAAATATTTATTTGATTTGTTTAAGGGTTTTATTAATTTTTTTGTGTTTGTATAGAGGGTATTTATAGATTTCTCTTAGTAGGTTTATTTAGTATTTTTCTAGGATTTAAAGTAGATTAGTTTATTTTTTTTGTAAAAGATTTTAATTATATTTTTTAATTTTCCTTAATAATAAATTTTCTTATTTTATTTATTAGATAGGTATTTATATAGTTTATATTTATTTTAGTAGTCTATTAATGTAGATAATAGTAATTAATTTCTTGGTTTTAATTATTATTTTATTAATTAGGGCTTATTTTAGGGTATTATTAGGAAAGAATTATAAAAGCTGTTCTTTTGTCTAGGGCTTTTCTTTATAATAGTTAGATTAGTGATTAATTATATTAATATAATTATTTTTAGTTTCTTTGATATAAATAATATAATAATTAAATTTAGAAAGATATTTAGTATAGTAAAGTTATTTATTATTTAATTATTATATTATTATAAAGTAAAAAATATTTTTGTAGTTAATAAATATAATAATTTTATATTTTTTATTTAGGAGATAATACTTAAATTTCTTAAAGGTATTGATTATAGTAAGGAATTCTTTATTATAGATAAGGTAATTAAGTTTTATTTTATTTAATTTATAAGAATAAAAGGTAATTAGGTATAGTAGGCTATTTTTGTTTTTTTATTTGATTTAAGTACTAAGAGTGAAATCTAAAAAATTGGTTTTTAGTTTAATTAATTATTCTAGGTTAAATATAGCTAATATAGATTCTATGATAATTATATCTTATATAGCTTTAAAGGCTTTTTTGGCTTTATTTTTAAAGGTAAAGATTTTTTTTTTTTTATTAAGTTTTATAAGAGGTATAATAATTTTATTAAAGTTTTAAATAAATCTTTAATAATAATTTATAAATCCTAGGAAAGCTTATACTTTCTTTATATTTCTAGGAGGTTCTTAATTTTTAATAATAGTGAATTTTTTGGGGTTTATGTAAATTTTATTAGATAAAATAATATAGTCTAGAAATTTCATTTTTATTGTATAGAATTTATTTTTTTTAGATTTAATAAGGAGTTTATTATTTTAGAGTATTTTTAAGATTTTATAAATATATTTCTTATATTTTTTTTTATTTTTAGAGAAGATTAGGATATTATTTAGATAGTATATAATAAAAATATTAAAATACTTGTGAAAGATATTATTAATTATTTGTTGAAATAATATAGGGGTATTTATAAGTTTAAAAGGTATAATAAGATACTTAAATAATCTAAATTTAATTTAAAAAGTAGTTTTCTATTTATATCTTTTTTTAATATAGATTAGATTATAGGCTCCTTTTAGATCTAATATAGTAAAGATATTTATACTATATAATCAATCCTTTATTTTATTAATTAAGAGTAAAGAAGTTTAGTCTTTAATTATATTTTTATTAAGTTATTAATAATTTATAATAAATTATAATTTTTTATTTTTCTTTAGAATAAATATAATAAGATAATTAGCTTTAGAGTTTAAAATATAAATATATTTTTTCTTAAGTATATTTTTAATATATTTTTTTAGAATATTAAGTTATATTTAATTAAAATTATAGATAAAGTAGAATTAGGTATTAGTTCTTTTTTTTAGTATAATTTTATAATTTTATTAATTAAACTTAGGTAATTTTGTTTTGAGTTTTTTAGTAAATAATTATTTATAGATCTAGTATTTAAGTAGTATATTCTTTAGTTGGTCTTTTATTACTATTGCCTTTATTTTCTTAAGGTTAGTATTAAGTTATTAAAATTATATATATATATAGACTATTATTTTTTATTATTATTATTTTTAATTATTTTTATATTTATGTAATATTTTTTTAGGTAGTAATATATTTATTATATTATTATGTTGTTTTTTTGCCTGGTTAGGGTTAAGAGTATAAGATCTTTTATTATTGGAAATATTACTAGCTGTATTATACTTAGGGAATACTTATACTTAATTAGTATATTAGTAAATATTAGGATTATATTAGTATAGCTATAGATATTCTAAAATAATATTATGGCTTCTAGTATTTATAATATTAAAGTTAATTTCTTTATTTTTTTTATAAATAAAGACTTTAAGATAATTAATTTCTTTATTTATAATACTATTATTATACTTAAATATTACTTTTTTAAAATTATATATAGTATAAGGATTAGTTTTTATTTTTTATGGTAGCTTTAATTTATTAACTATCTAAGGATTAATATAATTAAGTTTGGCTTTATTATCTACTAATATAGTATATTATATTCTTTTAATTTAGATTTTTAATTTTAGTTATTTTCTTATAATAAAAGTAATTATATATAAAAGCTTTTAAGAAAGTTTTTTTAATAATTTTATAAGCTTTTGCTCATACTATTCCCATAGCTTTAGTTCTATAGGAGGCTTTATAAGTTTTTTGGTAAGAATTTAATAAATTAATGCTAATTTTATGCTTTTTATAAACTATAGATATTATAATTAAGATCTAGATAATCTTACCAATTCTTATTTTTATAATTTAATATATTTTTTAGTAGGAAAATAATAATAATATTATTATATTCTTCTTTTTAAATTATAATAAGATAGTCTTTATAATAATAATTATAGGTAAATTCTAATAGAGTATTTTTTTATTTTGATAGGAAAATATTTATTATTTTTTTTTTTTATAAATATATTCTATAATTATAGTTAAAATAGTAGAATTATATTAGGTTATTATGTTCTAGGTAATCTTAGGCTAGTCTTTTATTGTTTATATTAAATTAAATTAGCTTTAGTTATATTTTTTGTATTTATTAGTAGGCTAAAATATAGATATTCTTGCTTAGGCCTATGTTTTATTATAATTTTTTATTATATATTTCTTTTTCTATATTTTATTATAAGATATTATTTTTGTCTTAAATAGAGATTTCCTATTATTTTTTAAGAATATTATTAGTATTTATATTATTATAATCTATTAAAAGTCTTATTTTTTAGGCTTTTTTTAGGTTTTATGGGTAAATATAAGATATATTTAGTTTTCTTTAGTAATAAAATTAAATAATATATTAATTTTGTTTTTATTTAAGTATAAGAGATATACTACTTAGCCTTAGATTATTTCTATAAATTATAGTAAGAGTATGTCTTATATTTATATAGGATTTCCCTTTAAGTATAAATTATTATTTGGGATCCTATATTTCTAATTATACTAGGTAATTTAGAGTATTCTTAAATTATTAGATAATTATATTTAATATTTTATTTTTTAATATAAATTAAAATTATTAATTAGTTTATAGTCTTTAGTAATTATAGCTAAGGTGCCCTTTTTTTTTATAGTTATAATAGGTAATATTAAAAAGGTCTTATTTCTAGGTAGTTTTTAGTTTTATAGGTCTTAGGTATATACTATAGGTAGTAGGTTTGTATTATTGTTTTATATTAGTATTTAGGGTAATTTTATATTTATTATTTTTTTATTATTATTATTTAAATTATTTATTATTAATTTTAATAATATAGGCTATATATTTATTAAATTTAATTAGAGATTTAAGGAATTAATATATTTTATTTTAAATAAATTCTTTAAGTTATTTATAGAATTTATTAATTAAAGTATTTTTTATTTAGTAGAGTTTTATAGTATAGTATTTAAAGTTAGTAAGAAAGTTAGTATATAATTTTTTTTATATGAGTTTTTTAAGGGCTTATAGTATTATTTATTTTTTATTAATTATATTATATTATTTTATAAGTTTTTTTTTGAAGTTATTAAAGCTATTAAATAGGTATTAGGTTATTAAGTTGGTTTAGTCTTAGGGGATAGTAATATAGTTTTTTAGCTATTTTTTTATAGACCTTATAGGTTTTTTTTTTAATTTTTCTATAATATATTAAACTCTTAGCTGTTTATGGCCTATAAAAGTAGATAGATATATAGCTTAGTAATTCTTAATCTAGGTTAATTATTTTTAAAGATTATTAAAGTTTTTTTTCTATAGTTAAGATTTTTTAGGTTTAATAATTTCTTTAGGGTCCTTAGTTTTAATAGTAAAGCTTTTAAGGTTCTTTAAGTATTTCTTGTAACTCTAGGCTAATTTAATCTATTTTTCTCCTAAAGTATTAATAATAATATAAAATTATTGTAATTTAGTATTCTAGAGTATTTATTATTATAGGGTTTTAAGTTATTTTACTATATAATTAATAATATCTATAAATTATTTATTTTTATATTTAAGGCTAATAATATTTTGTTTTTTTTTATTATTTTTTTTATTTTTATTATTATTTTTGCTATTAGATTTTTCTATCTTTTCTATAATAATATTTTTGTTTTTATTAGGGGTCTTAGGTCTTTTTCTCTTGGTAATAGCTAGGGTGGACTTAGATAAGGAGGATGGGATTATAGGAGTTATTATAAAAATATTACTTAGTAGTTAATATAAGTAATTTTACTAAATAAGAGTTTTTAATATATAATGTTTTAGTTAATTCCTAATTATAATAAATTAATTAAAGCAAAAAATTTATATTAGTAAAGGAATATAGAGCATATAGTAATTTCTAAGTAATATTATATAAATTATAAAAAAAGTATTATATTTAGTAATATATTAATTGGTAATTGATATAATTAAATTATATTAAAAGTTAATTAAATTATTTCTTATAGTATAATTGATTTGTTTATATATTATTAAATTATTGTGTATAATTGTATGGTTTATGTTTTAGTAATTAAGTGATTATAATAATTATCTTTATAATTATTAGTAATTATAGTGATTATTAGTATAGGGTAGGTATATAGGATTAGTTAATATGCTAAGGTAGGTCTTTGCCTTCTATGCCTTAGGTTGTGACTAAGCGTTCTGCCTTATGTTACCGCCCCGGGTGTGTATGGGTCATAATAGATTAGCTTATTATAAACACTAACTAAAAAATTAAATCATATATCTAAACATCTTAAGGAATATAATATTAATCTTATAGAATTAAATAAACTTAAAAATAAGCTTAATAAAAACTAGGATAATATTTAAAGAAAATAATATATTTATTTCTAGTAAAAAAAAAAAAACAAGCTATAGGCTTAACTAGATGATCTAGGAACTAGACTATAGAGGTGGTATATAAATAGGATTTAATAATAAATTTAGTTATAAAAATCTTTACCTTAATTAAAAGAATAAGTAATTTAATCCTCTTAAACTTTATACTTAATAATTATAAAAAAGTTAATTTTTTATTACTTTAAATAATTTTTTTTACTAAGACTAATTAGCTTTAATATATAATTAATACTATCTAAGATTATAATACTTTCTCTTAAATATATAATAATTAGGCAATCTAAATAGCCTTATATAATATATACTATAGGTACTTTTTATATTTAGTTAATAGCCTAGCCCTATTAATATTATACCTTTATTTAATAGAAAATCTTACCTAAGGCTTTTAAAATTAAAATTCCTTAATTTTCTTTCTTTAACTAGATATAACTTATTAAATTTAAATTATTTATATTATTATATAATTATTCTAATAAATAAAAAAAAGCTTTCTTTAAAAAATAAATAAAAATATTAGATATAATTATAGCTATCTATAATTCTTATATTTACTAGCTTAATAAAGATATTAATAAATAAAAAGACTTTACTTAAAAAATCTATAAGCCTTATTATAATACTTAGATAATAAAAATCTAGAAATAGGTTAAAGAGGTATATAAAAAGGTAAAGTAAGAGAACTAGTAGGATTAGCAAAGGCAATAGCTGCCGTGTATAGTACTAGCTTTGAAAAGCCTAGAAATAATAAGAAAGCTTTCTATATTATAGAATAAAAAAATGTGTTTAATATAAATGTGTGTGTGTGTGTGACAATTGAGGGAAGAAAATAATATATAAAAAACTATTCTAATTAACTATTTATTCTATTAATCTTATACATATTGCAAAAGGCTTTATAAGTAATTACTTTCTTATAGTACATATCTATAATAATACTACTTTAGCAATACAATTTAAATCCATAGGTATATCCAAATTACCAAAAAGATCTAATTTATTAAGTAAATCCATATATCCCTTATTAATCTTATCTATAGCCATAATCTTTATTCTTCCCTTTCCCTTTCCTTTATATTACTTTATTAATTCTTATTTAAAATCACTAAGTTTATTTAAAAGCAATTTTATAAACTTATCTTTTACTATATTCTTATTAATAGCCAATTTTAGCTTTAAAATAAGCTCTTCTTTAACCTAGAAAGCTTTATACTTAATTAATAAGAAAGTACTTGGTTTATTATTAAAATTAATATAAAGTTCTTGCTAAGACTATTTTCTTAGTAAAAGTTTCTATAGTAAGTTATTATATAGCTATTCCCTCTTATAAAATATCTAAAAGTTTAATTATATTTTATTCTTTTTCTTTAAAATAGATATATTAGTATATTTAAATAAGTCTATGATTATAATAGTATTATATACCTTGTAATAAAGAAAAGAAGGGCATTATATAGGCCTAATTACTTAAATAGAGTATATAATAGTCCAACTTTCGTTTTTTAACTTTAGATTATAAGTTTCAATAATATACTAAATCATATCACCATACAATAGGAATATAATATTAAATATAATATAAATATTCCCTATACTCTTTATACTTTATTTTAAGCTAAGAATATATATATTATATATAATATCTTTACTAAGTATATTAATATACCCAGCTATAGTCTAGAATATTGCCTAAAATTCAACCATTTAAAGCCATTTTAACTTATTATACTTTTCTTATATAGCTATTCTTACTGCCTATTTATAGGCCATTGGAATTAATTGTATGTATATAATAGGAATTATTATTAAAGATAATTATATAAATATATTATAGTTTATAGGAGGCTAGTATAAAAGTATATTAAAAGTAAGATTAATAATCTTTATAGAATTATTATCATCCATAGAAAATAATCTATTACAAAAATAATAATTCTTTTAATTAAAGAATATTAAATAAATAATAATATAAATAAATTAGCCTACTATATAATACTTAGCCATATAAAACATATCAGATTCCATTATAGCCATACCTCAATCATAAAATAATATAGAATAAAGTATAAAGCAAAAAAAAATTATATAATACTATATATTACTATTTAATCTTACTCTTAGCTTCCCCTAATTTATTTTAATCCCTACCTCTATATAAAATAATATTTCTTTTACTATGTATATAAACTAAGATTGTAAGCCTAATTATATATACTAGGGTATCCATAGTTAATAAATGTGGGCCAGTTTGGGTTTTGACCGAACTTGAGCTATGGTCTGCTGTACGTGGCTTGATTTCACTAGGGGCTCGACCAACCCCGCTTTACCAGTTGAACTAAAAGATACACATAGCCCCTTCCTTCCGTTGCCCGACAATGCTAGATGGGCAAAGAGAGGAAACTCACTCCATCTAGCCTACCAAGCTGAAAGTTCTGGAAAATCACGATGTTTTCGCCCGACAAGTCCTACTATTGAGGGTCTGCGAAGGACGTCCTAGTGACTCTGCCCCCCAAGCCTTGCTCGTAATGAGTCAAGAGGTGGTTCTGATTTTCAAACTATATTACATGGGTACTTAGGTACTGTGCGTATTTGATGTGGCACCACGGCGTGCCTGTCTTAGCTGCAACATAGATGGGAAGGCAACATGGTTCTCGTATTGCTACTGGCTGCTTGCCTGGAACATTAGGCATTTTGGCCGCTAGCGAAGGTCCAGGTTCATGCAGGACTGGTCTCGTGCCTCGTATTGAATGTTTGGCAGAATTGGTGCCTGCATATGGCCCGAATTAGACCTGTTAAGAATTCCCTATCCCTTTGCATGATAGAGCCTCCCGTGACTCCCCGGTCATCTACGTAAAAGAAAAAAAGTCCCTATCCTGTGGGTGAGCCTCTCATAACCATGGTTCTTTAGTGGGGGCGGTGTCGACGGTTCCATTCCGCAATTGGGGCGATGCCAAGAGATGAAGGGAATCGGCTGTTGGTTGGTTGCACGTGTGAGCCAGGTCCCTGGCTTTGACCGTTGTGCCCTGATTTACGGGGCTGGACAAGCAATTAATAGAAGCCCGCTAATTTAGCGGCGACTCTATCCTCTCCTCCGCAATTCATCGGTCCTGGGATTGCTCACCGAAGAAGCAAAAAAAAAGAGGGTGAAATGATCATGCTTGACAGCAGAAGATGATTGCCTAGAATGGGTACAATACGGAGTGGGACAGACGCAGCAGGGATGGTGATGTCATGACAGCCTTACTTTGAGGTCGACGGTTGAAATGGGACATTGTTGATGTAATATCAGTAATTGATTTGCTAACAAAAGACCTACGCCTTTCGTATTCTGCTGATGTTGCAGACAAAAAGGTTGCGTCTCACTTTCTTGATGATTTGATACCGCAGATGGTCTAGGCACATTTTTTAGCTAGTTTAGCTTTGAAAACCCCATCGGTCAAAGCCGAAAAATGGGTTGTAATCCATCTGAGACATGAGAAATATTTCATTATGATTCATGATGATTCGCTGAGTGGCGAATTTGATTTTTGCAACACTAAGCCTGCGATGCCTCAGAGATGACTTTAACCAATGCTTCAAGCTCATTTTGTTTCAGAAATGGGCTGTGGCCACAATCCAGTTCAACCACTGTCGCCCCTCCCAGCTGCGCACCGGCGCGCTGGACTTCCTCGGGATATGTCCGATCCTGTTTACAAACAACATATGTTTTAGGGATCTTTATGTCCTGCATTGTGTATTGAACAATCTCCTCCATGCATTGGCGGCTTTGGCTGGCAAGGAACAGTGCTGCTTCCTGTTTCGTTTTCTCATCTATATCGCTATAAAATAAGTCTATCGCTTCTTTCTTGTGGTACAATTTGACGTCCTGGGGTTATTAGTTTCGTGCGGTAAAAGAAAATGGGGCATCGCTTTTGTACTTACGTCAAGAGTGAAGAGGTCATTCTCAACCAACTCGACTCCAACTGTGCCTGTCATTGGCGCGCCTTTGTTGAGCGCTGGAACGGCGGCAACGTAAACAACGGACACGATGCCTCCTGGAAGCCCTCGAGCCGCACGCTCGGCAACGGTTTGAGACTCAACTGCCGCTGTGCCGGGGACACCGCCATAGCTATGGGCGACAATTACGGCCTTCCGGCCTTTGTCGAGGTGTGGGAGCAAAGTTTCATGCAAGCGATGGACATCATCGTAATGGGTTTTCCCGATAATGGAGTCATCGTAACCAGCCGTGGTGTTGGGAGGGGCCAATGTGGTAAAACCCTCAGATTTAAGGCCATCGATCAAGCCTCGATAATGCCATGGGCGGTGAAACGCTCCATGGACGATTAAGATAACAGGCTTGTCCATAGTTCTTGCCAAAAATGAAGAAAAGAATTAGTAGAGTAATTTAACGAAGCCTGTTAGACATCGACGTATTTGAGTAGAAGGGCTTAGAGTTGATCACACTTCAAATATCACCAGCCGTGACAGCTTGGGCTACGTAGAATTGCTCATGTTCACACTAAAGTTTCCTCGCCGAAGCATCTTATAGCATTTGTTACCAATCGACCATGGATGATTCTCCACAGCGGTGTGTTTTCATATCACAAATCTCAACGATCCCCATGAGGACCCAACGCTAAATTTACCGGTCGCGATGAGGCCTGGGCCGACAGATTGCATTTGCGTGCTAATGATGTTATGTGGCAGCTGCGGAGTGACTTGCTTCCATTGATTGGACCACGTCAGAGTGGATCAAAAAAGGGACTTGCGCACCTCGTTTTCGAAGGTCTTCCTTCCCGTTCTCCGCACGCGGGGTTGCCAGAAAATATGTCGTCACTTCTCCTTTCTATACGAGTCCCAAAAATCAGGTACAGCGAAAGGCGGCTACGAATAAAGCAACAAGTTCCGCTGCCAACACGGGGGGACGCGCGTGTTTCTCTATGAGGAGTCAGATGCCAAGTGCAATGGCGAGCTTATTGAGCTAGTGTGCCGTCATGGAGCTTAGTGAGACTAGGCCATTTCAGCCGTTGGGATCCGTCTGAATGGCTTGGCTGTAGATTATGGCGATTGGTAGAAGGCACCTGCATGTACCCCAATCTAGCATGGCGCACGTCATAACTGGCGCGTGCTAGCGATTCCGCAGTGGAATCATGTCCAGCTGATGAGCTGGTACTTTCGACTTCAAAGCAGACGGGAACGCTCGTGTTGTTTATTGAGGGCACAAATCGGGCGGCTTTGGGCCGTGTCGGCATCCCACACCTAAGACATCCAGGTGGGTCAATTGCGAGCACAGGACCTACTTCGCCAAGACGCCATGAAACAGCTTGTCAGCGAGTATACGGAAGGCTAAAGGTTGAAATCTCTAGTCTTTTAAGTCTTCCGTGCTGACTTTAGGACATCAGTGCCAATTTCATGAGCGCGGCTCAAGCGAGTGCGGCAGCACGCGAGAGTTGTCCCGCTGTCCCGTATTTCATGAGCAAACCAGAGTATAGATTTCAGGTTAACCTCATTAATTTCATCCTACGTATGCAAAATTATTACTCGCCGTCAAATTTAAATCATCAGAAGCTAAATTATTGGCAGAGGAAAATTGGCAAGGCGCCCTCGTTGTGCTGCCTGGCTAATGCCATTTGAGTATACCAGTAGTGGAGGCCGAGGTCCGCATATTTGCTTGTTTTACACGAGGGACCTCTAGCCATTTCAGAATTCAACTAATCTAATAGGCTTCATACAAATTATCAATATCATTCCCGACATCTGTCACTTCAGCCCTGGATTTGCATTAGAGCCTTCCCCGGTCGATAGTCAACTACAAGAGTTCGGTCGTCGGAAATACGCTGGATCATGCCCGCGGGATTTGATCATTTCGTGGTGCGTATTAGCTCAATTAAGACTACCCATCGCGCTTTTATACGCCAAAGTGATAAGGTGCATGTATTGCTGCAGTGGTTAACGGAAACTTTACTTGTAACCACAGATGTTCTAGAGGCCTTCAGGTGGGTGAATGGTGAGAACACTCATGTGGTATAAGTGGTGTTTTTGTAAACTTAATAAGGATTATTAGGGAGCTGCATTAAATCATTAACTAATTCTATGTCGGAAACAGAATAGCCGAGACGCTTTGGTATCATAAGCTCACCTTCCTGTGGTAAGTACGGGGGTCCCAGACAGATACTTAACGCAATCTATGGGCCATCAGGGAAACTGTTAAATTTCTATAGCCTCCATAATTAGATGCTGAATGAACAGTTTCTCGTGGGAAGATCAATACGAGATTTCAGACGGGAAATTGTCAGAAGGACCGAATGCACTCTCACATGGCCGCATCTGACACAAATCGGGAAAACCGACACCTCGGGTTTGTAAAGACCGATCGAATAATAGAGCTGTGTTGGGAAACCCGACTATTCCATACCGACCCAGAAACATCTAGATTTCCATGCATGGGGCCATGGATGCATGCTCCGCGCAAGGCGAAGGCTGAGTTTGCCAAAGACGCAGGAGCGCATCGAGCTACCCTGCAATCAGCATGTCAGCACTTGTGATTTGACAGGTTGCGGACTCGGCGGCGGCTGTGCGGCGCATCCTCGGCATCTCACCCAATTATCGACAAGGCAGAATGCGCACACCTCACTTTCGTGGCGGGTGAGCCTGGCCATAAATATCGGCCACACGCTGATCATGTCGATCATGCTGATAGATAAGGCCACTGGCGGTGGCAGAGTGGGTACGGAGCTGTGGCTCGGGGGGAAACACATGGCACCAGAGCCTCAACGCATAATCTTTGTCCCAGGGCGATATTTAAGCTTATTTCCATCGTTATTTATAAGGCACTGGGGGCCAAGCCGCCGCATTGCAGATTTAGCGATAAGCCACAGCAGTGAATCCAGTTGGATATTGGCATATTCGAGAATGCAGAAGGCATTGGCGTCACTACTTTTCTGTAACTCTGGGGAATACATTTGCTTATCCATCCCTAATTTCATCTCCTACTTAGAATTCAGGAACGCCATTTCAAATCTATTACAAACTCAAATTCATTTTCTTTCACCAAGTGTCTGCTCATTGAAGAACATGTGCTTCTAGTGTTCAGAACGTACAACATCAGGTTTCATTATCACATGGCGTTAGGGTAAATCTTCCGGTACATTGTTCAGGAAAATTCAAACTAGACGTGCTACAGAAATAATTAAATACATTTGAAGCGTGAGATTGGCCTGGTGCATACCATGGAGTTCAAATTAGCTTGGATATTGATCGTACATCGACATAACCAAGTCCTATAGAAAGCTGTCCAATGTATATTTCATAGTTCTCTATAAGCTATAAAAATAAAATACTTCTAATCTAAAAGAATATATGGCCAGCTATCAATCCTTGGCCATAACACAAGCGCAAGCCTGCGGCAGTCAAAGGGACGATGAGTGGGCGTGCATCTTTTATACAATCCAGGTGCAAGGTTACTTATGGAGTGCTCTTCCAATTTCAAGCACTAGGAAAACCCCAAATCAATGGGCAGCTAGGGTTGAAACCTTAGGATCAGAACAGGCAAGGCCCTGGGGATTTCCGAGATGCCCTCCTGGGTCGATTTCCGATACTCGGAGTGGGCTAGCGCTAGGCTCGGATTATCCGAGCACACCCTACCAAACTCTGTTTGTCTCATTTGATCAGATTAGATGCTTCAATCGTATAGATCTCGGTTTAATATCGCACCGCTCGTAGAATAAAATTATAGCAGCAGAGCAAAAGACAAATATGACAAATTCCTCTTATTTTGGAAGCTCAAGCTAAGTCAATCTCGGGATCCTCATTTAATACACTTTCCAGCTTTAATGGTGGAGGGTTAGAGTTAGCCTGATCTTCTTTTTATCGGAACCTTAAAATCATCGCGTACGAACAATCAAAGCTCACCGAGTTCCTTGTTTGAACGACCATTGTAGAATCTTATTCACGGGGTCTAGTCTCCAGAATGCAATTCGTAAGTCACATTCTTTAGATTATTGCGGCTTTGACCAAGCTTGGACTATCATCCAGCATGCGGGTTTTCAGAATGCACTGTTGCATTTCGGTGCTGTCTGGAGCTGGTTTTAGCATTACGAAAGACTTTGCCTCGGCGTGGGGGCTCCAGTAGATCATGCTCCTTAATGGCTTCATTTAGATTTTAATTGTCATTTTTATGGAGAACCGGTCGGCATGTTCCGATCAAGATGACGTTCCAATGCATTGGAACCTCGACTGACCAACCCATTTATCCTACGACATATGCATCGCATACGCAGAAGCATTCATCCGTTTTTTAGGCAATAGCTAGCTCCAAACCAAATCAAAAAAAATCCCAGAGTCCAAACTTCTATTGAATCACATGTTCTAGGCTTCGGAGTTGGGTGGGCACGTCGCCGCGGAAAGTGGGCGGCATGAAAGCCGCTTTGACTTTATTTGAGGATGAGCTTCCACGGCTGAAATGAGGCCGATTGGCTAGTGTAAGGATCCGCTTGTCTCGCTTTTGCCGGAGGCGACCCATGCCCGGAAATATAAGTTTCTAGCTAAAACGGGTAAAAGAAAACCAGAAAATAAAAATGGATGAATCTGGTCATTCAAGGCTGGGCTGCCGAACTGCCGACGTCGTAATAACGATAGCCAATAGCAATGCAGCGTCCAAAGGACGAGTATCATGGCGATGTTTGTCAAATCGGTTGCTCTCGACTGTAGCGAAGGTATTAATATGAAGAAGCAACTCATGTTGATAATTCTTGTCATTGCACTCATCATCTCAAGCAGACAAACTTGAGTTGGATCAATCAACCTTCTTCAACGAGTCTCTTCTGCCATTACTCTTGAATCACGATGAAATATAAGACTATTCTCACGGCCGCAACTGGCCTCGGCCTCTTGCCCCTTCAGGCAAAATCTGCTGCATCGCAATACCCAACGGTTTCTTTGAACCAAGGTATTTTCCGCGGCAACACAACAACTTCGGCCGGCCACAGCATCGAATACTTCAAGGGCTTACGCTTTGCCAAACCTCTTGATGCGTCGTACAGATTTAGAAAGCCCGAGGCCGTCGAGGCCTGTAGCAACTCTACTATTCAAGATGCATTTAGCAGTGGCACCACTTGCCTCGACGGAGATGACTGCTTGTTTCTCGATCTTTATCGCCCACAAGGTATTAAGGAGGGAGACAGTGTCCCGGTAGTCGTCTGGACCCATGGAGGTGGCTTTACCTCAGGCTCTCCCTCCCAATACCCCGGTACCTCATTCACTGCGGCTAGTGCTCGATTTAATAAGCCGGTCATTCATGTTTCACTGTCTTACCGCTATGCCGATTTTGGCTTTATGGCCGGAAAGGACATTATTGATGCCGCTGCATCCGGTAATGCAGTCCTCAACGCTGGACTCTATGACCAGCGCCAGGCTCTCCATTGGATTCAGGACAACATTGCCAAATTTGGCGGGAACCCCCACCATGTCACTCTTTGGGGCCAGAGCGCCGGTGCGCAGGGTGTTGGGTCCCAGCTCGTTGCCAATGGTGGCCAACCAGGAGGCCTCTTCCACGGTGCCATCATTCAATCGGGTGGGCCTATGGCTGGTGTCTTTCTTGACGCCGATAATGAGCGCTTGACCACTACTTTCCGCAACGTCTCTTCTTGGGCAGGCTGTGGCAATGCAACAGATCAAGTCGAATGCCTGCGTACAGTTGAATGGTCTACCCTGTTGAGCGCTATTACCGAGGCGGAAAACACTGGTGTTGTTGTTGGTAACAATGTCTTCTCTCCCGTCGTTTACCCAGGTGATTACTTTTTCCCTGAGCGACCTCGCGCCTTGATCGGTGCAGGAAAAGTGGCCGACGTACCAATCCTTGCTGGTAGTGTCCATGATGAAGGTGGCTTTTTCGGACCCATGTTCGAGTCCCAAGTCACAACTGCTGATGAGTTTGTCTCATGGTTTACCACTCAAGCCCTCGTCGATGCTGATGCAACCAACGCCTCTGCTGTCATGGATCGAATTTTTGAGCTTTACCCTGATGTCCCAGAAGAGGGATGCCCGTACCCCAGCAACAGCACCGCAACCAGCGGCGGGTTCAAGAACATCACCACTCGTTGGTATGAGCCCTACAACACCAACCAGTTCAAGCGCGCCATTTCAGTCTGGTCAGACTGGAATTTTGTTGCCCCGCGACGCTACCTAATGAAGGCATTGACAGAAAGCGGTGGCCGAAAGAGCCCTCTCTACGGTTATCTCTTCTCTCAAATTGCCTTGTCCGCAAACCAATCAGCCAGCACAGAAGTCTACGGCTCTGCTCACACATACGAAATCCCTTATTTGTTCTGTACCTGGGGCGAAGAATGTGATCAGTCTGGCTACGAGGCTCTTGAGGACGACCGTGGGCTGTACGATTTAATCCAAGGTGCCTGGGTTGGATTTGTTAACTCCTACAACCCAAACTCAATCGTCAGTGCAAACTGGCCCCAGTATGGCAAGCAAGGCCTTCTTAAGCACCTCAAGGGCTCTGACTACGATCGTTGCGTCCCCGATACTTACCGCCAGGAGGCGATTGGTTACCTAATTGGAGATGATGCCGCCCCAGTGCTAGGATACTAGAAAAGGATGGAGTTGGCTCGATCATCCCTCCTACAAAGCGCCAAAGCAAGTACGAGAGAGCTGGCCAATTATAGGCTGGATGTACGTCAAACTCGGTTTTACCATGAATAAATGCTGACAATCATATCATCAGCAGCACATGAGATGGATTCTCTACCAATTTTGAATGTGGATTCTAAAGCATTATTACAGGCCATGTGTTATTTGTATCTCTTACATTCGCCAGTCCAATTCTCAAGATTGTCCCCTGATTACGCATTTAAACCTTCATTGTTATTATTTTAGATAGAATTTAGCTTATGCAATTTTTTCAGCCCATCGCCTCTTTCACAGGACAAAATTCTGAAGTTGATCAGTTCGGGAGCAAATTTGCTCACCAATAGGCCTAGGCACCATTCATGAGTGAATCTCACACCCATGCCTAAAATGCTCAATTGACTAATCGTAGATAACTATACATTTCCGGTACTGTTTCCGAACGCTCAAAGTCCTAAATGTAGAACGTCATAGTTAAAACCATGGCAATTTTCAAGAAGAGTATTGATTGGCATGCCATGCAAATTCTACGCACCATCTTACCGAATCCGGTAATTTTGGATGGGCAGCAACGCCAATCAGCCCCACCACAACCGTGCGGCTGAGCCGGTCGAAAACCAGGATTCCTAACCGATGTAAGCTGCTATGGTGGTTGGAACCATTATTGTGAACCTGAAAATTCCTTCTGATAGGTCAAGAAGCTGTTTTTCATAAGAATATTTACGCTCCAGGTCATATGCATAGGAATTCGAACTTGTCGAATTTCTTGGGCTATAAAGACACAGTCGCCTCCGCCATCGACAAAGCAATTTGCCAATCACTAAGTATATTCGCTCAGCTACACCTACATCTTCCCGTACACCAATACTCCCAAGATGTTGACGCGGCACCGATTCTTCTGTCATCTTGGCACAGCGTTATTTGTGGCAGGAGAAGTATCTGCAGCATTGAATGAACATTGCCCTCCCTTAGGGCCAGTATTGCCAGCTCCTGCGAGGGCCAGCGAGAGCGAATATGTCAAGCAAGCCGCCCAAGCTTTGAATGAGAGCTTCTCCAGTCTCATCTCAGCCTGGGGAGACGCAGCTGTTTCTGTCGCCGTCAGCTCCATCTACGAAGATGCTCCTTTGATTGAGCTGCACCACACGCCACTTTCGGGTCTTAATGTTAGTGGCGTCTCAACAGTCGATTCCGATTCTGTTTATCGCATTGGCAGCTGCTCCAAAATGTTCACTGTGCTTTCAGTACTGAAGCTTCACGGTGTTGATCTGGGTGATAAGGTGACCAAATACCTCCCGCAGCTTAGAAACCTTAAAAACGAAGTGGCTGTGAATAATCCCATTACAACAGTCAACTGGGATGAGATTACACTGGATTCACTTGCTTCTCACCTCAGCGGCATCGGGGCCGACTGTAAGTGCTCATAATAAATTATTCTGGATGACTTCTAACTTTTACCTGTGTAGGGGATACAGATTTCGCAGGTTATGAGAGTGTTTACAAGCCAGCAAACTATGGTCTACCGGAAGTAGCTAACTCAAGCCTTCCCTCGTGCTCTGGTTTTGATCTGAGGGTCTGCGCTGAGGCCGGTATGTCTTCTTCACTATTTGGCATATGACAGCGTGATGGCTCATGAATACTGGACTTCTTCCGCACTTTTGGTAAAAGGCCGCCAGTGTGGTCTCCATATACGGAACCTGTCTACTCGAATATGGGCTACTCCATCCTGGGCCTAGTAATAGAGGCTGTATCCAATACAACCTGGGCAGATTACGTTGACACACAAATCGCTGCTCATTTAGGCTTAAATCACACCACGGCAACTAAACCAAACGATTCCCACAGTGTGATTCTATCCAATAACGTATGGTGGAATAGAGACTTTGGGTTTGAAGCTCCGAATGTGAAGCCGCGAGAATTCCTTGGACCAAATCTATAATGCTAATATGATTCTATTCACTAGCTCCGGATCTATTTATTCAAGTACAAAGGACATGATCGCTTTCGGAACTGCCATCTTGACCCATCGTGCGTTGAGCCCAGTGGATACCAGACGATGGATGAAACCCCATACAAGCACTTCGTCTCTGGGCTACATGCTTGGAGCTGGATGGGAGGTTTTTCGAACGACCAATCTCACGGAGGATAAACGGCTCATCGAGCTCTATACCAAGTCGGGCAATGCCGGCTCTTACAATGCTCATTTAGCATTGCTAGCCGATTACGGTCTTGTCATTTCCATTCTGCAAGTTGGGCAGGAAACCAACACAAACACGATCTTGGCAACCCTGAATTGGATTAGTTCCCAAATCGTTCCCGCGGTTGAAAAGGCCGGGAAAGAGGAAGCATCAACTGCCTTGACGGGCACTTGGGTTGACAAGGCAACAAATTCCAGCCTAACTTTGAAGGTTGACAAAGGCCCAGGATTGGCGCTTACGAACTGGACGGTTCGTGACGTTGATGTTGCTCAAGCCATGCTCGGCAACGGTACTACAGGATCAGCGCGCCTGTACCCGACAGACTTGAGCACTAGTAATGATGTTTCGTATCGAGTTGTTTTTGACACGGGCTCAGCCAAGGAGATTGCAGCTGAGGATTCTCAGGTATTCTGGCCGCAGATGTCCTGCTTGGCGTGGGAGACTATCGACCGCAATACTTATGCGTATAAATCTCTGGATCAGTTCATCTTCAAATTCAGCGAGGAACATAGTGGAGTGCGCAGAGCGATGGAGATTAACCTGCCTGCATTCAAAGTAACTCTAGTCCGACAATAGTTGCCGCCAGCATAGCATCGCCAGAGCACAGTTCGATCTTGTAGCTAATATACGTACATCCAATTATCTCGCCTTACATGGGTTTCCAGTGCACCCTTGGTTATTCTAAAAAAAAATTCTTTCTTTTTTCCTTCTTTGCTAATGCAGAGAGCCGCGAAGTTTGGGTTCAGGGGGGCCAAGACGAAAGGTCCCCGTAACACTCACTGCAGCACCCTAGCGACACGAGCCATCTCTCAAATGCCATTGAAGGAATACGAGTGGCAATTTCTGGGTGGCAAGAGTTTCCAGTTCATTCTTGAACCAAAGTGCAAAGTGCAACACGTACTTTGGCAACTGCGTTTCCAGCCTGTAGAATAACAGCAGTCAGGGTGTTGTGAAACTATTCCCAGGGCTAACAATTGCCACGCAGCGCTGGGCCACTTTGGCCCCATTTGACCCCCACAGGGGCACGTCACGCTTGCGCTGACAAGCATCGCCGCCCAGCGATAAGGGCGATTTGCACCATTTTAGGAAACATGGTGCGCTAGGGCTGACGCACATGGGCCCATGTGAGAAAACCGGTGGTGCAGCAGCGCAGCAGATTCACCAGGGGTGTGCCATAGTGTCCGGTTCAGCCGCAATCATCCGAGCGCTGAGTCTCGAAAAATGACCCACGTCGTAATTATTTTGGGGGGTGGCAGGAACATGTCGTGGCGTCGATTTCCGTCGCTCCGTGTGACAGGGAACATTACAACCAACTGAGCCAACCGCAGAGCCGCCAAGCACACCCCAAAGTCCCTAGTCGCAAGTTCCAAGATGCCTGGCATTCCCAAGAGCAACCGGTGTGCGTTTTGTAAAAAGAGGAAAGTCAAGGTCAGCCAACTCGAGTCATTCCGAAGGGATTTTGGAGGAGCTAACAACAATGCAACACCCCAGTGCGATGAAAACTGGCCAACGTGCGGCGCCTGTGCCAAGGCCAGCCAGCCATGTTCTGGACCGGGCAGTACAATCAAGTTTGTGCATAATGGGGCGCACTCAACTCGTTCCTCTCGGAGTAGCCCTGGTGATGCCCACTTGCAGATCAGCCACCAAGCCCAAGGAAGTACCATGGTCGAGGTGAAGCTAAAGCCTGCAGAGACGGGCCAAGGTACCTTCCGTCGACTTCGAATCGCACACCCACGGCCAGCTCCCAGTAGTGCCGCTTCCCGTCTAGCAGCTAGGTTAACATCCTGTCTCGAAGCTAACCAACCCAACTCGCCATACGACCTGCTCGGGTCTGGTCACAGTTTGAGATTCATCCCCGCCAGGCTGGAGGAAAGCCGGGCTTTGCAAGATGCCTTGAACTGTTTCTTGACAACATGGTCAAACTTCCGGGGCGAAGCACATAGCTTAGATATCCTAGATGCCAAGACTTATATAAAGGCACTTCGTAGTCTTCAGAGAGCCTTAGACGATCCTGAAACTCGGTTTAGCAGCGGTACCCTGGCAGCAACCGCCCTTCTGTGCAGGACCGAGGTGACGTTCGACTCAACGAGACCGGTCAATAACACAAATCACTTAGCGGGCCTAAGCACTCTATTAGTCAAGAAGGGTCCCCCAGGACCGGGTGATCTCCTCGATATCCATGTCAGTCTGGAGTGCTTTGGAGTTGTGGTAAGTACAATTGACCCATCCATCCAATTTGAATCCATCGTTGACACGAATTGGTTCCAGCTCAGCCACAGCCTTGTTCATGGTAGCCACAATTTTTACACCACTCTTCAGTGGCGAAGCTGTCTAGAATCAGCCATTGCCTTTGGTTTAGACGCACCAGATGTTCTTGGTGATTTGTACCGTTTTGGCTTCCATCTAGCCCAGTGGCCAAGCATGAGCCAAGCACTACGCACTATCTTGATGGATCCCCATAGCACGACCTCTGGGACTCTTGCAGTCCAAACATTCAATGACGCCAATGCTCTTCTCGCAGAATTGCAAGAGATTGACACAACTACTATATCCCACCTCCAAAGTCAAGGCGATATCAAGGACACACTTATTTCCGATTTATCTTCTCCCATCCGTTTTAGAACCGACTTTTCGTCGACGACCATGGCTGTATTTTTCCTTCAACATGCTGCATTGGGAATCGTAGCAAATACAGTGCTCGCCTCCCTCATACCCATCCTTGGCTTTGGAAACCATGTTGAACTTGCAGAATCAATCAAAGAATACAGCAGTCGCATTTGGAAGGCAGTTCCGTATATGAACGGTCTGGGGATGATGGCGCCGGTCTTGTTTTCTGGGTCACTGTTTCTGGCCTTGGAGGCGGCAAACCCCGAAGAACAAGCATATCTTATTTCTGCGGGTCGATCATGGGATGCAAGAAAACAAAGATTATCTCTGAGCGATGAGGAACTGAAAGAGCGAATTATTTTCACCGCCAGGATGATGACAGGGCGTTTGCCTATGCCGCCTTCAGAAGGTGACAGAGCTGCTGGACAATCTTGAAGGGAACGACATCGCGAGCGCCATACTACGATTACTCATCGTTAATAAAATATGACATTGTCTGGGATGAATTAAATAGCATATCAAAGCTATGCGCTCGTCGAAGCGAGGCGAATATTTTGAACATCGCTTCCGTCATATGCACCGCGAGAAAGCAAGCCAAGTACACAAACAACGCTAATCCTGGCCAAAATAATTAAATCCAAAATGAAAAGTTCTCAAAAGTCTCCTGCAAATTCCTCGGGTATATAAACTTTTAGGTATTTTTTTTTTATCTACAATGTATTGTCACTTTGGAAACCTCCTGCAGCTGAGTGTCAAAATGACGACAACCATTTTAAGTATCAGGGAGTCGCCAGTTCTTGATGCAGCGGAATAATCGTTGTCCATTTCCGATTCCCTTTTGATTGGTCAATTTAGTTTTAGCCGAGGCGCAATGTCCAGATGCCGCCTATATAGGAAGGCGGTCAGAGAATTCAGACTAGCCAAATTTGGAAAGTAAGCACTCGGAACACGAATCCCTTCAACGCGTGTTTGGCATTTCCTCCACAACACTAGTGTGCAATCAGATCACGATGGAGACCATCTACTATATTATCCTAGCATTTCTTGCTCTTTTCTTCATAGGACCGGTGCGTAAATTACGGAATTTATTTTCTTCATCGTCAAGCATTCCTTCCCTCACCCTCATCAGCTGTCGCATCCCCCCCAATGGGGCTGCTTGATTGCTTCTTCATCACGGAGAAATAGCATTTGAACTGACATTAGTTTGATTACAAGGCCATCTTTTCAGACCGCTCCCCTATTCCCGAAACTTCTGGCGAGGTTTTCAAAATCACCAAGGCCGCAGAGCTGGATACCCTCTTGTCCTCCACCACTCATGTAATCGTCGACTTTTATGCGGACTGGTGTCCTCCATGCCGCGCTATTGCGCCAATCTTCTCCAAGCTGGCCGACAGCCACTCTGCCAAGGGGCAGCTTGCTTTTGCCAAGGTCAATGTCGACCATGTCAACGATGTTGCGGGGCGCTACAGCGTCTCTGCCATGCCTACGTTTGTCATTTTCGAGAATGGCGCTCCCACGCCCACCGCCGTTGAGGGTCTTCAAGGCCGTCAGTCTGTAAGCCTTACAGATGATGGCAAGGTTGACAGAATCCGAGGCGCGGACCCAGTGGCACTGGAAGCTGTGGCCAAAACCTTGGCTGCTAAAATTGAGGCTGCCAAGTAGGGATAAATGAGAGATGGTTTGACTAAGCATCAGAGGAATCTTGATCTGTTACACCTTCGAGTGGAGTGACATTTGGAAGCATTATGTGTATCAAAACTGGATGTAGAATAATGGAAAATGTTGAAGCTTGACAAAAAGCAGCAGCCCTTCAAACTTGATTTGCTGAATACTCGCAGTCATCATGGTAGCGTGGTACGGACCAGTTCGTTTGACTACCTAGGGTGGCAGAAGTCTATTTCGACTCAGAGCAATTACAGAGACTCAATGTTATTGGTAACATGCCTTACACAGAATAAACCAAGTGCAATTTGGCGTAAAATTCCAACCAACTCTCGCAACATATGGCCTACCCTAGACCGAAGCTAAGACCATGTAATGTGTCTTGTGTGATTCGGCATGTTCCGAAATTACTTGGAGCGAATCAAGGGATTTTGTTCGTGATCAAATCCGGCCTAATTTGAAGCCGCGGCCCCTCGGCTGCTTTCATTCTTCTGCCTTGGAAATTCATGATGTAAAAGCTCCTCACCGAGTTCAACGTGGTCTTATCTCGGCATTCACTCCACGATGATGTTGGCGGGGTAGTAGTAAGTGTTGGGGATAAGCGGGGCTTGAGGGGAAGGGAGGGCGGATAAATTAGCCAAATGGACGATGAGAAGAAACCAGGCATGCATGCATGTATATAAACATCCGATGCTTATTATAAGTGACGCTGCACGAGAACATAAAAATGTCGTGACTGAGCCGTGGGCCGACCTGTTGTGATCCCTGTGCCGGCGCTGCGGCAATTTGGGCCCCGGCGACCGAACACACGCCACCTACGCCGATCCTGCTCCACCTTCTCCTCAGCCAAACGTTTCCGGAACATCGCGGCATGAATCCGACGTCAACGGGGCAGCCTCGGAGACTTCGGTATGCCCTCCAGAACTACCCAGCATGAGCGCGAGCGAGTATCAGTGGCCGACTCTCTCCATTCGCGATGAGATGTCCGAGTTCTGGGACGGCTGGCCCGAGATCTTTGCTCGGAGCCGCCGACGGGGCCTTGTCAGGTCGTCGCCCGATCTCGCAATGGCGGCGCTGGCCACGGCCGGCATGCTACTCTTCCTGACCATCGCAAAGCTCTACGGCATCACGAATTTCGTCTGGCTGCGCCTTGTGCCGTGGGGACCCTACCACAGGGCGCGTCGGGAGCGCAAGCGCCGCGACGACGGTTTCCGACGCTTGTTTTTGCGGCGGGCGGTCAGAAATGCTTCGCGTCATCCTCTGAGCCGACCGGCCTCCCGCAAGGCCTCGTCGGTGGAGAGGAAGGGGGACTTGTTCTTCGGCCGCCTCCCGCCTGAGATTCGGTACGCGATCCAGCTGTTGGCTTTTGGCCACCGCACAATTCACATGGATTTACGCTTTTCCCACCCTCTGAACTTGGTCGACGAGAAGCCGTATCCGTCATGGGCCATCCATGCGAAGATCCACTCAAAAACCCTGGCAGCGGACTCTCATCTCGATACATCTAAAGAAATGGGATGGAGATGGTTCAGCTGTGTTTGCCATCGGTATCCACCTAGAGGCACACATTTGCCGTTGGGGAGAAGACGCAACTACCCATGGGGGCACTTTCGAGAGCCCGACATTGATCTCTGTCTTAAGGGTTCTGGCCTGTGCAATGAATGGCCCGGAGAATGGCCTGGAAAGTGCCAGATTGGCATTATGGGCTGGATTTTGTCTTGCCGAAACGCGTAAGCCCCCCTGCTGCTCCTAAGCCAGATGTAGAAGACGTATGGTGTATTGGTGAACAAGGATGCTAACTTTATTCACTTGCAGATACGTAGAAGGAACCAACATCTTATATAGCACAAACACGATTCACATCGGCTCCCCTGTTCTCCTCCGCAGCCTCCAGGATATTATTCCCCAGCAAAGGCTAGAAGAAATGTCGTCACTGGAGCTCGTCTGGAAGCCAAAAGAGTTACCACTCAGCTTAGGTTTTCTCAACCCTCAACAAACCGACTCAGATCTTCAAGATGCGCATCTGACTCCCATCTTCCCCTCACTGCACTATCTTCGCATTTCTTTCCGAAGACTGGTCTACGGGGACATTGACGAAGCTACCGGCCTTATTTGGCCTTATGAGAGCAAAGCAATCCTTGCCGACAAGCTGCACCACTACACCCTACCAACAATAGATCGACTTCTCGAACGGATTGTCCCGCCTAGCACAGAAGTGACAATATCGTGCTCAAAGTGGGATTGGTATGAAATGATTGACCTGAAGCTTATAGAAGAGCAAGGTATAGAAAAGACGAGGCCCCAAAGAGCCGATATCGAAGGTCTGAGGTGCTGGAGAGAGATCCCTCGGTATCAAGATGCCGAGGATGGCACAGAAATAGAGCAGAAAACCGATGCACCACGTCGAGGGTATTGGATTCACATGCCAATCGAAGATGTGCACCTTGATCAAGGGAGTGAGTTTTCAGCTTTGCCGATGGTTGAGAAGCGTTGATTGATGCTGACCTTTTATGAAGTGGAATACGACTGGCATCGCCACAAACTATATAATCTGGGCGAAAAACGATACCGATATTGCTAATTATGCGCCATAAGATTACGTTAGACATGAATAGACTTCTAGGAAAGCCCCATGTACGGGTGGTAGATTTGAGGGCTTGGCTAGCTAGATGATCTCGATTTGACTTTCAATGTCATGCCCAGTGGGATAGTAACATGAGGCCTGGGTGATGCGGGATGATTGACGAGTCGTACGGACTAAAAAGGAAAAATGGAGTACTTTTTATTGAATTATGTTGCCTAAACGGTTGCTACTATCCTGTAATGATGCTGCTTGAGCTAGCCCCCGACCATGTCACATGTTCAGCAGAGGCAACTCCAAGTTCCCCTACACTACGACATAGTGGAAATACACTCCGAGATTTTCAGTATCGCAGCCCTCGTCCGCCTTTGCCACTATCAAGCGGTACTGAGCCACATCTATCTTCAACGCAACTGTCTTCTTTAACCCATTGCGAGTAAACAATGTTTGCTTGCCCAGGGCCATTTTGCGCCGGAATGTTCAAGTCTTGATTCGATTCGGAGTCTCTGCTAGCGATAGCCACCGTAATGCTCTCAATCCTGATATCCCTGTTATTGGCCCAAAGGGCAGGTGCGCTAGCATGCAGTCTTTGAGGTGGACAGGGCATCTTAGGGGTTAAATAGCTTGATTCATTGCACAGGATAGAATTGCAGAAAATCACAATACGTTACATCTCTAACTGATCAATGCTATCAAATCCTTTGATGTACTTAGTGCCCCTTCCAAGTTGTATTCACTCTCTCGGTTTTGCGTATTGTTCAGGCAACTCCCTATGGCACCAAATGAAACAAGTAGCGAGGTAGTAGCAACAGGAGTATCCCACAACAAGCCACAAATTGGATACATATGAACCAGCAGGCGACGAGACTAAAGATCAGACTGTGCGCACGAATGGATTCATCGGCTTCTGGCCATTTCCCAGCCGGCCTACCGTCTTGGGCAGTGTCATCAAACGTAGAGGAGTTCCATAGGTCGTTGCCGTTTAGAAAATTCCACGCAATGAGCTCGAGACTTAAAAGTACAGGTTCAATAAATCGATTTAGCTCGAAGTCCATGGTGGCCAAAATTTTATTTGGAAACGTGATTTGAGAGAGGTTATCGTGTTTGATGGATAGAGCAAAGCGATTACACACTCAAAGAAATTTGGGGGGGGAAGGGAGTATTTTAAATATCCACTTCGCGACTGAACAGAAATGTACATTATTAACATGATAGCAGTTTAAAGCTGTTGTTTTCTTTCCATTTCCCTACTCTGATTCATTGATGAATGGTGGTTGAAATGTTCATGCATTCAATAGTAAGTTCGACGCAGAACAGGTGCATTGCACACCATTCATTCGCAGAACAATCTAGTGAGCCAGCCACCTCGAAAAAGGACTGCGCGTACGAGACCCTCGGCTTTATTACAAGCAGTCGAATCATAGCTAATTATTGTGCAAGAAAGTATTGGCGTAGTCCAGTATCGGCATTTGTTGCCAAGAACGCTATTTAAGGCCAATGGGGCAAGGAAACTAACAAAGGATTCTCAAGCCGATTCATTAAGTTATGGTATATTTATTGGTGCCTGGGGAGAACAACGAAATGTACTAGAAATGTAAAAACCCTGACCCTAACCCTAACCCAGGGAAGCATGTACTGTGCTTCATTTAAAAATGGATTTTCCCCTTAGCGTCCGTTAGTTCGTATTAGTGGGAATTAGTGGGAATGAGTAAACACATTGAGCAGCTCTGGCGGGCGGCTAATCAACGGTTTAATAAACCAGGTACCAGCCACCATTTCGTCAACATAGAGCTACGCACAACCCAGAAAAATTGTTATGCCGTACAACTTGTCACCGCTTTTGCGCATACTGGAACAAGGCAAGAGTTCTCCACCACACCTTCAGCGCGTTCACCAAGGTCTCGTCTACTGTGCATCATGAGTGACGAACTAAAGCAGTTATTGAAGGAGAACTTCATTCATATCCGCACCCTCCCTTTCGCATTCGGGATTGAATGATATGACTTAAAGATGAATGAGCTCTAACTAAAATAACAGAGACTAGGTCTGAGGAAGACTAACATGGGCTGGTTTCGCTCAACACACTGTAGCTAAGATGACTAAATACGGCCCTTGAAATTAAGCGGCTGATGAAATTCGAACCTTAGAATGGTTGATTGGTAACTATTTAGTCAAAGAGTAGTTCATTACGCACATTACTCACTCTATCCTGTGGTAGAACGAAAAGTCATACTGGATTTTATCTGAGGCGGACATGTGGTCTGTGCTGGTCGGCATATCGTGGGATAGAGTGGGATTTCCGGGTGGGATTGCCGAGTGGGATACGCGATCGGTAAATTCCGATTGACCATGATCGCCAGTGTCATCTGGATTGCTGTGGTGAAAGTTTTCGGTTCGTTCACGCAGACACGCGTTAAACGCGATGTTTATACTTAATAATTCAAGCAATTCATGTGATATACACGAATACACGAATAAATTAAAGGAGAAGGAGTCTTCTTATTTACACCTACAGCTTTGGAGAGTACCTAGACTGAGATTGACGAGTTGGGTATGGATAACTGAGTGGGATGCAATGGTTCTGAATATTCCAGTGACACGAATTACTAAGTTCTAATGACTAAATTTAAGTTCAATGGCAATAATAAGTCCGTCGGAAGCGAGCACAGACGAAGGCCAAGTAAATGGCAAGGTAAATGATTACTATTCAAGGTATGGCCCACAGTATGATTACCATTACAGCAACCCGTAAGCCATGAAAAGAGCTTAAAAAAACAATAAAATCATTGAGACCATGCGATATAAAATATAGAAAGCCCACCACTCGCCATTTTAGAGCGTAGAAAGAAGTGCACTCAAAAAATATCATCCATTGTACAAGAACACTTCGATCAAAATGAGAATCGGCATCTCTCTCACTTTCCCTGCGCTTTTTGGCGCAGCCGCGAGCTTCCCGTATCACAAGGGCCTTCGTGTCGAGACCTTTTTCAATACCGGTCCGTCACTGGATATGGTGTCTTCGCTCATCATTGGATCCGAAGCAGCTGTTATTATTGACCTTCCTATGGCTATCCCTCAAGCCAAGACTCTCGCAGAATGGATCCGCAATACTACCGATAAACCTCTCATTGCTGCCTTTGCTAGCCATTCACACCCCGATCACTATCTTGGAAGCGCTAGCTTCCTCGCCGAATTTCCGGAAGCCAAGTACTTTGCGAGCGAGGAGGCTGCCGCTCTTATCGAAAATGAAGCCTTGAAAAAGGTGTGCTGCGTTCGTTTCCTTTCTTGTGAAATTCCAATACTAATGATAATAGGTGGAATTCTGGCAGGCATCAATGGGTCCTGATCTCATTGACAGTGAGGTCACCATTCCTACCGCCTACAACTTCACTTTATTCGCATTACCTGGAGATGAGAAACAGCCAATCCACCTTCTAAAACCGCTTGTGGGAGATACAATCGATGAAACTCTATTTTGGATACCTTCCATCTCGACACTAATTGCCGGGGACGTGGTCTATAGCCATTCCATGCATCTCTGGCTTGCAGATCTTCTTACGCCTGCCTTGACATCTGCATGGTTATCGACTTTGGATTTGGTTCAAAGTCTGAAACCTCGAACAATCATCCCAGGCCATTCTCTTACCACTGTTGGTTTCCAGTCAGATAAAGATCTCACGCATACTCGTGACTATGTTGAGTTCTTCCAGCAAGAAATCGAGTCCAAGGGCCCAGATTACTTCACGCCATCGGAAATATTCGACAAAATTAATACCGAGTTTCCCAACCTGCTTTCTAATTCTTCCCAGACCTCAGCTACGCTGTTGAATATTACGGCAGAAAATTTTGGCAGAGGAGGAAGCCGACAGATTCACTATGTGGACTTGACAGTCTTCAACAGCACAGCTGAACTGGAAGGTTGGAAGATCGGCAATTAGTCGCATAGATATTTCACCGCCAAAATCTATTCTGACCGCTCCATTTATGAATGGACTTGAGATCGAAGATTTGGCTGATGATTTTGGTGTTTCTTGGTCCAGGTTTGGAATGGTTTCGCAAAGCCCTGAACAGTCAGTTTGAGCAACTGGAATAAACGGAACCAAACGGCTCTCCACTTCGTGTTTTTAATATTTGTTGTTTAGAAATGGTATCAAAAAATACTTTATACCAATGCACATGTGTTTCCGTGACGTGACTTCAAAACATGCTACGATCGAGAAAGGTTTATGAAAATTGTTCTTGGGGGGTCAGATCTATTCACCGAATATTCACATTCTGGAAATTCCAAATTAAGATATTCGGATTTTTTCTTTCATTTCGCCCCAGACATGCAATCGTCCCCAAATAGTTCGTGACGTCGCTACTGTTCATTTGGCTCGCCACCCACACCGGCCACGGTAAACTGTAATCGGACAGGCTATTTTATTTTGTCAATGCTTAATAAATAGCTTCCCGATTGGGGCTTTCCAAACTTCTTCTCATTTGTAATATTTTCTGGACGTATGGCTCTTGCATTGGGAAATGGGTGAGATTTGGCAGTTTAGGCTGATTGAATACGAGGAAAACAAAAAGTGATCCAATCACTGTTGCGTTGGCTACGTATTGTAAGTCGCGACATCCTTGGTTGCGTAGCGCCGCATCCACCCTTAAAAAATGCAGTATTACCAGATCCATGCTTCCAAAGGTCACTCTCAGCCCCACTGCCAGCTCAGCTCTTGGCTGAGGTCGTGTTTGGCCGTCTTAAATGCCTCATGATATACCTCGCCTCTCGCCCCCGATTTAGCCGAAAAACGCTTTCTTAGACAGCATTTCTGCACTCAGCCACCGCAACCAACAGCATATGACTTGCATTTTCAATAACCCCACTGAAGTACAGCAAGTCTTGCAGGCTAGTTTCGGTCCGAGCCTCGGTGTAGCTATTTATGTCGTATTAGTTTATAGGATAATAGCCAATAGAACTTTTTAAATGAACCAAGTCATATGAGCATGGACGTCTCATTACATGCAGCCACCGCCCCGAACAAGGCTGGTTAACGTGCATGCGTGCATCATGCAGCAATACGAAATATCACTTTAACCCCGGTGCATATTATGCCATCTACATATAAGTACTCGTAGTCGGAGACATTCATGCTTATGTTGTTATGCTGATGTATCGGAACTTATCAAGACTATTGATCAACCAAGTCACAATGCGCTCCCTCCTATTGAATTGCATCGCAATCGCGTCAGTTGCCGGTATGGCAGTCCCAAGAGACACTTATCAAGCCCTACCAGAGCGTGCAACCGCTAACAGCTCAAGCTCTTACGTCCTTCAATATCAAAGCACAAATCCAGGCGAGAAAGTGCAAAATGGCACAGAGCTTGCCATTCTTACTGTAGGAGACTCCATCACGGTGGGGTATCTCAGTGATAAAAACGGAGGGGATGGTACTGGGTATCGCAATGAACTCAAAAAAGATTTATCTGGTAAGAGTGAGATGGACCGACACAATAAAATTTTCATCTGACTTTGACGCTAGAAAATGACGTTGTGTACCTTGGAACGGAAACATCCGGCAAGGATGGCGATCGATTTGTAGGTCATGGCATGTTAAACCAACATTTGAATATATACTAACCAAGACCACAGGCTGCTTGGTCTGGAAAAACTATCCAATACATTGCGGACCATGCCGGGCCGTCGCTTGAGGAGAACCCAGGGATCATCCTACTGGCTGCAGGGACTAATGACATGAATGCGGACTCTTCTATATCAACAGAGGGAAACGACCCCCAGGGGGCTGCAGACCGCCTTGGTAGCCTCATCGATAAGATGGTCGAGGCCTGTCCTGACGCTACCATTCTCGTCTCCATCATCATCAACACTTGCAACTCCGACCAATCTACCCGAACCAGAAAGTATCAAACTCTGATTCCTGATGTTGTCAAAACGCGATACGATGCTGGCCACAAGGTACTTGCAGTTGACTTCACAACCTTTAGCACAGATCTCCTACAGGACTGTATCCACCCCACAAACGAGGGCTACCAGGTAATGGGTGATTACTGGTATGACTTTATCACGCAGATACCCGAAGGTTGGGTGGAATGGCCCGAAACACTTTACTAGATTAGAAAGAAGTACATGATGTAATGAGCTATGTATGGGTTCAAAAATGAGTACAAGAATCACTAGTTCTTCTATTTTTAATGGCTGGATGTAAGGGGACAAGGCTCTGTGAGGTTAAGAAGCTTTTATACCGCAGGGGCAACAGAATATATACTCAATGCAATACAATGTCTATAAAATTTATGCCCTTATGAATAGGCGAGGCGAGTTCAAAAATATTGGCTACAGTGAAGGGAGGTTGATCAAATGATCGCCACATGTAAAGTGCGCACTATCGGACTAGAATTGGGCATCAAGATTATCCGACGATAATTCTTTTTGCAAGGCAGGCATGCGAAAATCTGACTTACTTGACGTATGGTGCACATTTGGTGTTATTAAGCACTTCCCATGCAGTCATGCTAAGATACGGTTACCTGGATCTTTCTATAGAACCAATGGAGGATCGACACATAGTGACAGGTGCATTAATGACACAATGTCAGCCTCACTTGAATTTGTGCATTGATACAACCCAAGGTTGAAGAAAGCTCCCGAACATCTCACCGAAAGGCTTCATGTGACATATTGACCTTGCGTGTCCACCTGATGTTCACTATGCCACGCGAGTCCATCACCCATTGGCCATGATGCGTCTCCCCGTCGCTCACTGCGAATACTCCCCGAGTCTAGCGCACTCGCCATATTCCTACGAGATCTTGTACCCCGGAAGTGCAGCACCCCTTGAAAAAGTTCATGGTATCTGGCATCTTGGGCCTGTAGCTTGAGAGTGTTGGTCAATTTGCCGAGCCATCTTGACACTGGGTCCATCTCTGGCTCGATGCGCCCGCTAACAGCGATTAGTATAAGGCTAATCACAGCAAACAAAACAGGCCAGATTTGTGTTAAAGGCAATGACTTGGGCTTGTATGATGCTAGCGGATGCAACAATTGGCGTGATGACATGAACCTAAATAAGGATAAGTCAGGTCGCTATGATTCACAGACAAACAAAGCGCTAATCTAAGTACAAATGCAACACTAGATAACTGAAATCTCGTCCCAGGGCCGCTTTGCATTCCAATGCCGGTCATCAGCTATCACAAATCAATTATGATGTTCATAATTTCCAGATGAAACACACACCTTCTTTCAGAACTGGTTGCATCGAGCTTTCAATTCGAAAAGGCCGCTATGAACCTGCTCCAGGGTTCTAAATGTATGATTCACGTCTTGGAATAGGCTTGCCATTCTTGAGCTATGTGTGAGATGAGCAACGTCCTCTGTTTTGAAAGTGTGCCATGATTTAATTATGCTAGAGAGTTCTCTGAGAAGAAGTTCAAGAAGACATTCAGTATCTTCAAGCCATTCTATGTTCATTTGCATAGATTCAAATAGTTTCTGTGGTGATCCCATAGAGATAAGTGCTCTGTCAGAAGTTGCCTTGAGACTGTCAAACTACCCATGACGTTAGAACGGAAGCCGTAGGTGTGAATCTAGGGTTCTTCTCACAGCATTGCGAAGCATCAGTTGAAGAGCATCAAGGATATTTTCCTATTCTTCACAGACTTGATTACTGCGTTTATTTAGAACCATGAAAAAAACATTCGCAGGCTGGGGGCATCTCTTTGTCGGCCTCAAGGCTCCCGATCATTGCGGCATCCCACTGAGTGGAGTCTTCTGGGTCATCAGAACCATCAGGCTCATTAAAATAATGTTCATTTGTGTCGGCATTATCTTCATCCTTCTCATAGAAGTAATTGTCAATGAGTGAATGAAATAACCATATCGATTTGCTGTGACCGTGGACCATGAAAGAGTACTGAGCCTCGTGGAGTGAGTGAACCAACTACTTCTGTTCCAAGCTGAATACCTTTGGATAAGAATGAAAGATATCTTGATTCTCTTCATGGGGTTCCATCTACTTTCTTTCGAGGATCTTTGCGCATACCATTTTCATTCTCCGGGCATTTCAGTACAAATGATGGAAAATGAAACGTAAGAGAGAATGTGCGACAGCTATCCTAAGTAATCATTATACGTCAGCAAATATATGCAAATAAAATGAATACAATATAAGATACGAACCCAGCTCTTGAATCTGATCGATGCTTAGCTTTTACTGCCTTTCAGATAGTTAAGGAGAAACTTATTTAACTTGGAAACCTCCGACTTCCTCGCATCCAATACAAGAACTGCAATAGATTGTGTTGTTGGGTTATTTATATGACTGAATATGACTTAGTGACTATCTCAATTCCACTACAGGATAGCTAACATAATTGTGCCGTGCAGTGCTGGCCGAGGAAACAACATCTTGATGCCTGGTCTACCTGTACGCGTCTCGCCACCATTTTCTCGCTACATTAATTGCAGTTCAAGTCTCAATCCAAAACTCTAGTCGCTAACGCAAATTGAGCAAGAGACAAAAAACTGGGTCGATTTCCCATTGCAAAATTTTGCACGAAGACCTAAGTGCGTGGCTCTGATTGTTGGATGTTGCCTCGGCCACAATCGCACCACAATTGTACCACGCGCCCTCCGCACACGGGCCCCGTGGGGCCGCCATCAAGTTGATGATTCCGGAGTCGAGACCGTTGTCGAGCCCCTCCGCTGGCCGCTATTCGCGTAGCTAACTTCTGACGCGCTAACTAGCCCTAAGCCGCGAAGAAACGCGTGCATTGTCCATTGGTTTAACACTGATGCTATTTTTAACACAGTAATAAAGTCGCGGAAGCTAATATTAAGCCTCGATTGAAGGGACTTCCAAAACTCCTCCAATGACAACTGCATGAGGTTGATTGCTGCCTCTATATCGAAGCCAACGGTCTCTGTCATCCCTATAATACAGGCGGCTGCATAATGAGGAGAGCCAGACATCATCACGTTCGAGGTTATTCATGATATCAAGCTGCCGGTCTTCCTTCGATTGGAAAATCACGTCGACATGGACGAGGTCCTGGTTGTAAGTCCACTGCAAATCATCATTGACGGCAGATCCAGCACTGAAGAGCAGCCGGACTGTTTTGAGTTTCGAGAAACAGCCACGCTCCGAAACCGCACCAAGCAGCTCCTGAACATGAGGCACGATTGCCATGTTGCAGTCACAGACTTCTAGGTACTCGAGATTTGGGGGCAGACACTCAGTTAAGCTTATAGTAGCTCTGGCTTGGGAATTTGGACCTAGTTGTTCGGCTGGCGTGTCAGCAAGACCAGTAAGGTCTTCCATGGTGGCCACAATTATCTTTAGTGCCTTTAAGCTTTTAAGCTCTATGCCCATGGCTGCTTTGTCTTCTCTGCCCTCCTCCATCCAAATTGGCTCACCAAAGTTGACATGGAGCTGCTCGAGAGATTCTGCGTGAGGAAGTAGCATTTCCACTAAATCTCCTGGCCTCACTTCCTCCTCGTATGTGGTTTCTATCGCGCCATGGATGTATTTGAATGAGCGCAGTGCTTTGCATGCTCCAATCATGAATCCTAGCGCAAAACAAGTAACAGCGCCTCCTCGAAAGATAATTTCCTCTACTGAGGATGACCGACGTGGGATGGCTTGAAGCACGCTCCCAATTTCATAGCTTCCATTTGGACGAATGCATTCGTATGAGCGGATTTGGGGCAGTTGAAATAGAAGCACGGCGTGGTTTTGGAAGCAACGATGGCGATCGGATGATTCCTGATAGGCTACCTTGAGGTTTTTCAGGGGACTAATTGGCTCGTCAAGAGTCTGGTTGGATCTGATGGAATTGCGTAGCAAACGCTCAAAGTTTCGGGGCTTGTTTGGCTCTCCAAAAAAGAGCTGCTCAAGGTTATGGCAAACGACTAGCAGGAGGGCGACTTGGGCATCCTCAATATCACCTTCCAGATCTCCGCTCCATTCATCAGCTTCCAAATCTTTGAGCCATTCATCGTGGGGATCTTGATCTCGATCTCCACCTGTTTCACCGGTTACCTTCTCTATCAGCTGGTGGAATATTTCTCTTTCATCGGGGCGGATACCGGGGCTGCTACAACATATTTCACCGTCGGCATCGGTGGAAAAGTCGCCCAGAATAATAGTCTTGACGTGACGTGCGAGTTCTGGCTTGATGAGAGTAATGTATCGAAGAAATTCGAAGTTGCGGTTGCGAGAACGAAGGTGCCTATCTCCCCGGTTGATGTATAGGTTGACAGAAAAAGGTAACGCGATATCATGGAGGCGCTTGCATGTCAGTAAAAGAGACTGAATAGTGGCAGTCGAAAACGGGACGAGATGGGCGATGATCTGGGCCTGGATTTCAGCTGGCAGATGCAGAAGTGATGTGCAAGTCATGGTGATGGCGATGACGCAAGCTGTCTACCGGCCGCAGGTAAAGGTCGATGAGTGAAATAGTGCCGTTCTACAGGAATGGGATTGGAAAAATTGCCATGGTGGGAATCGTGAAAACGAATGCCTGGTATTGTGGGGACAGGACCGGAAGAGATGATGTCAGCAATGATAACCACGATGACTCATTGCCAAACCAAATTATTATACCTAGGCAGCGGTTGCGAGAAATAATTACTATTACCAGCTAACACGGCGACATTCCGAATATAGACTCATCGCTTTATTGCAACTCCATGATTATAATTCTCAGGTTGTACCAGCATCCAGAATAACTCTTTTATACCTTGTATGGGAAATGCCCCCTTCTTGTTTCACACTTGCAAAAATGATGTGGTAGGACATGTCGTCGAGGCCGGTGTGTGGAAGCCAGTGCTGGTTTGGTAAGTTAAAGAAGCCGGAGATTTTGCTCTTGGGAACCGTGGCATGAACTACGGGACCCACTGAAATGCTGGTACTGAGATGAGCCCGACCCTGAAAACTTGATGGATGACTGATGGGATGGTGCGGGATAGCACATCTGTGGTGAGCTCATTCACAAATAACGGGATACATGTAAACCCGATTACGGGAAATGTTGTGTTTGTGATGCCTACAAAATCACTGTTTTACCACACTCTCATTGCGTCATCAGTGGTTGGGTTTGATGAGAAGGAGAACCAGAATTCTGTCGGGTGGGTCTGAGATGATAAGCAAGCAGTGGCCAGGACCACAGATTCCTGTCATTATTAAAATAACTACAAGATAACGCTGCACAGAAGTTATCTGATCCTGTTTGGGGAAGATTGGATCCATGCAGGTTGGTGGGCCGGGCTTTTATCGTCCGGCGCTGGCTTTAGCGCCGATAGCTACCCCGCACGCGACGGCCATCTCGGCTTTGCGGGATCCGACGATATCCATTTCAGCGCCTTGAATCCCGCTAAACGTGATTGCCCGGCATCGCTCTAGGCGTTAATGACCTGCAATTGGCCTGGCGGCTAGTTGTCTGGCGGATCGACTTACCGTGTCAAGTGCTCCCTTTGTGCTTCTCCACTTGCTCTGACCCGTGACTCCCCCAACGTCTTACTTACATGCACTGCCAGCTGGATTCCAAACCTGAACCTTTTTATTCCCAGTCTCACATTTTGTCTCAAACATCACCCGTCCAAGCCCATATTATTTACCCAATACCACTCCCAGCGGCCAAGGCAAAATGACAGACGTTCAGCAACTAAAGTCTTGGGAAGACAAAGTAGCTTGGGCAAGAGCCAAGCGCGATGCATCCCTCGCCAAGGTCGAGCCCAAGCTCGAGGGCGTCCCCAGCGAGAGCGAGTTGCCCCTAAGCTCACAAGACTTGGCGAAAGCCACATTGACACCTCGGGAGATTGAGATTACCGAGAACTACAGCGTAACAGAACTTTTGGACATCCTGAAGCAGAGGAAAATCTTGGTTGAGGAAGTAACAAGAGCCTTCCTGCGAAGAGCAGCTTTGGCCCAGGCCGCGGTAAATTTGTGCCATGTTGCAGCCCCGCACAACCGCTGACACTCGCAGACCAACTGCCTCACAGAGCTCTTGTGGGACGAAGCCATTGCTCGAGCAAAGCAACTAGACTCACTTCCAGAAGCTAAAGGAGCGCTCTTCGGATTGCCTATTTCGACCAAGGAACACCAGGGTATGGTGGGTCCAGATGGCGCCGTCACCACAACAGCTTCCTTTGTAGCCTGGATTGGCAAAACGCATGGCTCAAATGTGCTGTACGACACCTTTTGGAACGAGGGATGTGTTTATTACGCGAGAACTACCCAGCCGCAGACCATTATGCACCTGGAAACTCACAGCAATGTCTACGGACGCACGGTTAACCCGTACAACCGCAACCTGACATCCGGAGGCAGCAGCGGAGGTGAATCTGCCCTTCTGGGGATGCGCGGAAGCATCTTTGTAAGCGCTTTCAGCCCTGTAAAATATTATCTATTCTAACAGATTTTAGGGTATTGGTGGTGATATCGGAGGCAGCATCCGATGTCCCTCCGCCCATGTGGGTATCTACGGCTTCAAGTATGGATCCACCTTTTCTGTTCATGGACTGTGTTAACACCAAAACGTAGGCCAAGTGTGAAACGAGTTTCAATTACAGGAGGAAGAAGCGCCATGGCCGGACGAGAGACAATTTTCTCAACGGTAGGACCGATGACGGTAGACCGCGACTCTCTGGAATTGTTCATGAAGGTCGCCCTTTCATCAAAGCCCTGGCACCTTGACCCATCCCTGACAGCCAAGGAATGGACACCATACACATTTACGAAGCCTCTGAAAGTGGCAGTCATGTGGTGGGATGGTGTTGTGCAGCCCCATCCTCCCATGACCCGCGCCCTACGCGAGGTTGCAGAGGCATGCCGAAAGGCCGGTATGGAGGTGGTTGACTGGGACGTTGAGTCCTTGGGCCTCGACCACGCCAAAGCCTGGGACATTGTTTCGGCCTTGTACTGGCCCGATGGAGGCAAGGAGGTCAAGGAGCTTCTCGAAGAGGCGGGAGAGCCCGTCTTGCCGCTGACCAAGTTTATCATTGACGAGCAGCCCACGGTTAAGAACCTCATGCAGGCTGAGCTATGGAAGGTGAGATATTCCTGCTATTCCTGTGGCCCCCATTGCAATGCTGACGCATGCTATCCGACAGCTTTGTCTCGCTCGAGACGCATACCGCGCAACCTATTCCCGTGCCTGGACGAGTACCGGAGCCAAGGATGGCAAAGAAATCGATGTCATCCTTTGCCCTCCCTCGTTCGGTGCCGCCACGCCTCACGACCAGTCGCGTTACTGGGGATACACGTCGCAGTGGAATCTGTTAGATTACCCAGGTGCTGTTTTCCCCGTCACGACGGTGGATCCAGCCAAGGACCCCAAGGACGTCAACTACACGCCCAAAAACGCCCAGGATAAATTTATTTACGACATGTACACCCCGGAGAAATTCGCCAACGCTCCCGTCAGTCTGCAAATTGTGAGTCGCAGACAGTACGATGAAAAGGTCCTCGCTGCGCTTGTCGAGATTGAGCGCGCTATGGGAAGAAAGTAAAGGGTCGCTGGCCAGTTCATCCAAGACGGACAGCCGGCTTCTTAGAATACAAATAAATACAGTATAGACCGCACAGATGGTTAGATGCTTCTTTCCATAGAGTCTATTGTATCATAACTAGTGAATTGAACTTTTTGTTGGTTGGATGGCATTCACGGATTCACTCGTATGGGTAACTGCTCTGAACCTCTTCTGTGCCGGAATTCCTCTACGCCTCACCAATGTCATCGCAGATATGAGTCTCTTCAGTTTAATAATTTGACCGTCCGAATTTATCTCGCTGGCTGCATCGTCCTTGCCACTATTAGCTCCGTTTCGGATCGGTTGAAAAGGAGGACCGTGGTTACCGTTTTTGTGCCGTTAATCGTGGCTATTAGTTGCACGATTCCAACCGGTCCACCAGTACCAGCTGCTGGATACTTTGTCATGTTTCTATGCTCTCAATATGAGACAGCTTGCGTATCTCCCATAAGTGATGTTCAAGTGGCCCGAGGCCGTCACACTCGTGAGGACGGCTAACAATCGTGCTCAGAGCATGGCTTAGTCTTTGCCAGATGGCGAGAAGATGCCAGCACCTTGTCGAACGCATGAAGCCTAATTGTACTGTTTGCTCCGAGGCTAGGCCGAATCGCGTCAGCTATCTTCATCTCATCACACAAGGATGCGGAAGGCTGGTGGGCCTGGGTGTGCGATTATCATTGTGAGTGAGGTGGAGGTGAATCGAGGCTGGACATGCATAAAATCTTAAATATCAAAGTTATTACAAAAAGTGACATGGATGCATTGGTGACAATGCGCAACTATTCATTTACAAAACCTACGCCCCCACCGGGCCGCCGGTTGTTCGGCTTGTATCCCGACGGCCCGACACCAAGACCTGGATTAAATACAAGCTGAATACTGTTCCAAACTCTTCAAAGGCGGGTGCAGAACTTTACATGAGGGTTGCATCGTGAGATTAAATTCAATGCGCAGCTTTTGGAAGGGAGGGTGCATTCGTCAATCGGACGTCACATCTGCAAGTGTCTTGTTGTAGAACAAACCTCAGCGGTGCATCAATTTCCCTTGCAACTAGCCATGATCAACTACCAAACATCCTTGTTACTGTAAATCTTACCACAGGTAGCACTTCCTTCACGCGGCTGACTCTCTTCGCCCCAAGATCTCGGCCTCCTTTTCAGCATTCCTGATCTCAGGCGAGCATGCTGCCCAGACTCGATCATCCTCGATGTACTCGAATGCTGTTATTCTATCGTCGTCTTCGGCATGCAAATCAAAACCATTCTTTACAAACAATTCCACCATTCTTCCCATAACATACAGCCTGCGATACATGTATCGAGACCTGATCCGACAAATAGATGCGAAACCATCTGGTTGGGTGATGGGGGATGGTTCTGCCTCCGCCCGAAGCTCCTCAAGCCAGTCGACTGAGCCTTGCGCATTTAATTGATCAAAATCCAGGCAGTCATCAAGATCGAAAGTGCCATTCCAAGTGCCAAGATCCGGGAACGTTTGTCGCAACTTGCATACGCGATGCAGAAGCGTGCCGCCTTGCGTCTTGGCATGCCTGGGCACATGCCCCGCCTGCAAAATCTTTTTGTAGAATCGATACGTGTGTTTCAATGTACCGACGGCAAGGTGCTCGTGCACCCAGTGCTCGGAAAAGAAGGTCAGGAGCGGCCACTCTTCGTCAGAAGGGAGCTTAGTTTCGTCATAGTATGGCACAAGAAAATCCAGCGCCCAGTCTAGTTCATGAAAGGTTGAAACCTCCTTCTTCATGGCCCAATGAATGATGTGTGTCCCTTCGTGTGTATAAAAAGAGACGGCAAGGCGCCCAGCTCAATGAATGCGCGAAACTTGGCTTCGCGAACCTTTCGAACCCGAGCAGGGCCTGGGGCGCTTCTGCCCACGCACTGAGTCGGATCAGTGAGTCTCGACAAAATACGAAGGCGTTCAGGAACATTGGGCGAGGCATCTCGACATGTGACGGAGCGCGGGATGCCTTGGATAATGCACTGCAGCACAGACAGTGGATCGCAGCCGGGAGACCAGACGCGAGACACGCTCCTATCTGCACCAAGAGACAGTATCTCCAAGAAGATGTTGATGCTAACCATGTCGGCTGTTGCAAGCATCAAGGGGGTGAATCCTTGCTCCCAGAACGAGGGTTGGTTGATATCAGCGCCGAGTTTGAGCAGAAGGGCGATGAGGCTGCTGCCCGCCGACCGGCGACGATGGGCATACATCTCGGCGGATATTGGAGCCAAGGACACCATGGTTGTAAAATTGGGGTCCGCCCCCAACTCATGCAGCACTTCAATCGACGCGGCACTACGGCATTCCACAGCCACATTTACCATTGACCCTAGCGTTGGGATGATAGTGTTGGGAGGAACCCCAGCCTCGAGGAAACAAGCGAGAATCGAACGCAGATCGGGTTCGGAAAATGGGAGCATATGGCTCGAAGCCGGGTTGTGCCCTAGCGCAATCAAAATTGCCATTTGCTCGTCTTGGTTGTGATGCGCGCCCAGCTGCTTCTTGCTTATCAGGAGCTTCGCAACGCTCGTGTACCCCGTTACCATGGCCGCAACAAGGCATCCGTGCCTGGGATCGGGCACTTCGGGAGAGGCTCCATGGCGAATAAAAGCCTGCACAAGCGCAAGGAGCTCGGGCTCCTCCACCCTACCTCGCTCCCGGCACCGGTAAATACTAGACGAGGTAATGGGCAGCTCCAAGGGCGTATATCCGCATCGTCCGACGTGGTTGATGGAATCGGCGGCGCCTGCTTCGAAAAGAGCATTTGCGACTCGGACGGAGCGCGCATAGGAGATGGCAGCCTCGTGAGAGCAGCCGACAGTGTCACAAGGGCCGAAGCACGGGTGCGAATAACATTCTGGGTCCCACTGCGGTTCATCTTGGTGTTGGTGGATCAGACCAGCTCCGGATTTCAAGAGAAGCTGTACCAATTCGAGCCGATCTCGTTTCGCCGCCACCATGAGAGGGGTGCAACCTAAAAGTTCGGCTGCGGAAAGAAGCGGAATTCCAGAGACCTTCTTGGTTGGACGCACGAAACACTGAACACGTCCTTTCCCGCTGCTTCTAAAGGGCTGCTCAGCTGCACGCCAGTTGAAGCACACGTTGGGCGAGGCTCCCGCTGCGAGGCATAATTCCGCGAGGCCTCTGTCCCCGTAGCAGCACGCCCAAGCCAGAGAGTTGTATATGCCGTCATCGAGGTCCTGTTGCAAAAGGATGGGCTGGATGCGAAGTCCGAGAACTTGGCAAACTTGACAGAGAGAATTGAGGTCTGGTTGCTCGAGGTAGCTGGTAATGAACCTGAGGACCTCATTGGGAATATTGCGTATCCAGCTGGGGGGCCTTTTCGGCTTCGGTATCCCCTTCAAAAAGTTTCTGATGGCGTCCGTTGTCATTGTAGGGCGGCGAGCAGACATTGAATAGTAAATGGCTGTGAAAATGAAGGGCTAGGAAGAAGGGATCTTTGGAGCGGGGGAAGACAGCAGCCCCCCCTTAATATCTGCGAGCCGAATGGCTGCCTTGGAAAGAGCAGGCCAACAGCCGCCATTTAATCTAGCCCACATGCGATGCTGCGATTGATTGCAGTATATGTGGTACAAAGGAGGGTGATGGCGACCATTTGATTCGTTTTCCAGCGGAAAAAGCAAAAGATGCAGAGGCATGTCTCACTATCCCTGTCAACTCGGCTGAGGATTGTCAGTCTAGATCCCACGAGCAGCACTAGATCACGCAATTGTGATAGATCATTTGTGCTTTTATGATGGCTGTGTCTTCTTGGGCACCTTGATTGGTCGCCAACCCGATTTTGTTTTGCGTTTGATCATAGAAGCGTGCGGAGTATGCTTCTTGTTGGCTGTGTGACTTGTCAAGCCGCCCATTTCGATAGCTCAGCTAACTGTACGGTACAACCCTTGAAGGATTGTAACGGAGGTACTTCCCGATTGTAACTGCTGCGCAATATCAATCCTGGCCAAAATTATCACAAATATCTAAAGGAAAATAAGCCTAAGCGTACTAAGAGATTATCTTTAGGTGAGTCTATTTATTTATGTATTATATTTATTTATTTTAGCTATAAAAAACAAATTAAAAACAAATTAAAAATATCCTTTTGCAGGGGCACCATGCAGCAAAGTGCCAAGCTAATAATAATTCAAGGGTTGTGTTGTGTGCGTTGGCTGACTCTGCTTTGGAGGCGTCAGGCTTGTGACGTGGGTGCCCACTCAGGTCAGGCCATCCGGCCATCTCACCTGCAGCACCTATGGACTCCAATTAGCGACCCAGGAGGCGACTGCCAGATCATCTGAGTCTTGACACAGATTGGTGACGCCACTATTAAGCATTTGAAGCAATTGACTGTTTAAAACTACCCATTCGACCAATAACCTTTAGATATCAATGCTGCCTCGGAAAACAGCACCAAACGAGCGGCTGCGTTGAATGAAGACGTCAAAAAAGAAGAGAAAAAGAGGGGCTGCAGCGGACAGAAAGGGTGCCGATTCCATTATTTGTCCAAATCCAGGAAGCTTAACAGTTACTGAGGAAGTATTTTGCAATGGATGAATTTGAGGAAGCACTCGGGACAGCAGCAGGACTTGCAGGACCTCTAGTAAAGACATGCTGATTTAGTAAGAAATTTACGATTGCTTTGTCTAAGATTGGTTTAATCTTGACCAGGTTTGGTTGTAAGGTCAGAAGGAACAGAATCAAGAGGCTGAAACCATTTCTTGCCGGGGTGATAACATGCCGAAAAGGCTTGACCTTGGAAGAACTTAGATGGCTGAGAAAAAAAGGGTAAAATGTTATTCCAAAGATGCATCCAGTGAGTTAAATAACTTCGTTTCTTTCGGCTCTTAGAGTATAAGGCTAACATTATCATAGTCACACAAACCTACGAGTGAGATTTTTAAATGTCCATCCTTATGGTTCGGTGGCAAGGAGCACAGTTGGCTGTGTCAAACGAACGCAACAATCTTATTAGCCTTCCTTTCATGTCAACCTTGAAGAACCTTCCACCCACGTGAGCTGCCTGCCAGCTGCCTGCCAATTGCCCACCTGCCACACAAACGCAGGCATTCACTCCAACTATCTTTTCTTTTTTTAAGCAAACCCAAAACTTCTCTCCGCTTCTTCGCGTCCTCCAACGTTGACAATTCCACCTCTCTTCATTTGTTCCAACATCGACATCATCCACCTTTCTTCCCACGTTTCCCAAGCTTTCCTTCCCGACTGCTTCAACAATCATGGGCACCGCAACAATGATCGTACTGGCAGTCATGGCAGTCTGGGTCATGCTCATCATGACCGCCAGCGGCACCATCGACATGGATACTGAGTCTATTCAGGCCAGTGCAGTTCAGTCTCTTGTCAACGCCCTCAGCACCCTGGGTGAGCATGTCCATGAGATTAAGAGTCGCATGTTCAGCACCGAAGCTCTTGATTCCCTCCTCCGCTCCCTGAACAGTCTTCAAGGTCATCTGCACAAGATTAAGGGCCATGTGCAGCCTTACTTCGACGTCAACACCAACAAGATTGTGATCGCCTTTGGATTTGGAGCTACGGTTTTTGCCATCTTCGGCGCTAGACTCTCTGCTTTGGGACACTGGCTGGATGAGCTGTCCTCTGGATCTACCGCATGGTATGCCAAAGCCTTCCAGTTCTGCTGCTACTACACACGCGGATTCCGACTGCCTTCCGACGCATTCGGTAACTACGCTGCGACCAGACTTTTGAAGCTGGAGCGAGACCTTGCGGCTGCGGAGACCGAGGCCAATGCCCAGAAGACCGAGGCCAACGCCCAGAAGACCAGAGCTGCCGCACTGCAAGTCATTGTCGACGATCGTCAACAACAAATCGACACAGCTCGCGATGAAGTCAAAGATCTGCAGGCTCGATTGGCCGAGGCTGAAAAGAATGTCGTCACGCAGTCGACCCGGGCCGACACAGTCGAATCTGACTTGAACCTGCATCGCGCTCGAACCACGCAAGTCGAGAAGGATCTGGTCCATTACCAACAGAAAGCCATCGCGGCCGAGGAAGATGCCACCAAACAACGAGCCCAAGCTGCCTTCTTCGGCGACAAGGTTCGCAAACTGGAATTACACGTCAATCAGGCTGAGACTGGGGCTGCCAAGGCCCACCAGTGCGCTATTAGCGCTGAAGTCAAGGCCACGGTCGCTGAACATGGCGCTAGAATCGCTAGAATCGAGGCCACGGTCGCTGAACTTCGTGCTAGAGGCACCAAATCCAAGACTGATGCTTAGTTTGTCAGTTTGATGGACTAACTGTTACAGATGGAGGGGGCAGATTAGGTTAGGCAATATCGCCTCTCGATCAGTCCTCGGTAAAACACCAGGTCAACCGGCAGAACACGAGGCGGCGTTGACGACCCGGTCTCAAGGGTAGCTAGCTAGATAGAAAACAATCAATCAATTCGCCTTTTCATAACAGACCTTAATTTCACTAGTAAATGAGAACCTTATTCCCTTTGAAGTTAATAGTTGGGGGATGCTGGGATTAAGTATGGCCGGCCCCGAGTGTTAGTCAGCCAGTCACAACATCAATCCTGCCCAAAATAATCGCAAATATCTAAAGGAAAATAAGCCCAAAAAGTCCTAAGAAAATATTTTTAGGTAAATATATTTATTTAGGGATAAGACTTATTTATTTTAGCTAAAATAATAACATCCGTTAATCTCTTGCTGGGGGGCACTATGCAGCAAAGGGTTGAACTAACAATCATTCAAGGGTTGTATTGTAAATCACGAATACGTGCTTTTTCAAATATTGTAATTGGAAATTTATATATACTAAATCTAGAGGTCTATACCTCTCACTCGACTCCGAGTGAAGCTCTATCTTTGATAGATGGATATACTAGTTAGTTCTTGACCAACTGAGACCTCTCAAGCCTTGCTAGCAGCCTGGCTAGCACCCGCCTGCTGCTTGATCTTGAGATCCTTCTGCATCTGCTTGGAGAGCTTGACGTTGAAACCGCCATCAAAAACGGCTCGGATATCCTCCAGCTGAAGACCCTTGACCTCGGGGAAGAGGAGGAGGACAAAGAGCCAACCGAAGAAGCAGATGCCGGCGTAGAAGCCAAAGGCGCCACTGGGGGTGATGCCCTTCATCATGGACAGGAAGGTCGAGGCGATGATGATGTTGCAGCCCCAGCAGGTGACGGTGTTCATCATGGTTCCCAGAGCACGCACCTCCAGGGGGAGGAACTCGGTACCGATCCAGGCAATGGTAGCTACACCGGAGGAGAAGCAGGCGACGTAGAAAATGATGGTGACCAAGACCAGGATACCGGCCCAGTTGACCTTGTTGGACTCGAGCTCCAGATCCTTGGAAATGGGAATGTAGTGGAACGCAACAGCGGCGATGATCATGCTGACGGACTGTGCAAATGGTAAGCTAAATGCCATGGAAAGCTGCTGAAGACCATGCTTACCATTCCAAACACGGTGACGAGAAGAATCTTTCGGCGACCTAGCTTGTCGACAAGGACAAGGTTCACGAAGCTAAAGACAAAGTTGGTGGCACCGACGACGATGGCGACAGCGGTAGCGTTATCAAAGCCGACAAGTCCGAAGAGAGTGGCCGAGTAGTACATGAGAGTGTTGAAACCACCGAGCTGGGAGACTGGGTTGAAAAAGTTAGCAATGAGGCCTCACCAAGGATTTCCCAGGTTACTTACTAGCCATGACGGCGCAGGCGACAATGAGAGCGCGCAGGTTGGAGGGCACACAGTGAAGCTGCTTGAACTGCCACCACAGCGACTTTCCGGCGACCTGGGACTCGACCTCGACGGTGTAGACGAGCTTGTCCAGCTTGGCCTTGAGCTGGACCTCGGTGGCGTTGGAGTAGACCTTCTTGAGCGCCTTGCTGGCCTCGTCGAGCTTTCCGTGCAGGACGAGCTGTCGGGGCGACTCGGGGCACATGGGCAGGAGGAAGGCGAGGATGATGGGAGGGATGCCACCAATGGCCACCATCCATCTCCAGCCGTGAGCAGCGTTGGTGAGAGCAGCGCCGAAAGCGTACGAAATAAGCTGGCCAAAGGTGACGCTCATGTTGTCAAAGGCAATCATGCGGCCGCGGTACCTGGCAGGGGCCAGTTCACCAATGTAGAGAGGCTGATTGGTGGTTAGTCAGTCAAGCCTAACCCGACTTCCCCGCGGGGTTTTTCATTTTTGGAGAAATAGACTTACGATGATCATGGCGGCGGAGCCCACACCGAGACCAACCACGAAGCGACCAACTGACATCTGAGCAAGGGTAAAGGAAGCAGCCTGGATAATGGAGCCGATGAGGAAGAGAACGCATCCAATGTAGATTCCGAGCTTTCGACCAAACTTGTCGGCGGGGAGACCGGCAATCAGCGCGCCAATGAGGGCACCGCCAGAGGTCAGGGAGGTGACGAGCTCCTGCTCGGAAGAGCTCAGTTCGTGGCCCAGATCGTCGCCAATCGTTACCAAGACCGCGGAAATCACGCCCGTGTCGTACCCTGGTTCGTTTTGTTAGATGACCTGTGGTGTCTTGGCAGTTGAAGGGCGTTTTGGAGGTTATCTTACCAAACAAGAAGCCACCCATGGCCACAGTGAAAGTGATGAGCCACACCGACCTGGACGGCTTGGTGTCTTCAATTGAGTCGTCAAAATCGGCGACGGTGCCGTTGAACTCCTCGACGTGCTCGCAGCTTTCAGACGACTTTCCAAGATAGCCATCGTCCTTGTTGGACGGGGCATCCTTGTGGTCGTCGACGGCTTGGTGCGACATATTTGCGGGGGGGGGGCGAGGCTGGTGAGGGGAAACAGCAGGCAAAAGAGGAGGAGGAGGAAAAGTCGAATTAGTCTGGATTGAAGCAGGCAATGCGTTCAAGACAATGGAGATCAGACCCGATGGCTGGTGGTGAGGTTTCGCTCGACGGCAAGGAGGCGGCACGGAGCAATATATATAGTTGCAACGGGCGTTCACCCATGCGATTCAGGACGCTAGGCTGGCGACACCCAAGACGCCTGGCCGCCATGTTTTTTTCTCCCGCCTGCTGCAAACTGACTGGGAGTCCTGGTCTGGGGTAGGGTTAGACTGGTGCCATTTTCTGGGGGTGGAGTCAGTCTGGGGATGGCGGGCCCTTGGTCTATGCGGGGTAATTGTCGTATCTGGCCGCTGAATATTACTTGTTGGGATTCAAAAGGAAGACAGATCCGCGCGCAGTCGCCCGTGCGTGACGCAAAAGTCACCAGCTCCAAGGCCATTTTTTTCTGTACATCTTCTTCCGACTGTGCGGAGGAAGCCCCCGGGACCCAGGTTACAACGCCCGCCTCCAGCACGGGCCCGGGACCGCGGCATCGCATCCCCAAAAAGGACGCCCTTGATTCATGATCCCTTTCCGCGCGCGGACACGACATCATCACTTTCTTCCTCCATGGCCGGCTCCTTTAGCCTCGCCTGGTCAGGGCCCCTGCCGTCGCTACTACCTGTGGAAAGCGACGCTCCCGAGGATGACAACGGCAGGTAAGCTGGTGCGGGAAGCACGGCTCTTCCCCGAAAGTAAAGGTGCCACTGGCTGACCACACGCGAGCTCCTCAGCCCTGAAGCATCAACGTCGTCCTCTGCAGCAGCAGCAACAGCCGCGGCGGCATGTCCCAGGCCCCCACCTGTTGTGCAGTTTGGATTTGGAGTACCCTTGAACACGCGCAAGGAGGCCAACTACTTCATGCACTACATCCAGAACTTGGCATCATGGGTGCGTTCCCCCTCACGCGCGCCATCGTCATCGTCCCGCCGGCCCTCTTCCTTTCTTTCCTGCACCCCCTTTATCTGTGTTGGAGTTCCGGAATCAATAACCTTGAAAATCGCTTCCAGTTTGACACGTGCGACCCGGCGCGCCACTTTAGCATCGAAGTCCCAAAACGGGCTCACCACCTCCCGCTATTGGCCTACTCCATCCTGGCATACTCGTCGCGCCAGCTGAACCGCACCACGGGCGCCGACAGCGAGAGCCACAGCGCCTACTACAGCCACGCGCTGCGGATCCTCATCCCCATTTTTGACAACCCCAGCGAGGCCTTTAACGAGAATGTCTTGGCGGCCATTGTGATATTGCGGTCCTATGAGGAAATGTTTGGTAGGTGGCACCCGCGGCAGCCGAGGAGGAAGAAGAAGAGAACCCATTCAGCATCACAAAGCTGACACTGTACTAACTCGTGCTAGAGGGCGATGTCAACACCCATCTCACCGGCAGCTCGAGGCTGCTCAACTCCGAATCCCACTTTGTGGACCGGGGCGGCCTTGGGGAAGCCGCGAGCTGGGTCGTGCTCCGGCAGGACCTGTACGTCTGCCTGACCAAGTCGCTGCCGCTGCGCACCAACCTCGAGAGCTACAGGAACTCGCTGGCGTTTGTCGACAGGGGCGACCACTCGCTGGCCAACCGGGCCGTCCACATTTGCGGCCGCGTCGTTGCGTACGCCATGGATCCCAGCGCGAGCCTCGACCCCAGCCTCTGGGCCGAGCTGGACAGGGACATGAAGCTCTGGCACGAGTCCATACCCTGGAGGTTCCTATCGTCCGAGGCGTCGGCCATTCGAGACGATTCGGAATCCGCGTTTCCCACCCTCTGGATGCCCATGAAAGTACAGGGTAGGTTTAACGTTGCATATGGCTTTTTCCCTCCCCCCTAGTCTCATCGTACCTAAACGGGGAATCGGGCACTGATTCATTGGCCAGTACTTGGGTATCAGCATTACTATCTAGCCAGAATTATCCTCGACACATTTCACCCTCGGTTGTGGAAGCCGAGTTTTGACGCATTTCGCCATCGAGTTATTGCGCAGGTAAGTGGGATGTCGTCCAAAAAAAAAAACCAGGGTTGCGCGGATGACAAACCGAATGCAACAGGACCGCGCGCGCGAGTCTCTCCGCATTTTGCTGGGACTTGCCATCAGCAACACGGGTGACGCAACAATCAACTTTACCGCGCACCACACGCTGCACGCATGTAAGTTCCAGACCTTTCTAGCGGCAATCCCGTGGGGGGAGAGCCTCGGTGTGATTTGACGGGGTTATTAAAACAATAAAAAAAATTGGCAGGTGGCGGATTCCTCAGAGACGAGCGGGAGCATCAAGAGATTCTCGAGTTCCTCAAAAACATGACGGCAACCATGGGATGGCCCACGCAGGGCCTGGCAGACAAGCTGCGCGAGCAGTGGCAGGCGGGCAAGCGAAGCTCGGGGAAGGCGTCGTCTGCTCCGCACGAGCAGGTGGCTCCGCATCAGCAGCCCGGGTCTGGGGTATGGGGGTCCGGGGACGGCAGCGCCTTTGGGCCAACGGGGTAAGCAGAATTAGCCCGCGCGAGTGTGGCTCGAAAATAGTGAACGAAATAAAATAAATAATAATGAAAGATGCCAATTGATCACGATGCCCTGTGTCGCTGCGGCTTGGCTCCCCGATTCTCCACACCTCCAAAATGTCGCCTCCCTCCCCCAGTCTGTTTTTTCCCCCCCGTTGTGTGTGGGGGAGGGGCAAAACAGGGGGTGTGTGCGTTTGGTGTCGGAATTCCTTGCCTCATGGGCCAGGACAGCACATTTCGCCGAGTTTTGCTCTTCGCGTGGCCTCGACGCTGGACTTGCCAAGCTGGTCGGTGCGCATCGACGCTGGTCCCAATCTGTGCAAGCCTGACTTTCCCGATTCATGGCCCTCCCCACATTCTCCACTTCCCCAGTTCATCCATGTCCACGGGGACATGTCCGTCTCCAACATGTATATCTTGGAGCTTCGAAGGCAAAACGACTACACCTCGTCAGAGCAAACCAGGATTTGATTTTGATTTTCTGCTGGCATCATTTCGGATTCTAACACACCCTTGCTTCTTGGCTTCCATCTCTCTCTCCAATCTGACTTCCTTGTCATTCTTGTTTTCCAAGATGGCCACCATGAGCTCCTTGCCCAAGGGCGCCTACATCGATGGCATTGGCCAGGTGCTGAGCCGTATGGCTCCCACCACCTATCTCGATGCCGCCGCCCTGGCCGCCGTTGGCATTGCGTCCGGTGCCTACATGGTCATTGACCAGATCTGGGGTCGTCCCGATCCCTACGATTACATTTGGTACGAGCGGCCACAGCAGGCCGACGGCGCTGCCCAAGCTGCCGCCACGACCCGCAACATCGCGGAGCGAATGGAGGAGTTGGTAAGTTGCCGCAGTTCTTTGATTATCACCACTTTGTTTAGAATTGCATGCTAACCAATCTTGCAGGGAAAGCAAGCTGTCGTCTTCTGGGGCTCCCAGTCTGGCACCGCCGAGGGCTTTGCCAACCGCCTGGTCCGCGAGCTCGGCCAGAGGTTCCACCTGAACGCCATGGCCGCCGACCTCTCCGACTTTGACCCTGAATCCGTTGCCCTAATCCCCTCGTCCAAGGTCGTCATCTTCATCCTGTCCACCTACGGCGAGGGCGACCCCAGCGACAACGCCACGCAGTTCTGGGAGTGGTCCAACAAGCTCAAGGGCACAGCGTCGCTGGAGCAGCTCAAGTACGCCGCCTTTGGCCTCGGCAACAGCAACTACCAGTACTACAACCGCGTCGTCGACGTCGTCCACCAGTCCCTGAGCAAGGCCGGCGCCTCGGCGCTGCTGCCCGTGGGGCGGGCCGACGACGCCCAGGGCGCCACCGAGGAGGACTTCCTCGCCTGGAAGGACGAGCTGTACGCCTTCTGCCGCCGGGAGCTGCACCTCGAGGAGCAGCCCGCCAAGTACGAGCCCACCCTCGAGGCCTTCCACGACGAGTCGCTCGACATCATCGACCTCTTCCACGGCGAGCCAAGCGCCCACAAGATTGCCAACGGCGAGACCGCCATCGGCTCCGTCAAGGTCGCCCGCTCGTACGAGCTCTTCAAGTCCACCACAAGAAACTGCCTCCACATGGATGTCGATCTGTCGAGCCGCCCCGAGTGGACGTACAAGACCGGCGACCACATTGCCATCTTCCCCATCAACCCGGACCAAGAGGTCGAGCGCCTGGTCCGCGTCCTGGGCTTGTCCGAGCGCAAGGATGTTCCTCTCACCTTCCGGTCGCTCGACTCGGCTGTTTCTATCCCCGTCCCGTCCCCAACCACAATCACGGCTCTCTTCCGGTACTATGTGGAAATCTGCGCAGCAGTCTCCCGAGAGACGGTTTCCAGCTTGATCGAGTTTGCTCCTTCTGAAAAAGCCAAGAGCTTTCTCGCCGAGCTTTACAAGTCCAAGGAGGCCTACTCTGCCTTCCTTGCTCACGAGCACATCACTCTGGGCAGGCTGCTCGAGATGGCCGGTGGTGCCGAAGTCTGGTCTTCCGTCCCCCTGACGTACCTGGTTGAGACGCTGCCTCGCACCCGCCCTCGATACTACTCCATCTCCTCGTCCAGCGTTTTGTCTCCCCGCGTGGCGGCTGTTACCGCTCTGGTATCCAACTCGGACCTGTCCGGAGGACAGACAATTCCCGGCCTGACCACCAACTATCTTCTGGGTCTCTCCGATTCCATCAACTCCAACTCCCGCGCCCACCCGCAGGGTCTGTCCTACGAGCTCGAAGGCCCCTCAAAGGCTCTCGAGGGCGCGCAGATCTTTGCGCAGCTGCGACGGTCCACCTTTAAGCTGCCTGCCCTGGCCTCCACTCCCCTCATCATGGCCGCGGCCGGCACCGGCATTGCTCCGTTCCGCGCCTTCATCGGGGAGCGGCTGCGTCTCAAGACCATGGGCCGAAAGATTGGCGAGATGGTCCTCTTCTTTGGCTGCCGCCACCCCGACGAGGACTACATCTACCGCGAGGAGCTGGAGCAGATGCAGAAGGAATCCGAGGGCAAGCTCAGGATTGTCACGGCCTTCTCCCGCGTCGAGGGCCAGAAGAAGCTCTACGTCCAGGACAAGATGAAGGAGCTCGGCAGCGACGTCCTCCAGCTGCTCGACAGCGACGCCACGCTGTACATCTGCGGACGGGCCAGCATGGCCCGGGAGATTGGCAAGACGCTTAGCGGCATGATTGCCGCTAACAAGGAGTGGTCTCAGGCACAGGCCCAGGATTGGGCCTCTGGCATGAAGCGCGGCCGAAAGTGGCAGGAGGATGTCTGGGGTTAAAAGATAGCACTTTAGGATATTGCTTTGAATTGGTTTGATATTCTTTTATACAGAAGATGATGATTTTGACTATTTAGATGACCAGCCCCATGCCTCTAATAAATGTTTTTGTCTAGATTAAATGAAAGGGATTAGCCAAGGTATGTGAAATTACATGTGGAAACAAGAATAATCAATCAAAATGAGGAAAAAAGAAGCATAAAAGGATTCAAGGGTGGGAGAGATGAACGTACACAGATTCCGTTGAAAGTCCATATTTATTCGTAGTCTTGACCAGCATGTCAAAAAGGGCATGCTGCTGGTCCTGGTGGGTGAACCTGTCGCCCACCATCGAGATTGCCATGCAGGCGGTTCTGTTTCATGGATCAACTCTGCTGGTCCCGGGGGGAAAAAGAGAAAATTGCCTCTTTGGGGGAAAGTTACGTACATGTGCAGGGGGTTAATGTCGCTGAGAGAGTCTGCGATGCCGCAGATGATTTCTAGGTCGTTCTTCGTCTGGGCCTAGAACAAAGAGCACGCAAAGAGCCTCGCCGTTAGCTCCGAGATTGGAAGAGGAGAGCCGCTAGATCGGAGTGGTGGGGGGGGGAGTGGTTGTCATGTGCTCACCTCGATCCAATTAGACGCCCTCTTGCGCGCCCTGCAGAGCTGAGGTACCCGCGGATCATGCACGACGAGCAGGATCCTGGCGAGGTGGAAGTACTGCAGGCCGGCGGCGACGCAGTCGTTGAGGAGCCAGATCTCGGGGAAGATTTCCCCAGGGTGCTGGCGGCGGCGGATCATGACGGGGGTGAAGGACGACGGGTTGGTCAGCATCCAGGCCGACGAGGCCTCGAGCAAGCTGTCGTAGGCCGACGTGTTCCTGTCGTCGCCGAAGCAGTACTGCACCGTGTCCATGAGCTCGACGAGCATCCTGTTGGCCCGCGCGCGGTCGTCACGAGTGCCCGCCAGGCGCTCCAGCCGGGACCGGTCGACGTTGACCGTTAGCGGCTCCTGGTTGAGCACGGCCAGGAACACCTCCTGCCGGAGCCGCGCCCACATGATGTCGTCGTGGAACGTCTCGAGGGGCCGCGAAAACGACGGGGGGCTCAGGGTGCCCCCGGGGGCGTTGCACGTTGCAACGCTGTAATCGGACTTGGGGCCTGCATCAAACCAAACATTTCTTTTTTAGTTCTTCAAATCAGGAAATTCATCCCCCCCCCCCACGTCGGGGTGCTTGACCGGGGTTGCAGTTTTGGAAATTTGGGCACTACGAAGAGGTGGAGGGATTGGATGAGATGGGGAGGGGGGTGGAGAGGTGCATAAAGGGTCTGGTTGGGGTCTTACCATTCATGTTGAGAAGAAACTGGTGCAGCAGGAGGGCGACATCTAGGGAATCGCCTTCCAGACCGGTCAGCACGAGCTGCTCCAGGTTGACATCGAGCTTTGCCGATCCCTGGTCGCCCTTGGTGGCGTGGTAGTGCCACGCCGAGACGGCCAGGATGAGCTCCAGCAGCGGCGAGCTCAGGGTGGCCTGGGACGGGATTCGCTCCGTAAAGTACTTGTTGGGGTCGTAGGCGTCAAAGGCCGGGCCAATGTTCTTGACGTAGTAGCGGAAGAGCTCAGCCTTGCCGCGCTCGTTGAGGGGAGCGCCGGCGACGTGAAGGGGCGGCGATGCGCCGTACTGCAGCACCGAGTACGGGCTCAGGGTGCTGCGGCTCTCGAAGGAGTAGTGGCGTCGATCTGCGTGAGGGCGGTTGTGGTGGTGGAGCGCCGACGGGGGCGTCGACACGGGCGCCAGGTGGTCTGATCTCTGGGGAGCAGCGCTCAGGGCCAGTCTCGGCGTGTCTGCTGCGGGCCCGGGTGCGTCAGCGGGGGAGTTGGATATGGCCTCCTCGTCTGCGCTCCTCATGGGGAGCCTATCAGTTGCCCATATGTCCGTCTTTGGCACCGTGGCTGGCTCCGGCTGGTTGGGTGCGGGTGGTCCACTGGGCTGGTGCTGGTGGGCCAGGCCGGCGCCCTGACGTGCAGCAGCATCCTGCTCGTCGGCATCCGAGTCGTCCTCGTAGTAGCGAGCAACCTCGAGGCTCTGGTCGAGGAACTTGAGCCTCTTGCCCGAGGTCCTGCACCAGACCTGGCTGTCTGAGAACTCGGGGTGCGACCCGCTGCGAGGGGAGCCGGACAGGTCAGCGCGCGAGTCATCCTGGTGACGGGGAGGAGGGGGGATCGGGAATTTGGGACCCTCACCTTGACGACGAGTTATGACGAAAGCGAACCCTGAGGTTCCTATTACACTGGATTCCCTTTTTCAGGCACTGGGCGCAGGGTTTTTCTCCGTCGCCTGCATGGGCAAAGAGACGAGATGAAAACGTCAGCCAATCAAGTGCATGTAGATTTGGAGCAGGTCAACTCACACTTGAGATGTCTGCACCGGCATCATGTGAGCATGGGTTTCACAATGCACATTGCGATGCGTCAGATTTTTTGCTCTACTTGCCTTGCACGGCAGTTCTTCACAGATGCGTTAGCGGGCAGGGCATGGGCGCCAGGCGCAGGTGGAATGCAGTCACCTCGCACCCGGGGCGTCGTGGGCCAGAGGGCGGCATCTCACAGTCGCAGTCGCATGTGCCAATGTGTGCTGGCTGGAAGGGGCAATTTTGAACAGAAGGCGGGGAAAGCTGAGGCCGACCGGACGAGCTTCGCGGTTTATATCCCTTTTTCGACCGTCGAGGAAACTGGCGCTTCCCTGCGCGACCGGGGGGTGGGGCGCGGGGTCTGGTGCGGAGAGAAGGCCTAGCAGCTAGCGGCGCTGTATCTGGTTCGCGCATCTGGGGCTGCCATGCGGGGGAACCCAATTACCGATCTGGGTGGTCGCTAGCGTCGCTAAATCCTTGCCGAATCTGGCATTGCCATCAAGCTCGCCAATTCATGTGACGCGACCCAGACATCGTGCCCGTGGCCATGGGGGGTGGGCAATGGCAGACCAAGTTGATTCTTGCTCGTCCATGGCATATAAAGCTCCGAACGACTCGTTGGATTCTGTGTTTTGGACCAGACCACCAGAGTCATTCACCAGAAGACCTGATCTCCTCCACCAACGGAGCAGCCAATTCTGTCTCCCTCTTTACAACCTTGTCAAGCTTGGTTGTCTTTGTCTCTCTAGTCTGAATTGACTTTTCTTTTCTCTTTCTCTTGTTTCTCTCTCTTCTTGCTGCCAGCCATGGAGGCTATCGCAGCCATGGGCACAGCCCCATACGCTGCTGGCGTAGGCCTCTTGCTGGTCGCCTACTTCCTCGTATACCCCTTTATCGTCTACATGCGAGATACCAAGGGTCTTCGACGCTTTCCCAACATGTCTACATTCTCTGGAATGTCAGACGTCCCCTACATGATCCTTGCACAGGGCGGTGCCCGCTCCTCCAACCTTGCCAAGCTTCACAAGACACAACCCGTGCTCCGAACCGGCACCAACACGCTCTCCTTTGGAAGCGTCAAGGCCATCAAGGACATCTACGGCCACGGCACCCCCTGTATCAAGGATGAGTCCTACTCTCTGACTGCTGGCACCCACTTCCACTTGGCCGATGTCATTGACAAGCCCGACCACGCCCGCAAGCGCAAGGTCCTTTCCTCCGCCTATGCGCTCAAGAACCTCGAGCGCTGGGAGTACAAGGTTGCCGACAAGACCCAGCGAATGATTGCTCAGTTTGACAAGAGATGCACCGGTCCCCTCGCCAAGGGTGCCCGCTACGCCGACCCCAAGGAGCTCACTGTTGACTTCCGTGCCTGGACCAACTTCTTCTCTCTGGATGCCATTGCCGACATTGGTCTCTCCGAGCGTCTTGGACTTCTCGACCAGGGCCACGACCGCGTCGTCGCCCAGGAAAAGGATGGATCCCTGTTCGAGACCAACCTCCGCGAGTGCCTCTACCCCACGGCCCGCAAGCAGGCCCATCTCCTCTGGAGCTACGACAACTACAAGCTGCTCGACAAGCTCTCCAACGTCATCCCTTACTACCGCCGCATGACCGAGTCCAGCAAGGGCTGGGACGCCATTGTCCTCCGCCGCGCCAGCATCCGCCTCGAGCGCTACCGCTCCGGCGAGAAGCTCGACGACTTCTTCCAGGCCCTGATGGAGGACAAGAACGGCCACCCGCACAACCTCGAGTGGGGTGAGATTGTCGCCGAGATCAACATCATGATGAACGCCGGCAGCGTCACCACCGCCATTGCCCTGGCCAACGTCATGTACCAGCTCATCCTGCACCCCGAGATCCTCGCCCGGCTCCGCGAGGAGATTGACGCCGCCCTCGAGCCCGAGGAGGTGGTCGCCCCCTACGACAAGATCAAGCACCTCCCCTACCTCCGCGCGTGCCTCGACGAGTCGCTCCGCCTCTGGCCCCCTACCCCCCAGGGCCTCGCCCGCAAGACCCCTCCCGAGGGCACCAACGTCATGGGCTACTACGTCCCCGGAAACACCACCGTCAACATCTCCTCGCTCGTCGCCCACCGGGACGAGTCCGTCTACCCCGACGCCGAGAAGTACATCCCCGAGCGGTTCCTGGGCGACAAGGGCAAGGAGATTCAGTCCTACTTCATCACCTTCTCCGCCGGCGCCCGCGGCTGCATCGGCCGCAACATCTCCTACCTCGAGCAGGCCGTCGCGCTCGCCTCGGTGGTTCACCGGTACGAGTTTGCCATGGCCGAGGGCTTCCAGCTGAAGCGCGAGGAGACGATGAACCACATTCTCGGGGAGATGCCAGTCAAGCTCTGGCGCCGCGACCTTGGCGTGGAGAACTAGAGATATGAATTGCTACTATTTTAATGAATTACATAAGCGGAAGCATGAATGAATTGCGACAATAGAGACAGGCGCTGGATGAAAATGGGGGGGCTCAAATTGGGTTTGGTCCCCATTGATTGTGGACAGGCATCATCAGTCCATGACGATAGGATATTAACGCTAAGAATACAAGAATTAAAAAAAAAAATTGGACAATTATGAAAAATTTTCAACCCGTGTTGGTTTCAATCCTTTGCCAGCTAATGCTTGATTTCGTGTCATCCATATATGTGCGCAGACCCGCCCGGCGACCTTTGTGCATGCACCTCTAGCCCCGGTGGGTTTTGCCCTCTGCGGACGCCACTGTCGAAGAGCCCACGATGACAACATTGCGATTATGCAGCGCGCCAGGGAGGGAGCGCACAACCGGCCGTTCTCGGTGCCTGATCTAGAACGAATCTAGATCCCGTGCATTACCGAGGATCCACTGCGTGATGACCTGGCAAACGCCCCGTTGGCGTTTTTGTTTCGTGCCGACCGGGGGGCTGCCACCACATGACGTGAACGCCCCCACCGAGCTGCCAACGTGTTCCCGCCTCCACGGCGTTTTCCTCGTTGGGGAAAATTTGCGGAAAATATGCATGAAAAATAAGCGATGCATGCTGGTGGGTTAGAGTTGTAATAAGGGGATAACTGAGTTGTGAATCTGAATTGATCTGACTGTGGTGGTGCGGAACTTGTGCATAGTATGCAAGCACAAGTTGCTTCATAAACCTCGTCGCTTTCTTCAATTGTTATGTCAGAGGCAATTGATTGAGAAATGGGCAATCTTATCAAACACAATGTTTTATATATATATTATAACTGCAATCCTATGCACCTTGACTTTAAGCTACACCCGAGCCTTCCACATAGGAACTTCCAATGGTTGAGATAACAGGCTCAGACCAGTTCAAAGTCGCCATGGACGACTTGCTGAAAATATTCAACAAGCCCAAAATCACCTGCCCCACGGAATGTGTTGTAGCCAAATCGAATTCTAGCTTCTCTGCCTCAATTATTCTCAGATGGGCTCAAAAAAAAAGAAACCGGTACTCCCCTCAGTCAACCTCGAGTTTGTCAAGTATTTGAGATGAGAAATCCCCAGGTGATACATTCCAGGTCGAGGTGATCGCGAACAAGAATTGGCCTGTGTATCAAGATGGAGTCAAGAAAACGGCCGCGCTGGACTTTGTTGTTTTAGACTTCAATCAAAGCTCTCAATCTTGGTTCAATCTTGAAAAGGTTCTGGGTTGCTAAACAGCGGGCGGTACTGTATTGCTAAAAACACCCTCTAAGAACTGATGCAGATTCAACAGTAAGCTGTACATTATACATGTTAGTTTGAAGAGAAAGTCATTCGCAACAATGATAGGTTCATTTGTCGTTGCTAAGACTCCTCTAGCTCAAACGATAGACGGGCGATTCCAACTTGACTTAGCATTCGGAAACCACCAATACCACGTTGTTCCATGACTGCGACAGCTACTCACATGTTTCAGAAATAGAGTTGGCTATTTTTCTACTTACAATACACCCATGAGGCTGTCAGCTATCGGATGGTACAGAGGGCACTCGCCAAATCATTTCCCGCCATTTCCCAACCACCTCATTGGCAACTTGCATTTTGCTTGGTCACGCTCTCAATGACAATGCCACTCTTCACATATAATGCAGGCTTGGCAGAATCCTAGATAAGACCAGACAGGACAAGTCAGACCTGGCATTTCCGAGGCAGCTCCCAGGACAGTGGTTTCGACTGTAAAAGCTCCTGAGCTCCGACCAACTAGTGGAGACGCAGCAGTCTCCATACTACTGCAGGAGGCTTGGGCCCAACCAGTTGAGGGTATAAAAAGATGCGAACGCGCGGAGCACATGCAGGAACTGGTACCCACTGTGTAGTCGCATTCTGCGACTTTTTGAGTGTTTGCTTTCCCTCTTTCCCCGCCCAAGCCACTTCTGATTGATCATATTCTTGTAGGCTACGGTACGACATATAGCCAGTTCCTCTTCACCTCGGGCTAGTGAAGCAAAGACTTCTGTCAGGTTACACGGTGTATTTGGCATTTGACAAAGGTGTGTCATGCGGGCTGTTTGGGGTCTGGGGTGGAGCACTAGTCTGAACACAGTGGTGTTTCGTCTCATCTCATTTACGCATTAAATGTAACCATGCGTCTCTCTTGAAAGAATGAATCAAATTGGCTTTTGAATTACCGTTCGCTTGGTTAAAATGAATTTCCAACTCATCTGGACCTCATGCCAATCTTGCTTCTGAGTTTGACAAGACGATTACCTGGATATATATAGCGGGGTAGCGTTGACCCGCACTTTTGAGCCTAAGGCTAAAAGGACCTTCTGTTTCTGATGATGGGATTACTACTCGTCATTACAAAATCCCAACGAAACAGCCAGGCTGGGTATCACAAGATAGATTAGGGTCACAAAAGCTGGATCAAATAGCCTGGAGTGGATTCATGTTACGGCAGTTGCATTGGGCTTGGCACGTATAGCGGGGATTTCTGGTGTTTTGGGGGCGCTGGAAGAGGTCCCCATTGGGCCTAAGATGGTGACTACTCTGGAATATAATTGCACTGCTATTACTTAGGCGGGAGTATGAAGAAATTGCGTGAGAATGAGAGCAAACAATGCTGAATGCGAGCAGAAAAAAACAAAACATATCCACATGAGGAGTCGGGTTTCAAGCACGTCATTGGAAATAATCAGAATTATGTAAAAGGGTTATATTGATTTTTATGATCAATTTCTTGGTTTTTTCAGTAATGTACAAAGGGAAACTGGGCCCATCATACATTCTTGAAACTCGGGCAAAGAAAGTAAATGCCATCATCGCTATGCTAGTCGTAATCGTCATCCCCAAATCCCAATTTATGTAAAACGCCATTTCATGCAGGTCATGATCGTGAATATAAGTTACATTGTATAGACTTCAAAGAAAGATCGTCGTAAAGAGTGTTGTTGTTTTTGTCTTTTTTGTCATATGTGTTATTGTTGCTGTTGCTGCTGTTATTATCATTGTTGCCTAGGTTGTTGTTTTTGGTGGATTTGTTTTTTATGATTTTTTATCTTCATTGTTTTGTTGTTCATGCAGCAATGCATCAATACACTTTGTGCGATGGTCGGCTTGGCTTGTAGCCGAGACCAACCTCTGCAGCCTCTCGTACTCGGGGGTCTATGCCCGGGTTTTCATTGGGGTCGCCGTTGGCCATGCTGGTGATGGCTCTGGTGACATCCATGCGAGCATTTCGAGCTTGAGCGGTCATCTTTGGCGGTGGGCTCCTGGCCTTCATCATTTTACGTGGCGCTGAGCTGACCTGGGGTGTGGCCGGTCGCTTTTCAGGAACCCGGAGAAGATGTTTGAGTGTGTCACAGGCCGAGCGGCGGATGGATTTGTCATGGGCGTCGTTGGGCAAGTGTTTGACGGGAGCGGTCCTGGGAGGCTGAGACGGCTGAGCTGGCTGAGTTGGTTCAACTGGTTCAACCGTCTCAAGCAACTGAGATGGCTGAATTGGTTGAAGCGGCTGAAGCAGCTGAGGGGACTGACATGGTTGAGGTAGCTGGGGTGACTCAGGCGACTGAGGCCGCTGAAATGGCCGAGGCGACTGAGATGGTCGGAGCGACTGGGACCGCTGACGCAATTGGGATGGCTGAGTCGGTTGAATCGTCTCAAGTAGTTGAGATGGCTGAATCGGCTGGGATGGTTGAAGCAGCGGAGATGGCTTAGGCGACTGGGATGGCCGAGGCGACTGAGATGACCGAGGTGGCTGAGATGGTTTAGGCGACTGAGAGGGCTTAGGCGACTGAGAGGGCCGAAAGGAATGAGACCGCTGAAGCGGCTGAGATGGCTGAATTGGTTGGATCGACTGAAATGGCCGGGGCTTCGGAGCCGGCTGAAGCGGAGTGGCGGGCTTTTCCACATCGAGGGGGTTCGGGTTGCTGGTCGCATCCGTCTCTGTGAAGCTGCCCAGGCTGACGCTGTCGCTTGTCTGAGAACCACTTGATTCCAACGACAATTCCTTTTGCTGAGCAATCTCGTCGTCGTCCTCGGGCACCAGGATCTGCGCAATACTCCGAGTGGGCCTGGGGTGCTTCAGATGGCAGGTGGCCTCTTCCTCAACACGAGCTTCGGACAGTGCCTCACCACTTCGCTCCAAGACCCTGCGCCTTCGCTGCCGGAACTGGTGGTTGTCTTCTTCGGAAGGCTTCATGCCGTAGTGCGGAGAGAGGGAGCGGCGAAAGTAATCCCGGAACCACTCCCGGTCGTCGCTCTCAGAGGAGATTGGCAGCGGCACACTCCTGGGCTCCAGGTGCTCCTTGGGTTGATCCTTGAGGTGCTCTTTGGGCTGCTCCTTGGGCTGCTGCTCACTCCTCTGAGCTGGGGCCTTGGCGAATGAGAATATCTTGACGTCAAAGGGCTTGGTCTCGGCAGCATTCTCGGCTTTGGCAAGCTCAGTTCCATCGTCCTCGGTTTTGTCATCGTAGTCTGCCGTGTCCGGCACGCTGCTCTGCAGCGGTGTGGAGTTGACCCTTCTTGGCTTATAGGCGGAGATGATAGACTCTGAGATGCTTTGGTTAGCAGCCTTGGGCACCGGCGTGGACGTGTCCCTCTTTTTCCTGTCCTGTCGGTCCACCTCACTGGCGTCGCCGTTGTCGTCGTTGTCGTGCTCATAGTACGCGACTGGCGGTGTGGGTCCCGTGTGAATCACCCAGGTTACACCTTTCTGATCGCCGATGGGAATCGTCCACTTTCGCTGGGGAACATCATTCTCGTCGTGCTGGATCCTCTCTTCATTGTGGCGGTTTGCGTTCGCGGCCTGGTCAGCAGCCTGCTGCCGCAGTGCTTCCACCTGCTCATGCTGCATTGCCTTGCTCTTGGAGTGGATCTCCTTCTTGAGGTCGGCGGGCATGGCGGCGTGGTCGCCATACCCGGGGAACAGGAGCCTCTCCTCGTTGACGGGGACAATGATGATTCCGTACCTCATCTCTGGCAGGGGTGGCCCGCCCAGCGATATGACGTAATTGGACGAAGCCAAGTAGGTACCGAGCTCGGCCGCGCTACCCACGACGGTATGGGGCGGGAAGACGTCAGGGATGTTCGAATCGAGCTGCTCTCGCGACGCGTCGTTGTCTTCCTCGTCCCAGTCGACTTCGGGTTCGCCGGAAAACACATTCATGCCGAATTGCTCGCGTGTCTCGGGCTTGAATCTGGCCGCCTCCAGTGCTTGCTCCTTGAGTCGGCGGAACTCGGCACCGTGCCTCCATGTTGAGTCATCGTAGGATTGGCTCGGTTTCGAGTAATGTTTGGGGGGCTGGGGAGGAACTCTGCGAAATTTCATGGCAGCGCTGCGTTGGCTGCTGGTTGTTCGTTGTGAACCCTCGCTCTGTTCTGGTTCGGGTTCTGGCTCTGGTTTTTTCTTGGTGGATCTGACATGTTTAGTCCTGGAACCAAAGGGGGCCGCGGTAGTGTAGTTCTGTTTAGGTCCCTTGTCAGTAACTGTTATTTTTTTTCTTTTGCGAGCGAAACCAGGGCTAGTGGCCATGGTACGTACCTCTCTTGCTGCGATTTTCCTCTGCCTAGAGATTTCGGTTGAGGTAATGGAGGAAGCCATGTCCCCTCGTGCTAACTCAAAGGCAAGTATGCGAGCTTCGTCTTCCGAGTTCAATGAGCTCGAGCTTGAGTAGGAATCGGCGGTGGGAGTGTAGAGGGATATGTATTGGGTAGACGCGTCGCGGTCCTTTAGTTGATTAAGACGTAGTTGGAAAAGGGCTTGTCGAGTAAGGCGGGACTCTACCTTCAAGCCAGCGTCATGTGATGGTTTGGAGGGCATGGTGGCTTGTAGTACAGTTTGTAAAAGAAATTGGGCACGGAGAGAGCACAAGTGAAGGAGTCAAGTATGAATAATACCCTGACGTGTCTGGTCGCGGCCGCGGTAGTGGCGAGCGTCCGATCCCTTTCACCGCTTGAGGCCATCACCATTTCCAATTTCGGGGTGGAGACATAGCCCTGGGTGCTATAAGCTAGTGGGTGCATGGCAGCGCTGGCACCTCCGTGGCAGGTATTGGTACGTCTGTGGGACCACTCGGGCAGCCCTCGGGCAGCTGTCGGGCATGCCTGGTTGCACTGAGCTGGCACCTGTCAAACTGTGCCATAGCACCGTGCCAATAGGCGTCATTGAGCATCGCGACTCCACCGAACCCTCCTCCGGGGTACCCTGGCCTTTTACCGCTCGCCCTGCCACGGCTTGCGTTCCGCTAGCCGCTTGGCCCTGGCCCACTGGAGCCGCCCCATTGGCCCCAGCCACCGGGCCGGGCCAATGGTGCCCGGCCCTGCGCCCTGACTAAGCCGCCTTCGCATTAACACCAACCACGCCAGGCACAATTCAGACACAACTCGCTATGCACCGCTTCTGAGTTATGCCGTTGCCAGCGTGATGGACAACAAGATGAACCCTCGACACCAGCAACGGCAGCCCCTGCCCAATCATCGGTCGCTCGCCCTGTTCATGTCTGCTAAATATGGTCAGCTGCATGAAGCGCGGCCTTGTTGACTGGTCAATGGAGCCATTCTCGCCGTAGCTCGCCCATCGGCTCCTCTCGATTGGTGCCCGTCCCCGGCGAAGCCACAACGTGTCGGTCTGGGCTCCAGTTATGAAAGGTGGTCTCTCTCCCGTTCGGTTGGCTGTATTCGCCAGCAATTGATGCGAATGCACCACGTCCAGATAAACAGCCGATTCGACCTCTGGTTCGAACACATGGCTCACCTATTCGAGACCCCATGGCCCAACTAGCTGCCGTCGCAATACATCACACGAGGGCCTTCACTTTGCAACCCAACCATCTCCCAATCGACATTCCTGCACGCTGGGCCAATGGATCGCTCATAACACCCGTCACCCGACGGAAAGGGGCAACGGGTTGTTGCTGCTGAAGCGCGGTGTGTCGGCTTTATGCTGATCATGAATCGTAACATGGCGTCAGCGAGCAGAAATTCTGCAACTGACTTGATTCAGCAAAATGCTCTTTCTGTGAACGGTTCCAACGCATCGTCGTATGTCCTGCGATGCACTCCATGCTGGCTCGCGCCCAAAGCCTCCAATTCCTCCGCCACCGCCCAGCCTCCCACATGCATTACTCGTGACAGAACATGACAATCAATGTTGCCCCAAACGAGTAGGTATCCGACTATGACGCGCATTCCTGATGACGATTTGTTTTGGATGCCAGATAAATAGACGCATAGAGTTCCAATTTGGTCAAGTCCGTGATCATAACTAGTTCGAAATCGCATGTAAAAACTGCAATGTTTTTGTTCTAGGGTCCCTTTTGAAGAGGATACTGGCAAATTTCATGTGTCGCTGAAGCATAGTCTTGTCATAGACATATTCCAGCTCCGATAGAGTTTAGGTTATGAACTTTTGAGTGCAATCATTTTGGCGCCAGAGCTCGGCAACATTGGTCTTTATCATGTCCAGCTTCAAGGTCCGGAATATCCCCGTCGTACAAAAGCCTGCACTAGTTGTCTTTGTATTCAGCCTTTATGGTGCTCGGGTAGAATCATGTCGGGCTCAACCCTATGAGAGTGTGGTACGTGATTGAATTCCGATGTTGACCATGATGCGATTGGCAAAGCTCTCTATCTCGCGTCTCAAATCGATTCTCTCAATCTCCATCTGCATCCTCGCCATATATATCAAGATGAAACACTGCCAATATCCTCACAAGCCAGCTCACAGAGTACAACGCAAACTTCATCCTGCTTTATCAAACCTTCTACACGTATTGCAAGTAAATCCCCACTGTAAGAGCACTCGTCAGCCCGATACACGTCACTCAAACCTGCAGGGCGGTTGAGAATACGAATGTAGGTAAGAATTCCGGGCTAGTGATGTGCCTCAAAGCTCGGGCACCCAGTGCCTTTCCACTTATCACTGTAGTGATTTCTCTTGTCTAAAATCTAATCTTGGGCCAGTTGAGCCGCCATGGCGTCAGAGGAACAAGTGGGGAAGAGCTTGGGCGATTACGCAGGCCCCACACGATCTCTTGTCATTATTTTTTCGAAATGTACTAGATTCATAGCGTCACATTGTCAGCAGTGACGGGCCCATGACCAAAAAGGATCCCCTGCATGGTGCAGTCTCTTCAGCGAGATTGAGGGTGCTGCCTGGGAAGCGGCAGCCAATGGTTGAGCGACCGATTTCGTTAGCGTTGCAATTGCTTCCCCACATGGTCGGTTTTGGGTCCTGGCACGAGAGTCGAGGCAGAATCTGCTTCAACTAATAATGCAAACACAACCAACGTGCATAATGCAACCAATGATAATGCGGACCAGAAAACAGAAGGTTGACGATTGGATTGGTGCTCTTGTTGGAGAAGAATGATTTTTTCCGACCAAGGCCTCTCGCCACCTCCAGGACTGTTTCCATGTACTCACTTCCGCCCTCTACAACAACTTGAAGTGCATGGCTCCCGAGGCGTTTCATTTCGCTAGGTTGCTCGGCTGATGAAATGATGTTGTACTCCCCACTTGCGCAGTAGGTCGCCTTGCAACACTTGCGAACAACAAGAGAGCGTAGTGAGGAATTGGCACATTGAGAAGAACAAAAGGTTCTAACTCGCACGTAAAGGGCTCTTGAATCTGAAGCGCTTCGTGGGCTTCGCGATGGATCTCTCTGGGTGGCAAAAGAGTACCGACACCCTGGCAATGGTTCTGCATGCACGCCTCACATGCCTTTCAGTGCGGAATTACAAAGGGTGTGGAGTCTTAATCACGTACGTTCTCAAAGTCTCCGCCGCCAAATCTGTTAAATCGCACTGACCCTAGACTCCAACTCAAGATTTTTAGCCCCAGGTCGATTCCACTTGGCAAGTGACTACCTTTCCACTATGCGAAGGAAATGTTCGTCAACTTCTGCCTCGACACCGATCTAGGATATTACAACTACTGAAGCCGATTTGGTGACCATCCCGTGAACTCTGCCTTGTCCGGGTTGGCTTTTCTGCACAAGAACAAGATATGCATTTGAATAAATTTAGGGATCAAAATATCATCAATTGTGGCATAAGTTACTGGATCTTTCTTTTGCTCAATAAGCTTTTCAGCCTAAAACTGACCAGTTCCTTTTGGTTGCGTTTTTTCCTTTTGCATCGAAAGTCGCGGTAGTGCGCGGGAACAAAGCGCTTCTGCATTGCCTATTTTATTGGCCCTAAATTCGCAATACAATTATAAAGCTTTCAACATAATGTGATCTCTCTGCACGATATCCCCAATCGTGAAGTCATGATCGCCCACCTGCAAGTAGCCCCATTTGTCATACACGTTCATGGCCTTCTCATTTTCCTCCCAGACACTCAGCCAGAGATTTTTGAATCCCTGTTCAATCGCCATTTTTTCGATTATTGAGTACAATAATTTTCCAATCCCCTTTCCATGCACAGAGACGTCAACATAGAGTCGCTGCAGCTCGACCTTGCTCTCGACGTTTGCAAGGCAAGGGTGCGTGGTGCCGCGAGTGAGGTATGCAAACCCCACAATCGAGTGCTTTGAGTCCACGGCAACTATTAGATCTCTTTTGTCATCCAAGATATCCTTGGTGATTGCAGAGACTGAGTAGGACTCATCCAAGTAGGCCCGGAGGTCAGATGGCTGCAATGAGTAGCCGAAGGTGGAGGTGAAGACGCGGGAGCCGAGTTCTGAAATTGCTGTGGCATCGGCTGGTTGAGCTTGACGAACAGTCACTTTTGGAGATTTTTGCTGGCTAGCCGAGGGCGACATGATTTCTACGTCTCAATGTTGCAGAAATAAATTGCGCACACATCTGAAATTGAGTTTTTGAGTAGCTAGGAAAGAAAGGAGGCTGGAGACTGTGGGGCGCAACAACTGCATCACATAACTATCTATTTTGACAAACTAGTTCTTGGTAGTCCGATTACACCTAACTTTTTTGATAAATCGCATATTTTCCAAACCCAAATTCTGCATTCTGTCTCGTGTGGTCTCTACTCTGATGCTTCTGTAACCACGACTGTATTTTACTAAGTGTTCTCCACAACATGGTCGTAGCACCGACTAGCCACTTTTCGTCACACCAACGCCAGTAATGAGAAAAGAGCGGTGCTCATTCCTCAGCACGGTTCACCGCCTCAGCAATCAATCAATTGTGCAAGGCAATATGAGTCAATCCAAATGTATTGGCTATGAAGTATTTTCATCTTGAATCAGCTGGCGACAATGAGGCTGCCACCGCCATTTCTAACTTCCTGGTTCCCTGGCGTCAATCCCGCCGATCTTTTTTTTCCCGCTGCGCAACTAACCGGTTTCTTTTTTGCAGAAAAAAAACGTGTTCGCAGATCAGAATCGTGCTGTCATTTTCCACCCCACGCTCACGCCTTTGGCCAGTAAAAGCACAATCAAACTGGCCCCGTACAGTGCGCCTGTGAAGATGATCAGTGCGGAATAGTCGCCTCCATTTGCGCCAATGATTTTCCCGCCGATCGGAATCCCCACAAGACAGGCGATGCTAACTACGGTGAAGCAGGTTGCGTAGTAACGCCCGTAATGTTTTGTGTGGCACAGGCTCCCGATGCAGACGGGAGTAATGGTGATGTTGGTTCCGCTGGCGAAACCAAACATGACGGCGAAAACGATGATGCCTGGTTTCGCATGCCCAAATGGAAGCCACACCGCAAAGCAGGCCACAACATTCAGTAGAACAGACACAATGTTCGAATTGAATGGTCCAAATCGGTCGGCCCACCATCCAGGTAGCGTACGGCCGAAAAATGATGCAGTTGCTAAGATAGTGAGCAATTGGAAACTAAACGCTTGGCTAAATCCCTTTGACAGAGCGAATGAGCTGAGATAGGCCAAAGGGATGAAGAGGGCAAATTCCATCAGGAAGACCCCCAGGGTTGTTAGAAAGAAAACCTTTTCCTTGAATATTTTAGGATCCGGGTGAATGCTAGCGTTTTCTGAGGGCGGAAGCCTACTGCGAATGAGTATATTCGCAATGCAAAGGAAAAAGAGACAAATGAAGCCAAGAATCCGCAATCCCCATGCCCAACCAAGGGCTGGGTTGTCAAAGACCTTCTGCAGGAACAGAGGAAACACAATTCCGCCAATAGAGCCGCCGGTACAGGCTATGCCCGTGGCGAGCCCTCGACGAGCACGAAAGAAATGGCCCACGGCTGCGTAACATGGAGTAAACAACATAGCAGCTCCGATGCCATTTAAAACCCCGAAAACAAAGAAGAAGCTTATGTATGCTATATCAAAGGCAGGTAAGCGCGGGCTTCTTACAGATATACCGCGATTCAAAGTAGGAGGTGGGGGTGGGAGGATTCTTACAATTGCAGACACTAAGGCCCATAAGAGAAGCAACAGTACAGATGCTACCAGTCAAAATCAACCATCTCGGTCCGTATTTGTCAAAGGCAGGACCAACGTATATCCCACAAGAGAAGGCTAAAAATGAGTAGACGGAGAAGATCCAACCTATCTCATCCTCGCTGTATTCCGCAAGTTGGTGTGTAAAGACATACGCCTGCAACAGCGCCATAATATTCATGATGCCCAACCCTGCAAGCCTGCTGCACGTTAGTACTCCTTCCAAAGCGGAGGTTTAACGTCTAAAGAAACAACTACCCCAAAATGGATAGCCGAGCTGGCCTGGTACACCTTCCAATGGTACCCTCTATAACGTTTAAATTTTGATACTTACAGACCACACCAAGCGCCGAATACGACAAGCCAAGCTCGCAAACCGCCTTCGGGATACTCTTCATCATCTTTGCTGGTGATGGATACTGAATCGTTACTCTTCTCCTGCAAATCTGAGCCAGTGGAGCCATCTAAACGTGGCGGTGCCTCTGTTATTGGAGCGGCAAGCTTTTCCATTGTTGAGTCGATGAGAAACAAGAACCAACAAAAGTCAAGGCCAGCCCGAGATCTACTACTTAAAGCGCTCCCCGTAGTTTCCGAGTTTCCGGTTCCCCACCAACCACACGTCATTAGAATGATCGGAATTTTCGATGCGGCCAAAGACCAACTTCAACCTGGGGGTTATATGCATACTGCCTCCTACTCATTTCGACCCACTCCAGCGGTTCGAGTTCACGATGAAAGGAAAGCCAAGACAGTGATAAAACTGGGGCACTCGATTTTTTGGCCAATGAAACACCTAGAATCGCGACAGGACGCTAAATCCTCGGAGTCACCTTCCCAACCATCGTTTTTCTTGGGAGAAGGCATCAGCGAAGGTACTACACAGAAAAAGGTACATCGGAATTCATTTCCCTGGGTCGCATTCAAAATTTATCTTGTATCGAGTATCGGCACTAAATTCATGAATACTAATGCACAGTAGCCTCAGGGTCCATTGTGAGATGCTAATGAAAAGTCCATCAGGTTCGAACTAAAGGATTAGCGATAGCCGAATGAGTTGAGAGAAACCAAGATATGAAGGCCATCTAAAAAGGGATTAAGCAGCTCCAAACGGGCCCATACTTTAACCTGCACTCACCCATCCAGCAAAAACACCTTATCCCAGCATCGGCTGTGTGGCGTGAATTATGAAATGGAGATGTGGAGATAACGATTACTTGGCCAAAGAGAGCGCAGGAAATGATATCAGACCCATCAATGTGGATATCTTAGTTAACATTCAGCCAATAGGAGCTATATATACCCAACCGATTCATTCCCTCACCCTAGAGCTCCAGCTGTCACCACACCCTTGTGTTGCTTCGAGCCAAAGACAAGTCTAGGGTATGCAACCTTAAATATCACGTCCAAGGGCAACCCCCGAGTAACAAGGTGAAATTCATAATATATTGATATTGAGAATAAATTGTTTGCTGAACCCCATTCGTAAACCTTGGGAGTAGAAACAAAATCATTTCCAAGCAGAAACGCCGACCAGCCGAAAAGAACTTGCGAAAATACATGCAACCCATGTACAGTGTGACCTCTCCAAATTTAGCTACTTATCTGTTCCCCTTGCAGTTATTTTTAGTGCGCAAACCAGCACCACCAAACCATGATTTGGCAAAGGTGGTGCATCCATCATGTTTCCATCATGTATTGTTGAAAACATATCCACAGGCGAAAAGAGTGTCCTTATTCACTTTCAACATCAACCGGAGTTTGAAAATCCATTTTTATTGAATCTCGAGGAGTTTCGCTTCCATTGAATTGCTCCTCAGGCGGCGGCGTGGCTTGATCATGCACATAGGGTAGATCTTCAGTGATGTTGTTCCATGGAAACGGCTCTGGTCGTCTGCCAACAGGGGTTCCTTGGAACCACGATTCAGAGACTGCACCTTGAATGGGGGTGGCGGTAGGATCTGAAAAAAAGCAGGCAGATGCCGGAATCTTTTCGCCAAACGAGTAAGCTGGGGTTGACGGCTCGCTTCCCTTTGAGATAGTGGCTTCACCACTGCAGACATCCCATTTTGACTCGAAATCACGAGGATAACCGCTTAGAGGAGTGGCAGTCGGTGGGTATGGTGTGCTATCCTCGGGCGGCCTTGGGTTCGAGTAAGAACTGTTCATCGATACTTCCGACAGGTCGGATTTGACCGAACGCGCCGAGTTCAGTGACTGCGGGCTGAATAGGCGGGGAGAGAATTGATAGGGTGAGATCGGAGGCGAGGATGGAATCACGAGCCGTGGACGGAGGGCTAACGGAACCGGGCTGGGTGCAGAAGGTGTTGGAATCTGGATGCTGTTCGCGCCTGGAGAGCGAGTCGAGTTCGCCGTGATCAGGTTGGAAACGAGTGGAACCGTGATTGTAGGAGGGTGACCTTTTCTAGCTGAGAATCCAACTGGATTTGTTGAGAAGGGACGTGGTGGAGGTAGCCACGATTCTGGGTATTTGTGTGTGGTAGGCGTGAGAGAGGAATTGACATCGTCTTCTGGAGAGGTGCACTCCCGGGAAGATGAGGTGTCGCCACTTTCGGGACAGTCTGATGCCGGTAGATCGCGGTCCATCTTGCCGACTTCTTGGACCCGAGGTTAAATATCCAAATAATCCGTCTTCGCTTTGTGAAGATGCCGGTGGAAGTAGGCAGCAATGCGTGTTGCAGAGCAAAACTGTTGGTGCTTCGACTCGAAAAACCTGAACGACTTGAAGCACAAAAGAGCACAAAGTAGCAAAGAAGATTGAAATGGAAATCGTGGTGGGAAGAATAATACGAAGCCAGAGGGTCAAGTATAAACCATTTTGAAAAGTAGCCTAGGAACAAAGGAGCTATGGAAGATGCGCATCGAGTGCTGCTCGAGTCGGGGGACTTCCAGTCGTGCAAAGATCAAACACGCGAAGAGACCTCGATTCAGGGAAAGTCTGCGGCTTTCTCCACTGATTTGAGCTGGCTGTGTAATTTTGGGGGCTAGTTTCCTGCGTGCGGTCGCATCAGGCCGACCTCTCCCGTTACCAGCTCTACGGCAGAGGTGGTGGTGGTGTAGGCGACCAACCATAGGCCAGCGTTAACCGCCGGAACACAGAGGGCCTACTTGAAGACCTCATCGGTAAGCCAACACAGAAAGCGAAAGACGCCCAACCAGTCGCTGTGACTGGGCATGACTGAGTGCAGTTGGTCGCATTCGCGCCCTCAAGCGCTTGGCCGGCCACTGCATAATTGCTTTTGCAGGCTGACCTCCCAGGTGAGGCACCCACCGGGTGACATCCGAAAATCCCAAAGGTTTCACTAAAACCACGCGCTTATCTTGCGTCCCAGCTGAGATTATGGGCAACCCCCATCCCTGTCGCTTGCATCTTTGATAGAATCGGTGGTGGGCATAGATGCCGAGATCTAAATCTCGCCCGCGGTGGCGGCTTAAAAGGGCATCCACGCTGACCCAGAATGCCGGAACCGATCATGTTCAATTGCCCGATCTGAAATACCGGCTTGTAATAAACCGCTCATCATACGGCTGCGGTATGGAGCCAAGAAGGCGGATGGCCACGCATTGACTTTGATCGGCATCGTCGCCCTGCCATCTCCCACACCATGACCACATGCTCCAGCCCACCTCCTCTCCTTGCACCAATGATTCATCCCATCTTAGTCTCAGGCAGCAGAAGCAATGCCAGCGGATGAACACACGACGGTGGGTGCTGCGCTCCGCCCCAACGAGGCTTTTTTATCCTTGCCATGCCACGAGCCCGCGTGTCTGTGTCCACTGTCACATTGACCGCATATGCCGCCATCACACCCAAGAACAGAGCCTGGCGGTAAATGGCTGCACTTCATTCGTCTGCACACCCGCGATTTTGTAGTTAGTGACCGGTAATATGGGTATCCAACCGTCGCAAGGCGTATTTGCCGCAACAGAGCACACGCGCGATTCTCTAGTGTCTCACGACTACCTGAAGCCGTTCATCGCTACAGGCCTTTACCCCTCACCCATTTCTTTTTCCAAGGTCTAGACCTGAAGTTGGTGCGACTTGTCTTACTTCAGTCAGGATCATCAGAGTTCTGCGTCATTGGGTGTGTGACGCTGCACCAAAGCGTGCAGAATTACATTGCATACCAATCTCCAAGCCGTAGCCGTCTTAAGCGCTGGAGCTGCATAAATTGGAACTAGCCTGTATGTTCATCCACAGGGGCAGAAGGTGACGTGAATTCAGGGCTGCATTTCTTTGTTGGCCAGCTTGATGACTTGTTCTTCCTGTCGACCCGCTACCAACCAACCTCAATATGCGGTGCAGCACCAGGAATACCCCGTGCCCGTTTTTACTTAGCTTGACCTATAAGATCATGTAGTTTCACCCGGTTCTGGTGAAGACAGTAGAGTTATCTTGACCGCCTTTTGGCGACATGTGATGTAGAAAGCAACGGCGACACGGGGTGACTCTGCACACACGGATAACCGAGTGGAGATTATTCCCATAAAGAAGCTACAATTTTCCAAAATGGCTAGTATTGGACTGTATTATAAGCTGGCATGGTTTGTGAGGGACAGATTAATAAAAAGAAATTATACAAGCACAAGGCTTTTCTTTAGTATTTGAGCTGACAAAAGGAAACTAGTCATGTTCTATTCAAATGATACTCCAAAAACCTGCGAATTTCCATCCATATATCCCATGTTGTGTCCAAAAAAGAAAAAAGAGAGCCGATCAGCACCGGACCACTTAACAGTAGCCCATTCCGTCACCTATCTCGGCTCCTAGCCTTCAAGCGTAGCCACCACGGCAAAGTGTTTATCGCGATTGATACATCATAGAGTCCATCTCGAGCTCACTGTTAGAGGAGCCCAACTTCACCTCCTCGGAGCGAACTCGTTGCAAGCTCTGGTACTGGAGCCGGCTGAGCACATAGGCCGGGTGCCATAGGTTGAGGACCAGCACGGAGGCGCTGATCAAGCCGCCCTCAAACCCGATGAACAAGTCTTGGCGGGCCATCAATTTTCCGGTCCAGCCGTCGCTGAGTTCGGCGACTCGGAACACGCTTCTGATGAAGATGCACATCATGGAAATCGACAGCGATGCCAAGATTGCGTAAAAGCCATTGAAGCCCCACATGTCCCAAAATGTGGCCGAGCGGAGATGGTTTCTGGGTCGGAGATCGCCCTGCTTCATGTATACGCGGATAAGGAAATCGCCAGCAAGAATCATGAAAATAACGAGAGTGAAAACTTGGAATGAAAGGCCAGCAATCATGATGTTCTTGCCGGTATCTAGCGTTCCGGTTGATGATCCTTGAGTTCCCGAGGCAGCCATGCCACCACCGGTGGCCTGAAGCAACAGAGAAATAACATCGCAAGGAATAAACTAAAGATTTTGAGTCAGTATTGTCGTATTTCATAGATGCGAATGGCAATTAAGCGCGCTCTAATCGATTCAGGGATCACTCACCACTCTTGTATACCAGACCGGCGCGATTCGGCTGCAGTCTTCTCCGAGTACGGCCACGATACGGCGCAGACAGACGTAAATACTAGCGCTCAGAAATGCGGGGCCAATGGTCAAGCAGCAGATCTGGATGAGATAACCGTTCTGGGACCACTGGTTCTGCCAACTCATAACTCGGCCGATGTATCCAATGATCTCGGTGATGTTTCCCAACACCATGCCGGTCAAGAAGGCTTGGGTGAACCGCGACTTGCGGGTGACGATGTAGGTTGCGATGAACAGCATCATTGATAACCCAAAGAGGCCCACGAACAACGCGTTTGCAACAATGGAGATGCGGTACTCGTACTGTGATGTGCTGATGTCGCACGTTGAAACAGTGCAGGAATCCATCATGGATTTTCCACCGGCTGAGCCAGGCATGGTGACTGAAAGAGAGAGAAACGAGGAAAGAAAAAGCTAAAAGATGGAAAAAGAGACTGAAAGATCCCTATAACGCTATATCCTGGATCACGTTGTTGAAAAACCTGAAGGGAAGATAGATAAGAAAAGAAGGTGAATTGTTGAGTTTGGAGCTGATGATTTATTTCTTCTAGCAATATTCCTAAACATTTATATATACAAGAGTGTGTCGTTTGGAATCGACGATACGCAAACAGCCGCGTATCCAGATCTCCTGAAACCAAGTCGGCTCGAGTCGCGTTCTTTCGGAGTATATGTGAAGATGCGAAAACCGCAAAATAGTCGTGGCTAACATGGTGGGGCAAATTGGAGTCGGACAGGGATTTTCGTATTCCCAACCTTACTCGGGAGAATGGACCGAAACGGAGCAAAGGCCTGCAGCTAGCACCACCTTCCGCATTTTGTCGAATGCGGAAAGTTCAATAAAGTAACCGACTGATATTAAATGGACTTGTGAATAGGGTAAGCCTGTGTGGGCAGAGAGGTATAGTTCCGCTGTGCTCGTGGCTTTTAGCATGTCGCGAATCCACCGTCAGAGGCTTGGCTTTGAGTTGGGGCAAGCGGGAGTGGTCGATCATAGACCAAGGCTCCAACCAATCGGCAAAGATTAAGCATGTAACAAAGGGGGAATAAAGCTTCAATCCTCGCTCAAACACCCACCCTGTGATAGGTCGGCTGAGAATCCCCCAAAAAAAAAAAAACGTTTATCGTCCGTCGGCTTCATCCGGATTCGCACCTGCTCCACTGCTCGACCCTGGCCTGTCGGTCGCTTATTTTTAGGGACACAGCCTTGAAAATGGGGGAGACACGGAGATACGCGTACGAGATGGCACGCATATCGCTCGGCAGACGAATTTTCTCTGCTGTTGTAGAGTGCTGAATCGACCGCAGCAGGGAGGCCGCGTCAACGGATGATGTGTTAGGGGGTTCCCTGCTCCACTTAGTTCTGGACTAGCCCGTGCAAAGTGCGGCTCCCGCAAAATGGGAGTCTTGCACAGAGGAAATAAACGCGGGCAACTTTACTCGTAATCTCGTATTCACAGGGATTCTGCTTTATACAGCGGTGGGTTTTTGGCGCTTCAATCTAGCCGGGGCGCCATGTGCTTGCTCCGCCACCTTCTTTCTTTCTTTGTTTTGTTTTTTCTGCTGCATCCCGCCCACCCGTCGCAATCCTTCCGCTTTGCCAAGGTCCGACTGCACTTTGACAACATTCAACCGATTGAACTTGCTCCTCCGCCCACGCATAGCGTTGATTGAAAAAGAAGAAGAAAAAAAATGGTCGGTAAGCCAAAGTCGTGTACGGCCTGTCGCCAGGCCAAGATGGCCTGCGATGCTCGGGCGCGCGCTCCCGAGCCTTGTTCTCGCTGCGCAATGAGGAACCTCGATTGCCGTTTCGACAACAATTTCAAACGGATACCCACTAGACAGTGAGTTGCGCAGAATGCTAAGCGATGCGGCTTTCGGATGCTCATGCATAACGTTTAGGATTACGCGCAATATTACCAATCACATCCAAGGTGTGCGAGCTTCGCAAACGCCCGACAGCGGCATCAATCTGACGTCTGGCGAATTATCATCGCCGCAGTCGGAAAAGATGCACGCTCACCCTTCGCTTCTCATGGCACCTGATCTGCGGGACTATCAATTCTTTAGAATAGGCAGCCAATCTATTCCTTCCGACGTTGTTATTCAATTGCTGCAATAGTATAACCCTTCCTCCCCTTACTGTCCTGTCATGACCACTAACATTGACCAGCTTTGAGAGCCATTACTATGCTCACGCACCATTCCTTCAACCAATTGAGAGGCTGGGGTCATTTGCGTCTGAGTCCCCACTGCTACTGGCGACGATGCTGTTGATAGCCTCGGAGCATCATTCCATCTATAGCCACCTTTATGACCGATTGTTTGAATCGCATCAAGACCTCATCGCACCCGTGTCTAGCCGCCCTGTTCAAACATTGGAAGACGCCCATTCTATTTTACTTCTATGCCTCTGGCCGATTGTGAAGCACAATCCAAAGGATGACCAGGCTTGGACCTATGTCACTATCGCAACCAACTATTGCATGAAACACAACTTCCACAAATCGACATTGAACGAAGTCAACATGAGCCAGACCCAAGAAACAAACAAAGTGCCAGCCCAAACACAAAGCCTAACATTATTAGCGTGCTTTAGCATTGGCACTCAGTATGCTTAGTCCTCTTCCGTAATTGATCATTGCTGACTGGGATAGGATTGCCATGTTTTTCGGTTACGTACCTCCTCTTGCATCCTATCACCAACTGAAATATATCCGGCGAGCCGTCTCCCAGCTTGATGGCGTTTTATCTCCACAACAGCAAACAATGATATCAATCCACGAAATCATCTGCAACTATTCTATTTCTCTTGAAGACACCTTGGACCCGCTGGCCAACTTTTCACTCGCCCAAACCTTTGACGGCAGCCTCGACACGCTGAAAGAAAGGGCATTGGCATGCTGGTCGCCTGAAGTCGAGATGCTCTTCCAACATGCCAAATTGAACCTCTACTCAGCGGCTATTGCCTTGCCCCAAGATCTTCCCGAGCCGGGCTCTCAGCAATTCGTCAACAGGCAAACACTGCTATTCCGCGGATTTGAATCTTCACTGAGTCTCATCCGCGAGATGAAGAATGTCAGCTTGGCGTCCGTGCTCAACGTCCAGAACAACGCCGGCAAGCTGGTGTTTTTGCCCCGTCCATATTTCGCAGGCCTTTTTCTCGGCGCCGTCTTTTTGTTCCGCATGCTCATCAACGACCGGACAGTAGGCATAGATCACCATGCAAGAGCACTGGAGGGGATGATTGAGTGCCACAGAATCTACCAGCTATTTCCATACCACCGGGATGCGGTGAGAGCCGCTCAGCAAATTGAGGATCTGATTATGAAAGGTCGTGCGTCGAGCGCCTCCATGATCCCGCTGTTTCCAACCAAACTGGTCATCCGAAACGCTCTTGGGGCTTCCTTGATGTGGGACACGATTTTCCAAGGCAAATGGAAAGATAATGGGGAAATCGGCGGAGAGTGGAAAAAGGAAAGCCCGAACAGTGCGCTGGATGAGATGCTGTCCGATCGACTACCTCCGGCGCCAGGGACAAATCACCAACTTGCCGATTTTAATACCCCTCTCGAACAAGACCAAGGCACTGCCTACTGGACGCCGTGAAAGAACGCGCCCGGAATATGTAATGGTATACTTGTAATATAATCTCTTCTAACGGCCATGCGCCTGTTTTTCAAGTCGCAGAATAGCCTCCGTCCACAAAAATGGTCTGCCCTGTCACCGCGGCACTCGCGGCGCTTGCTAGATACACGGCAGCGCCCGCAAAGTCCTGAGGAACCCCGTTTCTCCCCATCATGGTCTTGTTCGCATGCATCTCGGCCTTTTTCGCGTCGCTGAAAACCTGCTCTGTCAGAGGCGTGTGAACGAATCCTGGCGCGATCGCGTTGCATGTCACACCGCGCCGAGACCAAGCCTCGGCCTGCGAGCGCGTCAGTGACAGCAAACCGCCCTTGGAGGCGCCGTACGCGCCGCTGTTTCCAAACGCCCGGAATGACTGCTGGCTGATGATGTTGATGATCCTTCCGCTGCCTCTCTCTGCCATTCGCGGGCCGAATGCCTGTCCGAGAATGAATGGCGCGGTCAGGTTGGTGGCAATTGTTGTGTCCCAAGTATCCTGCGACAGCTCATCCATGTGTGGTCGGAGATTTACGCCTGCAGAATTGACGAGGATGTCGGGAGCGCCGTGGGATGAGAGGATGTTTTCCACCGCAGAGTTGAGTGACGCACGGTCTGCGAGGTCGGCGGTGATGGCAACGGCCTCTGCATCGTGCTCAGCGAGATGGTTAATGGTGTCGTCCAACGGGCCCGACCGACGTGCGACAAGAATCACACGGCATCCTGCGCGACCCAGTGCAATGGCAATGCCGCGGCCGATGCCTGAACTTCCGCCTGTGACAACTGCTGTCTTTCCGGCGAGACCAAACAGAGCCTCGAGGTAGCTTGGCACAGCGCGGAGGGATCGCGTCATTGTGATTCTAGGTATGGCAGTAGAAGTTATTGTCCCAGATGTTTCGCAGTTTTTGCAATTAATGGCCCTATTTGGAAAAGCAAACAAGAGAGGGGATGCATTGAGTTGAAAGGGCGTACAGTTATATGCGGGGATGACTCATCGTGGTTCGCGACATTAATAGGACAAAAAGAGGCAAGATAAATCAGTTGAAAGGACAAAAGATACTTGCACAATAAAAATACTAATACTGAAAATATTCCCCCCTTTTCTTTTCATGTTTTGGTGCCTAAAAAAGTCTTCTCTCGGGTAGGATTGGTAAGGTGGACTCTGTGCACCGCCTCGCTATCGCATCGCATCGTGATTGCGACAATGCGTTGTGAGGACACGACCTTGTTCAATAAGACAAATAAATATAATGCAGATGGCCGCGATGCATTATCACTCTTACGCCCATTGTCGCATCCCAATCAAAGTGAATATTGCAGCCTTAAGCTAAGCATAATCCATCCATCGTGTTACGGGATCGGAATGAACCAAAATTCCAGCTTCCATACCCGGATTAGCTAATTGGCGGCTCTAGCTGGAAAGTTTCCCACTCCAGCGATCAAAAGGGTCAGACAGAAGGGTGAATGGATTTTTTCCTACGTCATATGAGACTTCGCAGTGGGGCATTCGGTCCGCAGGCTCTCCCTTTAAGACATACGAACGCCTTTCATTTTCAGCTCGCCACATTCAAGCCTCGAAGCTGTATACTCATAAAGCCATCAAATTCTTCCTCACGTCTGGGCATCCGATCCTTTTCAGAGAACAACCCGTCTTGCCCAACTGGCGATCTGAATAATGCTTCTCCGACTCATTCTCCTTGCTGCTTCGGTGCCCGCCATCGCTGCCGGCGTCTACAATCCCGTCACGGCCGATGTCTTGACACATTTGCAAAGTGCAAATGAAGAAGCAACCCAGAACATTGCTTATCTGAAGGAAACCAACCAAGACAATGCTTTGCCAGTGAGCCAAGGTCCAAAGTCATGCTGTTGCTTTTCAATCGCTAACAAGGTGCCAGAAAGTAACAGACAACATTGTTAAAATCACCAAAGACATCGGAGCCGTTATTGTAGACGTCTCCAAAAACCCTGGTCAAGTTGTGACATTTTCGCCCGATGATCAACTCGCGGTATGCAAGAGCTACGGAGAGGTGAGTTGGCGTGGGCTTGCAGGGTTCATATGGTGGGCTGACACAGTCTACAGGTTGTCCAAAATCAGCAAAGTATGCTCACCGCCATGGCTGATAAGAAGCTTTTCCTTTCAGCAGTGTTTCTCAACCAAGGAGTACCCAACGGTGTACCTCAATCCGTGGAGGACCTGGTTAGAAGCCTTTTTCAGCTTCCGAGCGTTCTCATTCCCGTTGTCCCCGTTTGCAAAGATAGCGTCATCGCAGGCCAAAAGGCTCTGGAAGCGACAATTATAAAGATCGTTCAGCAGTCCGTGAAACACATGGACTGAACTGATAAAGGGGGCTCTTATTTTTATTTGAACTGAACAACTGGGCTTATCGGCCACATGAATGCTTGTCCCAAACCTATAGGTCTGTTTTCTAAAGACGTACCCGGACTTTTACGTTTGGGGTTGCAGTTTTCGTTGTGCTTTTTTATCAGATTATAATTTAATTTCTACAAAGTAATAAAATGGCAGGCCGTGATGTGTGAGAGATGAACCATGGTGCTTTACCAATAATGTTGAGTGAACTTTTCCCATGGGGTTTGATCTGCAATGCAACATGTCGATGCAAACATAGTGGGGCGCATTCGTCTTATCTCACGTTTAATTGAGCTAAAATGGATGGTGGGCCACCCTCAGAAGAGATGGCTGTCAAACATGTATATCTCCGACTCATCCGTGGCGTGATTTATGTGAAAATGGGGATTTGGCATGTTATTGGTACATCGGGGGCGTTCTTGATGGCTCGTCCCGACTTTGTACCGATTGCTCCACATGATTGTTACAACTCGGCTGAGTGCTGGACGAGAATGGATACGATGGCATTCTCCGATGCCCCAATCTTCCGATGCCGAACCTGCCAGAGCTAGGGCCTCCGAGCACCCAGTTCCGCCATGGAGTTCATTTGTCGTGCGTCGCGATCGGCGTCTTGGCACCACCGCCAGCTGCGTATCAACCGTGTTGTGTTATCCGCTGAGCATGGATATGGGTTGTAGTGTCGTTATTCGGGCAAGTTGAGGACGAGGTTGGTGAGGATGCATTAAGTAAGCGGGATGCTGAGTGAAGATATCTCCGACGACTTCCCGTTGATCCGTAAAAGTTCCTAGGGCTGAGAAAATTAGGTTAGAGAACGGAATTGAGATTGATAGCCTGGAGAGGTTTTAAACCAGCGCACATCGTCCTTCTAGGGGATACAGCAACGTCAACCGCTGCATGGGCGCTGAAATGTCACCGCTTCATTGACCCCAGGATCTCGAAGCTAGGCCGAAAAGAAATCCGGGGCTCCGCAATGGAACGAGCTTGCCACCTGACCAAGGTTTTCAGGCTCTCGCTCGACCCCAAAAACTCGTCAGATCGGTCTAACAGGAGCCGAGCCTAGCCAAATTAGAGTTCAATGAGGTCTTGGCGAGCTGGTGGAGCCGACTTGGACATGGATGGCCTTGGAGTTGACATTGCCGAGGCAATCTTCACCCGGACCAGCTCTCTACCAACGGGCTGGATCAGACCAGGACACACGCGTTCGGTCCAACGATGCCCGATTAGACCAATCATTCATGATGAACTCCTTGCCAGCGGCCTTGCAGATTAAACCACAAAGGGAAACCGATCCATAATGGGGCCGAGCCTTTACCCCGCATAGACCCCAGATTGATGAAGAGATGGGGAAGTTGAGAGATTTGGGGTTTTTCTTTTAAGTTCGGGGTGGTTTCCCCTGGGGTAGCGTGTCTATTCGGCGCCCAAGTTTCGATCGAACCAACTCAACGCCACTACCGGAGAGAGAGAAAAATAAAGATGTCTGGCGCTAAGGAGGTTGAGTCAAACACTCACGCTCACGTCGAGCAGACAGAGCAGCGTCGAGACGATGGCCTCTCCAACCAAGACCTGGGACGAGCGATCCAGCAGCAGGAACACAACAGAACATATCTGCAGACGCTCCAAAAGGATCCGTGGCTGCTGTTCTGGATTGGTGTGATGTTATGGACCCTTGTCGTGAGAGGGTTTGAAAGCCAGTCCTCTGGTGCTGTCATCAGCATTCCCGTTTTCAAGGAAAAGTTTGGAAAGCTACAGGACGGCTCCTACTTTATCGAGACCAGCTGGCAGTCTGCCCTCAGCGGCGGCGGCAATGCGGCCGCCATTGTTGGTGCTTGGGGCGCTTCCTACCTGGCCGACATTGTCGGCACCAAGCCCGTCATCCTCGCCGCCGCCATCATCAACATCTCCTCCGTCGGTGTCGAGTTTGGCGCCACCTCGATCCAAATGTTCTTTGCCGGAAAGATGGTCAACTTCATCGCCATTGGCGCCTTCCAGAACCTCTGCACCGTCTACGTCGCCGACATCTCCCCGCTAGCGATCCGAGCCTCCGTCATCGGCTTCTGCAACCTCGCCCAGTGCATCGGCCCCTTCGTCTCCGCCATCATGTCGTACTTTACGTCGCAGTGGGATAACGACTGGTCTTGGCAGTCCTTGATCTGCGCCCAGTGGGGGTTTGCCGTCGTGGCCTTCTGCGGCCAGCTCTTCATGCCGGAGTCTCCCGTCTACCTGGTTCAGAAGGGCAAGATGACGGCAGCCCGCAGTGTCTTGGGCCGTCTGTATTCGGACCCGCGAGATGCCGACGGTCATCTGGAGCGAATCAAGCTGACGCTGGAGGAGGCAGAGACGAACAATTCCGGCTCATATATGGACTGCTTCCGGGGCACCAACCTGCGCCGAACACTGATCGCCATCATGGTCTTCCTCTCCGAGCCCATGTCTGGTCTCGGATTTGTCTCCAACTACGGTGCTTTGATGTACCAGTACCTGGGAATCAGTGACTCCAAGTCGTTTGCGATCCAGATTGGTGCTCAGATTCTGTCCATGTCTGGCGCCACGATTGCCTTTTTGGTTTCGGATCTCTACGGGCGTCGACCCATGTATACCGGCGGTTGTCTCGCCCTCTGCTTGCTGCTCATCTGCATGGGAATCTCCGGTTCCGTCAACACGACCGCAGCCACAACTGCGTCTGTGGGATTCTACACCATGTACAACTTTTTCTACAACGTGGGTGTCGGTTCAACCGTCTACACGATTGCTGGCGAAGTGCCTACATCGGTGCTGCGTGCCAAGTCTCTCGCCATTGCCATCTCCTCATCGAATGCCATCAACACCATGTGGTCTTTTGTTTCACCATACATGTTTAACCCGGAATACGGTAACCTCAAGGCCAAGATTGGTTTTGTCTTTGGCGTCTTCATGTTCATTTTCTTCATCCTCGCGTACTTCTTTGTCCCGGAGACTCGTATGCGTAGTTATGAGGAGCTGGACGAGCTCTTCATGAATGAAGTCCCTACTAGGGAGTTTCGCCATTACGTCACGGTTGCAGAAAGGCGCGCTGCAGAGGCTTACAGTGCGGAGCAGAAGACTGTCCAATTGGGTCAGGTGTAGACGTCACATATATTTAACAAACTATGGAGACCTGAATGAGAAATTTAATGAATTCAATGTCCGCTTGTTTTGAATATTCAGTATTGGTTTACGTGAAATATTGCCCTGGTTGACTCGCGCTGCCTAAATGACGGGCTTTGAAGGACGAAAGTTTTCAAAAAGTTATTGAACAATTTCAAGTTTCAATTCATTAAATCTTTGAAGTATCATATTGAACACTTCTGTGCAATACCGCTATTCTAAATGAGATCATGATCACACGGCTTGGTCAGACCAGTGGAGACATCACGCTCGTGCATCGAGAATGGGTCTACAAATCTCTTAATAGCGCTAGTCGAATTGGAAGCGCTCTTTGGGATCAAGTCAACGCCATCGATGGCCAAGACGCTCAGAACATGGGCCGCTGCTTTGGCGTTGTTGGTGATGGTCTCCGGCACCGGGTTGGTGATGTTGTCGCACGCCTGGTGATAGCAAGCATCCTGCTCGGCACCGGTACCAGTAAACAGCCCACCCACTGGCTTGTTAATGATGTCGACGAATGGTACGTAGTCAGTACCGCCAGTGAGGCCCGCGGGGGTCACTTCGATGCCCTTGGAGGCAAAGTGCTCAAGGAATAGGTCTTCGATGATATCGGATCCTGCTGGGCCACCAGGGCCAATCTTCGCACCAGTGCCATCAAAAACGCCATAGAAACCCCGTGAGACCATGTCAAAGTTGAGGTACAAGAGGAGATCGTTGATCTCGTCCGTGCTCAGGTTGTTGACAAAGTAACGGGAGCCCCATAGTCCGTTTTCCTCAGCGCCCCACCAGCCGAATCGGACTTTGAGTTTGGTCGAGTAGTTCTGGAGGGCTTTGGCCACTTCGAGAATGAGGCTTGTGCCCGATCCATCATCGTTGATGCCGGGACCGGCCTGAACGGAATCCAGGTGGGCACCCAGCATGACTAGGTTGGTACCATCACCGCCAGTGGTCTCAGCAAACACGTTTTGAGTGATTCTTTCCTCAATGAGCTGGACGATTTGGACAAATATCTCAACCGTCTCTCCGGCGGCGAGACGTGCCTTTAGCGCCAGGCCAGGCTCTTGGTCAATGAGACCAGCAGGAACGTACTCATCGGGGTTCGGTGCCGAAAGCGAACCTGCAGTAAGCTTGGCAGGATCCGAGTTGTACAGCACAACGGCTTTAGCACCAGCCGCGGCAGCCGCCTTCAGCTTGCCCGCAAACGTCGTGGCATCGGGACATCGGCCACGCTCAACGAGGACAACTTTGTCCTTGGCATCAATGGTGCTGTAGTTTCCGACATAGCATCCAGCATCGCCTTCGGGACCATGCACAAGCTGTCCAGTGATGCCCTCTAATGGGGTGCTGGGGGTGTAGGTAAGGGCCACGGTACGATACGACTCTCCAGCAACTGAAACATTGGCGGCTGTAGTGTTGGTGAATAAAGCAGGAAAGTCCTGTTTCCAAGCAGTGAATCCCTTGAGCTTGGACACTTCTCCGTAGATGTAATCCACCGAAGCCGCATAGCCGGGAAGACCAAACGCACGGTTGCCTCCATTGGCATACGCGATGTCATTGAGCTTTTGCAAATTTTTCATCAATCTTTAGAAGTCAATATCCAAAATCATGCCAGGTAATTTTAATGCAGCAACGCATCATGGATCGTCCTTACCCTTTCTCGGTGATGTGCTTTTGAAGCTTCGTTGACTCAACAGGCGGTCTGCGATCCTTGCCCGCCGCCGCAAGAGGCAGCAGAAGCGCACATAGTGCGGTGGCTCCTGTGATCTTCATGGCTTAAAATTGAACTTGAAGAATTTTGAGCATTGAATGCAAAACCCCGCTAAATTTAACACGGATCCAGGAGATCGACGCCTAGTTATATCCATCAAGCCGGATCAAGGCGGCCGCCGTTTGGCCTCGGATCCCGGACTTCGAAAGGTCGGCCAAGTGGATCTTCACGATAACCCCAAAAGTACCATTGCAGTGGGATCGCGACACTGAGAATTCGACATTCGATCGGGAAGGTAAAACTTCAACACTGCATATTTGTCGTGTTTAGGTAGTATGCCAAGCCCAAACCAAGCTTCTCCACCTCTTATGGCCTGCCCAAAGCGTAGTAGGCTCTAAATTTTCTACGTGCAGCCCCTCAACCACGCGATCAACAGCCTGCTATCCGAACTGTCTCGTTTATTGTGTGGTGGCTATTTTGATCGTATATTGCATGGTATGTGATGTGAATGGATTTCTTGGGCTCCATTTCCTTCTCTCCATTCGGCGTATGCTTACGCCGTCCCCGCGAATGTGGAATCTTCGGCATTTGCCAAATTAGTGTCGTCAGAGACCCATTGGATGACGAAGATGACTAAAGGAACTTTTGATTCCTTGGCTGCTAAGCTCAGATGTTTTTTTCCGGTTGATGCCATTGACTCGACGTCATTCCGACTGGGAGAGCAAGGATGCGGCTGGAGTGATGGATTGCTGAGGGATTAATGCGCATTTAAGCTTAACTTAGCGCTGCTGAGAGATACGGTTATCGGAACAGCAGCGAGCATTCAAAATAATCACACCGGTGCCGGATAAAAAGCTATTCGTTTTATAGTGCTGTTTATTATCGATGCAGTTTTATCATTCTCCTTTTCGTATAAGATTTACCTGCGGAGACATAACTCAACAAAGTTGAAATGGCTCGCAGGTTGGAATATAGCTGCCATAAATTTCCGGATGCAGCATATTCTTGGATCAAAGTCAAATCATTTCTAACGGAACCGTCGGATCTACCCGCATTATTGACATGTTGCTCAGGTCTTGAGGAATTTCCATACAGTTAATGTCCATTTGCGTCACAGAGGTACCACCCCAAGTGGTTAGTTTGCACACATGAATCGCGAAGGCTGAAAGTGCTCGTGGTTTTTCAAACGTCAAATCAGTATTTCCCGGTCTGGATTTGAGTTAATCAATATACCAATACATCACTGAATAATACTTTGAATTTTCGACAAGAACCCTTGAGTCTTGAGATTGTCAAAGTAGTACGGCACTTGATATAATATTCTTTTCAAACTGATGAAGCTGGCGTCAAATAAAAACAGTGTTAGTTTGTATCTGTACATATAGCATGATGCGATATTTGTTTTATTTGCCCTCTTTGGAGGCGGCAACTCTGATATTTGTTGGCGACCGGTAAATGCCTACAACTAGTTTCGTGCTGGGCTGAATTTCACAGGATCAATGAGTTTACCGATACAGAATCAGTGATAGGGTCCTCTAATTGAATCAAAGTTAGTCATTGGGACCAAGTATCTAATGGCTGATGTGCCAGAAAGCTGGTTTTTGGACCGTTGGTCTCACATTTATCACTGTACTGATTGATTGGTGGCTACTCAACTTGCGTGGCATTCTAGAGTACCCAGAACAGACCAACTTATGCTCCATAGCCAGACTCGTGATCGATTTAGTCAATTCAGTTTCTGCCGGAATAGACTGCTCATCAAATTTCCTCAGCTATTGGGACTAACACTCGTCCCCGCAGGAAAGTTGCGCAGTATTCTCTCCAACGATGTTTGTTGCTTTTTCTCTTGGAATTTAGAGCCGTATCAACTTTCGAAGGACTGTTTTTCTGGTTGCAAAGTAAGTCATCTAGGAGAATGTAGGTACCAAGCAGCTATCGGCCAGGTTTAGCCAATCCCGACCCAGAATTGGAGAAAGGCAAAAAAAATACAACCTATGTTTTCCTGAGACGAATTTGATGTCAGTAGACGTGCCGTGGGCTCACAAAACGGGTATGAATCGAATTTGCCTTCGGGTACAAAGTAAATTATCTATTTCAGGCGATGTACCTATGGCTTGAACAACCTGATCGTGAAATCTGCCTTCTTGGAGTGTATACTAGGTTGCTCGCGTTCCATGTCGGCCCTTTGGTAATGGCAACAAGATTTCGACACTTGGCGACATTACCACCCTGAAGGTCATCCAGTAATATGCAACCATCATCCCAATTCCTCTGGTTTTCCATATTGAGTCTTCCACAGACCAAGCTTCTGGCTACCCATGCACACTCATGGAGTGTCTAACCGTGCGCAGCCTGCCTGTCAGAGTAGTTGAATTCATTCATCAGTGACATAATATAGCTAGACAGTTTGCTAGCATGTTTCTTGAACTTTAAAACCTAACGTTCAGTCATATTAGACGCCCACGGAGCGGGTAGGGTGCTATATAGCTGGCCAAGGCTATCCCGATGATCTAGAATTCCACCCCAAGCCCATCAGGAACATCATTTGGGTATTTATATAGGCACCAGAAAGCAAAAACAGAGCAAGCATTGAAACCATTGAAACCTATCCGAATGACCCCGACCGATTAGCAGTGTGCTGGGTACTAAAGAAAGCACTAACCCGGATTATTATAGAGTATAGGATTTGAGGACTATTTCTGCTGTGGTACTGCAAGCCGCGAGCGAGGCGAAAGCTTGGAGTGAGTCGGGGGAACCCATGAAGTGGGACTAAACGATATTACCAAAGAATATGTCCAAGACGATTATGTTCTCATTTTTTTTATGTAATCCCTCTTTTTATCCTTTTACGATCCAACACAAACCCATTCCACCCACGTGAGCACGCACAATAATGTCAGTAGGAATCATGGAAAATATTGGACCATGACCTCGACGCCTGCCTTCATTACCAAATCATAACGCTTTGCTAATCATCCACATATCTGCATGATAACTGCACTGTAGTATAATAGTCCCAATAGCTGGTTGTTCTTGAACAAATTAAAGGGTCTAGAAATTATCTTCGCCAATCTTCTTGACGGCATCTAAGCAGCTGCGACATCTATAAGACAACATTGGAGAAAAGTAAAGTTAGCTCGTCCTCATTTCCGGCATCAATATTGAAATTGGGAGTATCAAGCATAAATTTTGTGCGTTTGCTTTGAAGAAAAAGGACTACATTCATGTTAGTGCCTTATCTCGTTAGGACGTGATGCATCGTCATAGCAGTCGGGTGTCTGGCGTTGAAGTTTGCGCTTTAAGCTACGAATACCTTTAACATCTGCAAACAAGTGGCCAATATGGTTTATCCCTTTATACTGTTTGGAATTCAAGCTTGCAGTACCGGGGTATCCAAATCTTGCCCGGAGTCCACGCAATAAGCTTTACACGGTAATTATATCTCCGAGGGCTATTCCAACTGGATTATGTCGAACTTTTGTGTTTTATTTCTTTGGTCATTTGCGGTTCGCGAGCTTGGGTGGGTTTTGTGGATGTGGTTCTACCGCGAACCACCTTCAAAACGCCAATGGGGTCAGCACTCTAGCCATTTGGGATTGGTTCACGAGTTTGGAAAGGGCTGAGCCGAGATTTAGATCTCCAATCCTCCGGCTATACGAGAGGCTAATGGAACCAAAAAAAAAAAAAAAAGTCCCGTATTAAATATGAATCGTAAGGCTAGATTGCATCATGTTGGTCCCACACTATGGGATCATAATGCTGAAGGCTGCGTCATGGCAGGGGAATGCTGAGTAAGGTACGCGTAGGTTGAGATAAGATCTACAGCGACAGAGGAAACTTATTTCCAGGTTCAGTCAGCAATCTTCACCGTCGTTTCTAGTGAAAGGCTAACAAAACGGGAAGAATCGTCTCAACAACTCGGGGAATGGATGGCGGGGTTGGTGGAGGTGGAAGGAAGCCAGGCCAAAAACACCGCGTCAACAGACCAGAAAGAGACCTTTAGGCCAAACTCATTAATGCTAGCCAATTTTTCTCCTCCATCAACCAAATCGGCTAGATGAGTCCAGTAAAACTATTCAATCGGATTCCGACCCGTAGTGCCGTTATACTGTAGGACAAACTTTGCTTGAGATCTCATTCTGCACTCCCATCTAGACATCTGCCGGTTTGCCGATCGCAATGCTGTTCAGCCAACGAAGCGCTCGTGGGGCAAGAGTTGTAATTGGTCAGTGCACTTAGCCATGACCTGGTCCAGCCTTGTCAGTGACAATGTGGAGATACCAGATGTCCCTGATTGCCTACTCCATGCCGTTATCCCGTACTTGGCAGCGATGCATCACAGCCATGAAACCGGCGCCGGAATAGAAAACTGTTTTATTTTCTTTTTGCTGTAATCAGGATACAGTTGGGCATCGCTTGTTGATCTAGATCGCCGCCACCAACCCGCTTGGACGAAAATTTTCGGCCTCGGTCTCGGTCTCGCTTTCTCATCCGGTTTTAGGGTCTGTTTAGGGGCGAATTCTGACGAATCCTGACCGCCTTACCACATCATACCGGGTTTGCATGATCCGTCTGTGAGTTAAACTTCTCGTCAGTTTAATGCTTTCAAAGTCTGTTCCAGGGACGGTGTCTGGGGTGACCGGCGAAATCTTGCTGCGTCCGTGATGCATCCATCCCCTAGCCTTTCAGCTTGCAGAATAGCAGTACTATTATCAAGCTAATAACTGGCAGGTGCCGATAAGGCTATTGGGATCAATGGAATAAACCTCATAGTTCACCTTTAGACCAGCAACGTGTCACCCTCTAGAGGTTGACACGTTGGGAATACGTGATGTATTGTTGATCTTATAGGCGTCGGCTACCATACATCCGAAGTCATTAAAACACCACGAACCTCAAACTCTATGTTGACTCCATTATCCTTGTACACGAACCGTTCTATCCAGGGGCGTTGGTACGGTCTTGTATTATGTTGATCACTGTTTGGAAGCGGTAGTGTCTGAACTTTCTTCTTCATCCGTACTCCCGAGTAGACACAGCTGGACAGTTGAAAGGTCCTTGGTTGTTGCAGAACAGCGCCATTTAGTTGTGTCAAACACCCAGCCAAGTTGAAACGCCCTAAGCCACAGCTGCATCGCTTGCAAAAAGCGGTTAACGGTGAAACCGTATCTTAGCCCAGATCCCCCACCGCCACAGATTAATATTTCCGACCGCCGCGGTGTTGCAAGGGTTGTTAGACAACATAATTTCACCGTTTTAAGGTACGAGAGGGCTAAACACGGCGGGCTGTGCCGCCAGCCATCAAAACCTACACGGATACCGCCGTGTGAATGTGTGTTGGTGTTTTAAAGGCCAGTGTGCGGTGCGTGCACCGCCATTGGCTGCATCAGAGGCGGTCCGAGAGGCTAATTTTGGTGTCGTAGATTAGGCTAGCTGGGGGCGAGCTCCACGCTAATTAGATCAGAGGAAGCATACCTTAAGCCTACGGGTAAGCCTAAGCCGCCCTAGCCTGGGGGTAGGAGCATAGCCCTTGCGGGGAGTCCGCGTCTTCGGCACAGAATCAGTCGTTAGGGTAGCCAGGAGGCCGCAAATGAGCAGCGAAAACAATGCGAAGCGAGGATCAATTGTGCCGCGACCCCTAAGCCCTGCCGCACGGCGTCATAGATTAGGCTTGGAAATAAGGCGGATAGAGGGCAAACGCCAAAGAGTCAGATATAACATCCCCTTCCACACCTCGACGCTAGCCTTTGCGCCTTTCGTCTTGGCTCTCCTCAGCGCTCCATCTCCAGCCACAGATCGACACAGGCCGACCTGGGTATACAGTAGCAGCAATGACGGAATCTAGCCACAAAGAAGAACAGGACGCTCCACCAGGCCACAAACTCAACTCCCGCGCCACCTTTCGATTTGCCAGCGCCAAACTCAAGCTGGTCCAGAATCCCGTGGCAGAAAATGGCGACGGAGAGCATCTTCTGCATCACGACCACAGTGCACCCGATACCCTGCCACCATCAGACCAACCCGACGGCAAACCGTCACCGTTGCAGTTTCACAAGGTAAAGCTCTCCTTTACGTCCTGACCAGGTGTTGTGATGTCAATCCGACTTTTGTAGAGTGCTAACAGTGTATTCTGATGATAGAGAGAAGCTGCATCCACATCTGAGGTGAGTCGAGCCTTGACACAAGTTCAACATCGGCCTTCATCTGATAATTTCCATGCTAGCTTTTTTACGATCTATGGTTCGTAGCGAATCTCAACGTCTTTGCCACTGTGCATCCCATTGTCGACAAAATCAACCTCGTATCATTTATTAGTTACTTCATGTAAGTCCTCGCCCTCCAGTTCCTCATTCTCCTTTATCTCTATGCTATTTAGTTGTATTGCATTATGATTACCTTATGCCGTTCTGTTGTGCCAGTCTCTAACGCAAACCACCTTCCAGATTGCTTTGGATCACATGGCTCGTCACCACCGTCTACGATGCCCGGTTTGGCCAAGACGGAATCCTGAATCGTCTAGGTCGTGCTTGCCATCTTGGTGTGATGATGGGTTTCGCAGTCACTGGCGTTTCTTTCGGCCAAGCCGGGATTGTTGCTCCTATCTATAAATCCATGTGTGAGTGAAACCTTGTATGCAATAGATAAGGATGTTGCAAACTGACAGTCACAGCCTTTTGTCTCATGGCATCAAGATTAGCTCTTGCCGTCCAGTATATGGCGGTTCTGTATCATGCGCGTCATCACAAGCGGAGTCGTTTCACGCTTATCATCGCCATCGTCATTCATTTGATACCTGCAAGTGGTTACTTACTATGTGCTTTGATTAAGGCAAAAAATACCGATACGCATTTAATAGCCCTTTGGTATGTTACCGGTCTTTCTGAGATGGCTGCCGTTGTTGCACAATCTACCATATCCAAGACGCTCAGTTTTGAGGGCACACATTTCAACGAACGACTCAACCTGTTAACCCTTATCATCCTTGGTGAAGGTGCGTTTCCTCTCCCTGCCTTGTGCAAACGGCAATATCACGCGCTGACATGTTCACCCAAATGTTTCAGGCGTTATTATTCTGTCCAAGAATCTCACCAAGATTGTGGAGTACACTTGGATCAAAAACATCGATGGAGCTTGGAGTAAGTTGTTTTCAGTCGCTGCATTCCATACTAAAACTTCAGACTGACATGTGGGAAAGGTGCCGCCTTATGTGCCATGATTGCATGCGCAGCAGCCATCATCTATATTACATTCCAACTCTACTTTGACTGGATGCATCACCACAATCACATGAAGAACATCAATCAGATGCTCTGGACAGTAATCCACCTCCCCTTCCATATTGTTCTGGTCCTCATGGCTGAAGGCACCAGCCAATGGGTTTTATGGTGGCGTGCCATTGAATCATTCCACAGCGCTGAAAAGAAGCTCATTACGAGCGTCGAGGGCACAATGGGCGATAACAGCACTGTCGAGATCGTGGCGTCACTAAACAGCACCGCACAGGAAATTCTATACAAATACGGGTCAGATATCGCAAAAAAAGGTGGTGACAGCGCCAGAGATCTCCAATCAACTCTCGAGGATATGTTGACGATTCCGGATAGCTTCTGGGGTTCAGATTGGACCAAATCTAACGATACCTATCAAATGTTTCACAACAAGTTTATTACAGTTTCGAGTCTTGTTGTTGATGCAATCAGCGATGCCTACGGCCTTACTTATGAAAAGGATGACGACTCGAAAGTAGGCAAATCCAAAGACGTCGACGTTGCTTCTGTTGAAGCAGTCTTTGAAACCACAAACAGGCTGGTTCTGGTGTTCATATACGTCTTCGTCAGCGCCGGCCTCGTCATCATTCTGCTGATGCTGATGCACCTAATATCAAAGAGACGAGGATGGACCACTTTCAACAAAATTCGCACTGCGACTGTATTCCTAATCGGTCTCGGTCTCGCTTTTGTGGCTCTCATTGGAACAAATTCTGACCTTACCGCCAAGTTCCTCCTAACGCCCTGGCAACTACCCACAATCACCATCGCTTACTTTGTCATTCTTGTCATCACTCACCTCCCACACCCAGCACGGATTTTCCTCAAGGACTCCGAGGCTGATGCAATGGAAATGGGCACCATGTCCGAACACCAAGGAAACGAAACTTCCCAGGACGCTATGAAGAGGAGGAGCACGGTCAAGCAAAGCTTTGATATGCTTCATAATGCTGCGAGAAATCTCCGACCCCAGGGGGGAGCTTACGACCCTGTTTCAGAGGGAAATCGGAACATGAATACTCAAATGACAATGAACTCCTACAGTCTTTACAGAGTATAAATGAGTTTAATGGCGAGTTTGAGCGAAAGAAATTAGATCAGGTCTGGAAGGAATCCACCCAAACACGACACGGTGTGCGTTTATTGTATTTATTTTAAATCATGAACCAACGATAGCAGTTATTTTCTAGTATGATTCAAAAGATTATTCCAGCATAGAAAGACATGAACCGCCGAAAACAGCACTCGGGAGCCGAGTTTAAATCACCCACGTCACCTTTCTGTTCAAACACTAAGCCGGTACTTAATTGATTAGTCAGAATATCTTATGGCACTCGAAGTGGGCCCGTGCCGGACTGGTACTAAGGGGCTGTAGGGTAGCCAGCCAGCTATGGGTCAGAACGGTGAGCATATTTTTACCCCCCAATCATGTGTTGATTGGCTCGATGGTTTGTCTCGCTGATCATGATCGCAGAGATGCCACCCATCGGTTACAGTAGCAGAGGCAGCGTAGAATTTACTAGCAGTGCGAGCGTGTCCCAGGGGGATGGTGGGTGTTTTATACCTAATCGGGATAAAAATAGCCCCACCGTTCATATCCAACAAATGTTCTCCTGACCCGCACCTGCCATTATTTTATGAATTATCACCGCTCGATAGCGAACCCAATCCGTGCATGCAACGACATGCCCAAGCTCTGCCACAGCCACAGCCACAACTATGGGCTGAGTTATGCTGAGTGGCGATGCAATTGATGCAGGCTTGTCACATGGCGGCGACACTTCGCATTTCATTGGATGACTAAAAGTGCTATCAGCCGCCACAAGGATGCACATTGGGATCACGGCTGATTTCCCCACCTTGAGTGCCCAGCCAGCCTTGTTTCTGAAATTTCTCACCTGCATAAGCTCAACCTTTGCTAGAGAATTCTCCTGGTTTTTCTTGTGTCCGTTGCGCTATACATCCGAGACTCGAATCTCCCATCAAATCAATAACTTGAGCTCGGAGCCGTCCAAGAGCCTGGGAAACATGCATCTAGGCCGTTTAGATCGGAGCAGATGGAGGTGTTTGGTTCGAGGTTGCAGTTGTTTTGGCGCTGGAAATGAACCGGAGGAGAGCGAAATCTTGGTAAGTGATGAGATTATCCTTCCCTCCGTCACCAATCCCTGGTCAAACTGGTTAACAAAACCTGAATATTATCTAGCCTCCAGTCACACCAACAACTAAAACACCAAATTGCACTCAAAATCCCGTCGACTCGAATAAAAGTTCTTCCAAACGAAATGGCGATCGGACCATTGGCACACCCATCAAAAATATAGTCCAGATGCAGAACACAGATCCCAGTGAGCTCAGATTATGGGACAAGGCCCTATCCCGTGCATACAAGGAGGCGGATCCTAAGGTTGTTGGTATTATCCGGAAATTTGCAGATCAGTTGGCCAAAGACTGTGATCATGCTGAGCCTGACACGGTGCCGGGACTGGCCGAAGAAATAAAGAAAGCGATGGAGCGAGAGATTGCTGATAGAGGAGTCGACCGGGAAATGCGCACAAGCAAGATCAAACTAGGCGAACAGGAATATTCTGTGCGTGGGTTTGTCGATAAGGCAGTGGCGATTCTCAACAAATTTGTTTCGGTCGGCGACCTCGCTGTCAGCGCTGACCCTGTCCATGCGGCTTTACCGTGGGCTGCTGTACGGTTTGTCCTAATCGTGAGTGAATTCATTAGGTTATGTGTGAAATTCTTGACTGACAATATCTAGACCCTGACGGCTTGTAGCCAGCTGAATAGTGGCATTACCGCTGGTCTGGCCAAAGTTACTACCTTGATCTTCCAATGCGACATCTATCAGAAATTGTACAATGCTTTGACTATTTCTCCAAAAGATCATATCAAAGTCCTTAATGAGCTTGAGGACACCATTGTTCGAGCCTATGCGAGGTCACTGCTCTTTCTAGGCTTTGCGCTTCAGCACAGCGACAGCCGTTGGGCTGCTATAATCAAGCTTGATGATATGGAAACGTATATCCAGAACCTTTTGGATATTGGAAATGAGCTTGTTAGGGCTGCGGATAACTGCGAAAAGTACTGCCATTTTGAGGATCACATTAATGTGGGGAAAACTCTACAATTGGCTAAAGAATCCCATCGAGCCATCCAGAACCAGAGGTGCGTCAAATAAAGATTTAGTTATACCAATGCTGACCTTCTACAGCGAAATAATTCTTAATATCCAGAAATATAACCTTATTTCTCACTTGCGCCATGCCGAAGGCGCTGCATATGACTCTCATATTGATGAACATAATTCCAAATGTCATAAAGACACGCGAATTGAACTACTTAAAAATGTCCTTGACTGGACTAACGACCCTGATGGTGAGCGTATATTTTGGTTGCAAGGCATGGCTGGGACAGGCAAGTCTACCATTGCTCGCACCATTGCGCAAGAGCTTGATGAAATGGGAGATCTTGGTGCTAGCTTTTTCTTTAAGAGAGGCGAGGGTGATCGCAGTCGTGCTGCGTATTTTTTCACAACCATCAGCAAACAACTATGTCATATGCGTCCTGCATTTGCACAGCATGTCCAACGCGTAATGCAAGAAGACTTTGGTGTCACAGAGAAGGTCATGGCAAAACAATTTGAGAAACTTATCATGGAGCCTCTGGCTACTATGAATAACGACGCAAATGGGTCCTCCAGAGTAATTGTTGTTATTGATGCTTTAGACGAGTGTGACCGAGAAGAGGATGCCAAGCTTATTATTGCCCTTTTGTCACAAGAAAAAAGGTTGCCTACAGTGGACCTAAGATTCTTTGTTACTAGCCGACCGGATTACCATATTCTTCTTGGATTTAAGAAAATTGAAGAAGAATCTTACCAAAATGTGGCACTTCATAACATACCGGATCCTATAATTCGCCAAGACATTTCTACATATTTAAGTTATGAACTCTCGATCATTAGGGATAAGTACAATCTACTAATGTTTGAGGACTTACGGATACCTAGGGAGTGGCCCAGTGACGACGATGTCCAAAAGCTCGTTGATATGGCAGAGCCTTTATTCATTTTTGCCGCAACAGTCTGTCGATTTCTAGCAGACGGGACACAGTGCAGCCCTGTCGATGGGCTTTCCCAGATGTTGAAACTTCCAACCGGGACACATAATGATAAGCTCAAAGCAACATATATGCCAGCGCTTGAGCGTTTGGTTGCTGGGAAAGCTGGCACTGACAGGTCTGTCATAATCGGCAACTTTCGAGATGTCGTCGGTCCCATTGTCTTGCTAGCAGAGCCACTCTCTGTTTCTTCTCTTGCGCGGTTATTGAAAACTAGTCCAAATACTATTGCTAGTGTTGTCGGGTCTCTTCATTCAGTACTCAGAGTTCCAACCAAAACTACATCTCCTGTTAGGACATTTCACTTGTCATTTCGTGAGTTTATTGTCAACAAAAACCGTACCGCAGAGGACTTTTGGGTTGAAGAAGAAATGACTCATGAAAAGTTAGCACTCAAGTGCTTGGAGCTTCTGTCGAGTAATGGAAATCTCAGAAGAGATATATGTGACCTAGGAAGCCTTGGGAGGCCTAGAAATGAGATCAATCAAGAAGCTTTGGACAGGTGCCTGCCTTCTGAGATTCAATACGCATGTCTGTATTGGATCGATCACCTGAAAAGATGTAAAACAACAGTCGACGACGAGCACCAAGTGTACAAGTTCCTCCAGTGCCACTTTCTGCATTGGCTTGAAGCATTGAGTTTGATGGGAAGAATATCAGAAAGCATCAGGCTGGTAGAAGACCTTCAAAGTATAGTTGAGGTAAATATCTTCTAATTACAGAATGTTTATCTGCTAACAATACATATTTAGCCCAAGGCTGGTATTAAAACCATAGAATTCTTACAAGATGCAAAACACATCATTCTCCGCTACCGCCCAGCAATTGGCCATGCACCACTTCAGCTTTACTCATCAGCACTCTTATTTACCCCTCAGAAAAGCATCGTCAGAGAGACCTTTCAAGAATACATTAGTTGGGTGCCACTGCAACCAAATGTGGAAAAGAATTGGAATGTAGATTTGCTCACGCTCGAGGGCCACCGTAATGAAGTTGAATCTGTCGCATTCTCAAGAAATGGCAGGCTAATAGCTTCAGGGGGCAGAAATGGCACAATTCACATTTGGGATTCAACAACTGGGAAAGTCCAGCAGACGCTCGGTGATGAGAAAACGGAAGTCTATTCTGTTGCATGGTCAAGGGATGATACGATGATTGCATCGGGATTGGGAGACTCAACAATCAATATGTGGGATGCAACAACAGGCCAGCTCATAAGTACTCTGAGAGGCAACGGCCTTAGTCGTGTTACATCTGTCGCATTTTCTAATGATGGGAGGCTCATGGCATCAGCATCGTGGGATAACACAGTCAGGGTCTGGGACACAACAACATGGCATCTTCACCACACCCTCGAGTGCGATGGCACTGTTACCTGTGTTACATTCTCAGTTGATAATAAGACAATCGCATCGGGATCATGGAATCACACGATCCAAATTTGGGATGCAATCGCTGGCAAACTCCGATGGACACTCAGGGGCCATACAAACCGGGTCTGTTCTGTGGCATTCGCACCTGATAGCCACCTACTTGCATCGGGGGGAGATGAGACAATCAAAGTTTGGGACACAGCAAGCGGCGTGCTCCGGCACACTTTCGACTATGGTAACCGGGTCAACTCAGTCGCATTTTCGGGCGATTGTCAGCAAATAGCTGCAGGATTAGGATGGGACATCAATGCAGTCATCATTCGGGATGCTACGACCGGAAAAATTGAACACACGCTTCGAGGCCATACAAGCCCTATCAATTCTATTTCATTCTCGCCTGACTACAAGCTGATTGCATCAGCATCACAGGACAAAACAATAAAGATCTGGGAGATTACGACAGAAACCACACAGCAGGGCTGGGAAGATGATGAAAAATACATCTACGCAATTGATTTCTCACCTAATTCTAAGCTACTGGCATCTGGATTAACGAACGGATTGATCGAAATTTGGGATACATCGAAAGGAATAGTTCAACATACCCTTGAAGGCCATACCAGGATCATTACTTCAATGGCTTTCTCATCCGATTCAAAGCTACTGGCATCTGTATCAGACGACAAGAGTGTCAGGATTTGGGATATGTCCGAAGGAAGACTCCAAAATACACTAGAGGATCATACCGAAGGTACTTACTCAGTGGCATTTTCAATAAATTCCAAATTATTAGCATCAGGATCACTCGACAATACTATCAAGATTTGGGATGCAGCAAATGGAGCAATCCAACATACACTCAATGGCCATACCAAGACTATTCACTCGCTTGCTTTCTCATTCGATTCTAAGCTACTGGCGTCAGGGTCAGATGATAGTACTATTAGAATATGGGATGTATCAGAAGGAATACTCCAAAATATACTGCAGGGTCATATCGATCAAGTTAATTCCACTGCGTTCTCATTCGATTCCAAGCTGCTGGCGTCAGGCTCAGACGATAATACTGTCAGAATTTGGAATACAACAAACGGAGCCCTTCAGCAGACAGTCGAGATCGGATTCAAACCTCAAACCATTTCATTTCTTGCAAATGGGTCTCATCTGCTGGTGGAGCCATCTTCTTTGAAGATAGAAATTGCTGCTAGTTCTGTTAGTAAACAGACTGAAGATCAAATCAAGCTAGACATTCTGGTCGAAAAACCACAACCTCACCACTATAACTACAGCATTAGTGCGGATTGCATTTGGATTCAACGTGACGGGCGGGACCTATTGTGGCTTCCTCCTAGTTACAGGTCGACTATATTGGACATCTCACCTTCTAAAAAAATAATTGGCCTGGGATATAGATCAGGAAAAGTAATTATGATTGGATTTTAAGCTTTCATAGTCAACATGTCAAGGAATCTTAAAGACCCAAGATACCAAGATGTTCCACCTGTAATTACCGTCGATATGCTTCTACCGGGTAATGATTAAGATCTAAAAACGGCCGGCTATAACTCTAAATGGCCTGGAAACCAAATAAGAAAGATTTTCATCATAAAGATGTGATCTAATTGCAACTGTGGTGGTGTATTTTGCCATCAATGCAAACTGCTCAGCTAAATATCGTTTCCATTATGTTAGAGAGACACCTGTGACACATGCTGAGTCAAGCCTGGCTACGCGTCACCGATTAGTTTAACCTGTCCATTCAATGGCATGATTGGAGTGTCTTGCGCTATATAAACTTTTCAACTTCCTTACAATGGCTGACATGCTTTGCGATCGGCACCGATTGCCGGCTCCCAACTAGAAGATGATGATGCAAGCCACGCGTATTGGCTCTTCTTCGCGAATAACAACCTCGGCTGTCCGGATATAAGTCAATTGAAGGATGCCATTGGTGGTGGCCCACTAATTTAGTACCGCCGACCGTATTTCGGGACAGATCCGGCACTCCCCGAGAGCGAAAACGAGACCAGGGTCGGTTTGGCGCTTCGACTCGGTTTTCCCCAGTGCTTAAGACTGGCTCGGTGCCCGCTTCTCCCCGTGGCCAAGCGAAGGCATCCTCACTGCCTTGCGCCATGTCGCTCTTCGTCGAAATCTCCCCAGTTCCCCCAGCTTCCAGCTCCGCCAGCGCCGTGGATCAATCTGGGGGAGAAGCTGCATGCTTCGGGCCTTCTCCTGGCGCCAAGCCATCAGCTGCACCCGCAGAAGCAGCAACACATGCTTCCGGTGCGGGGGAGGACCCAGAGCCGGCTGAGACACAGTCTCCGGACGCCCAATCTGCCGCTCGCAAACGGCGGCGAACGGAACCGACCCGCACCGCGCTCGCCTACCCGCGAAAGAGAGCCGTGGCCGCGTGCCGCCAATGTCGTGCTCGAAAGGTCAAGTGCAACAATGCACGCCCTATGTGCGGCAGCTGCGAAGCCTCCAAGTCTCAGTGCCACTATGAAGACTCACAGGATCATTCGGCGTCAGTCGCCTCCCCAAGCCCCCAAAACCATTCTGACGACATCAGTGCTAAACCCGGGTTCTGTAAGCTAGATTTGATCCAGCAAGCTTGCTCATACTGGAACGGCTGGACCAGGTTCTCTCGCGACTGAACCAAATTCCCCAATCAAGTCACGACACACCAACAACAACAGCACTCACCATCGCATCCACTGGTTCCATCAACCAGCCCCCAAGTGTGCGTCCTAGTCTGGACCGTGGGGAGTCGGACTACCACCATCTGCGAATACCATCTTCCAAAACAACGCCAGACGCCATACTCCAATGGCCGATATTTAACCATCGCTACCCTCCCAATTACATCATCGATGCCACCTTTATGGCGGAGGTGCCCGATAGGGACCTGGACACCGGAGACGGGACTTCCCATGTCGATGGTAAGACTGGAAGGTATAGCGCGCCGAGATTGAAAGGTGCAAGGATCTGCGAGGAGGAGATTCCAGATTTAGTGCAACGCTTCTTGGACCTGGTCCACATCAAAAACCCCATCCTCGATCCTGACATGATTTGGTCATACGTCCGCAGGGTGGGGGAGGAGGGCCTGGAGTGGGACTCGGCCTCATGTCTCGTGGTGAGTGGAAACCCGTTTGATGATCCTCGCTACTGCAAGCTTAATGAGTCTAATTGGAGCAGCTTCTTGCCTGCGCGCTAGGATGCGTAGCTGAGCCTTTCCAGCCAATCATGGACAGGAAATGCAGCTCAATAGAATCGCAGTCCGAGGACCTTCAGAAAGGTGAGAGATACTACAACCTCGCGCGGAGACGAATGGGTCTCCTTGAGCGGGACATTCTGGCCCCGCAGTGCCAGTTCCTGGCGGGCGTTTATCTCATGTATACGCTGCGGCCACTGAGCGCCTGGTCAGAGTTCCACTCGGCCTCCAGATCGTACCACGTCTATCTCCAGTGCCAAGCGCGCCAGGCACCTCGATACGGGGATCCAGAAAAGGCATCCCGCCGCCGAAGGCTGGAGCAGCGGCTGTACTGGAGCTGCTACAAGTCGGAGTGCGAGCTCCGCACCGAGATGGACCTCCCCAACAGCTCCCTGGCCGACTTTCAGTACCCAGACATGCACCCATCGCCCCCGGACGTGCCGAGTCCGGCGTGCGATGACGAAAAGACGCCCCAGGACGGCGGATTTAGACCCCGTAGGCCCATGGGGTCGCTCCGCCAGCACGAGCAGAGCTGGTTTTATTACCTCACGGAGATAACGCTGCGCCGCATCGCAAATCGAGTTCTCAACATGTTTTACAGCGATACCCACTTGTCGTGGACGGATGAGGCCATCCCCGACATGATCAAGTCTGTCTGCGAGTTTGAGCAGCAGCTTCAAGAATGGTAAGGCGAACCGCTGCAGTCTGTTCCGACTGGCTGACAACTAGTGCACAGGTGTGAAGGGCTACCTGCCCCGATTCAGTACGAAGAGGGTGTCATGCCTACCGAAGAACTGCCGTACATGGTTTACACCCGCCAGTTAGATATCAAGGCGTGGATGTACCGTCCATTCTTGTACTATGCCGTTCACAACCCACCAAACGCACGCTACCAGACGGCGGTGATGCCGTATGTGGAGAAGGCCCTCCGGCACAGTTTGCAGGTTGTTCAATATGAGCCCGTCAGGCATCGCCATCACGGCAGCTGGTACGCCACGCGTGCAGGCACAAACGGGGCCCTGACGCTGCTGGCCGCGGTACGAGCTGGCAACATTAATGTCCCGCACGGGTGGACGAGCGGGATTCAACTCGGGCTTGCGAGGCTCCGGTACTGGGAGCAGGAGGCGCCGGGCGTGACGCGCGCGATTGAAGCCATCGAGGACATCATGTCGACACTGGCCCACCCCTCCTTGTAATAATACGAAAACAAAAGAAGCGTTTGCCGTTGTAGTTTGCCATTGTAGTTTGCGAGCCGACTGGTCAATTTGAGACGAACTTCTGGGGAAGTTGTGGGCCGTCAACTGTCACGGACGCTGCTTGTAGCTCATGTCCGGAACTCCGCGAGAGCGTAGCATGGGGGATGACGGGCCGCAACACCGCTAGCCTCACTGCCCCCTTTACCCCAGATTTCTCCACTTGAGCCGAACTGGAGACGAGGTTTCTCCGATTCCCCACTGCTTGTTTCTGCTGGTTGCCCCTAATCAGGAGTCATGCCCCAACCGGAGCATGCGGTCATGACGGGTCGCATGAGTCGCGTCGGTTGACCCCAAGTCCGCCCAGCCAGCCTAGCTCCCTTGTTGGCCACTTACACGGCCCCAGCCGGTCATCGTGACCACGCCTCGTTGGAGAAAGAGGGGAAGACGCGCTGCAAACACCACATCCGCAACTCCCCGAGCTGCGGACACGGTCCATGAATCTCCTCACCCCGCCCCAAAGCACACGAGTTTGTGGGGTCCCCGCATCCTTTTTTTCTCATGGGTATGGGGTTGACGTTTGCTAGCTAGTTACTATGTCTGTGTGTCAGTTCTGTCAATGTATAAAGACCGATCATCGCCGCGCATGAACCATGGGGCCGCCTGTCAAGCCCATTCCCCCTTATCACTCCGACTCAATTGCCTTGCACCATGGGAAAAAGCGCAAAAGACGAGCTCAAGCAGTCCCGCGCCGTCGGCGAGGACCTTGCTAGGGTTCTCCCTACCGATGAAACCCCCTGGTATCGCCAGCGCCATCTCTGCGTGCTGAACATTTACGTCGTCTTTCTGTCCCTTCTGGCGGCCGCGAACGGGTGCGTCTTGATCCCCATCCCACTTGCGAAGAATCTACTGACGAAGTGATAAAACTGCAGATATGATGGTAGTTTGATGAATTCTTTGATGACGCTGTCGCAATGGCAGGACTTTATGGATCATCCGACCGGCGCGTGGCTGGGCTTCATCAACGCGATCCAGTCGCTGTCCTCGACCCTAGCGTACCCGATGGTGGCGTACTTTGCCAACCGCTGGGGCAGAAAGAAGGGCCTCCTCGTGGGCTACTTTTTTCTTTTCCTCGGTGCCTTCCTGCAGGCTTTCACTCCGAACTCGGCTGGCTTCATCATTGCGCGATTCTTCCTCGGACAGCCAAGCGCCTGGTGGGGCGGCTTGGCGCCGCTCCTCATCACCGAGCTCTCATACCCGACGCACCGCGGCATTTTGACCGCCATGTACAACTCCGGCTGGTACGTCGGATCGCTTATTGCGGCATGGGCGACTTTTGGCACCCGAGACTACAGCGATTCCTGGGCTTGGCGCATCCCGTCCCTGCTCCAGATTGCCGTGCCGGTTTTCGTTCTCCCCGCCGCCCTGATGGTCCCCGAGTCGCCGCGTTTCTGCATCTCCAAGGGACGCCGAGACGAGGCCCGCCGCTTTTTCCAAAAATTCCATGCTGGAGGTGCCGAGGATTCTCCATTGGTGGATTTTGAGTTGGAGGAGATTGAGAAGGCGCTCCTCGAGGAGAGCGAAATCGCGTCCAGCACATCGTGGATGGACATGTTCAACACCCCCGGAAACCGCCATCGCGCCGCCATCTCAATTACACTCGGTCTTTTCGCTCAATGGAATGGTGTAGGGCTTGTATCTTATTATTTGACCCTGGTTTTGAACTCGGCTGGTGTTACATCCGTCACAGATCAGACGCTCATCAACGGATGCATGCAAGTGTGGAACCTGCTTATTGCCATCGGTGCCGCGCTCTGTGTGGACCGCTTGGGGCGACGCTTCCTGTTCCTCACCAGCTCCGTAGGCATGCTGGTTAGTTATATACTAATTACGGGCCTGTCGGGATCTTTTGCGACCACCGGGAGCAGTTCCACAGGCCTCGCTGTCGTTCCGTTCCTCTTCATCTACTATGGTTTCTATGATATCGCATTGTAAGTTTATGGAATAGCACCGAGCTATATGATTTCAAGGGCTAATGTCTATTATTACAGCACTCCTCTCGTGGTGTCATATCCAGCTGAGATCTGGCCTTACTCTCTTCGCGCCCGCGGAATTGCTCTTACACAACTTTCAACCTATGCTGGTATTTTCTTCAACACCTTTGTTAATCCCATTGGCATGGAAAGAATTGGGTGGAAATACTACATTGTATTTGCCGTTATCCTTGTTTTCATCATAATCACGGTATACTTTATGTACCCGGAAACCCGTGGACACAGTCTTGAGGAGATGGCAGGCATCTTTGACAAGCATCCTATTGGTTTAGAGCCAGAGGAAAAGCTCAAGACTGAGGGCAAGTCGCTGCATGAAGAGGTAGTCTAGAATTCTTATAGCCTCTAAAGAGCATCAAAGTTCAAACCACATAGCTGAGAGATGCTATTCCAAACAGAGTTACCCTGTCCAGGAATGTGACTTTATGCGCTCTGATTAAATCCGCAACACTTGCCAGATTTGACCAGATACTAGCTTTGAACTGACCGGGAAAATTATTGCCGTTGTTCCGTCTTGCAATTGGGATATTGGCGTTTTTACCGTCAGAATCTTGGCATTGTGAGGGCGTCATGTGCCGTGCCATGAGATCAGTGAAGCGACACATGCACGTGAGCCTTGAAAACACGTAAGAAGCGTTTCACTATATTGAGTTCCTAAATAACGATGACCTAGCTGCCAGGCAGGACCGACATTGCTATTTGTCAATGTTAGCAGACTCTTGGTTTAATCTATACTGAGCTGGCTCATAAACTTGATGAAGATGCTGCAAAATGTCTGGATAAGCTCTCTTACCAGTAAGAAAGAGGAGACAAAAGTAATGGATGTCGTCACTGATCCAACCAAAGAGCCCAAAATATTGAAGTCTCAGCTTACAAATAAGCTTGAGATCGAGTCCGGTGATGGGGAAGGCCCAGAGAAAAGAAGACGTTTACCATACGTCTGTGCCGATTGCTCTATCACAGTGTAGAGAGATGAGGGTGGAGCCCTCTGATTTTGTGGCAAATCGATGTCGATTTTGCCAGACGCAATTCTCCGATGGAGATTATCTCAACTTGTAGATTCCTTCCGTTGCAGATGGTGTTGAGAGTCGTGACGGTCAGATCAATTTGAGACCAAAGTTGATGATATTTATCTGTGAAATCGTATCCCTTTGACTGTGGGATAGCTGCATTCAGGTACCCCACCACATTCACATTGGCAAAAAAAGGAATCAGAAAAATAAAATATATCGTTAAATAAACCAAGCGATTGTTAATGCCGATCTTGTTACATAATTGAATTCAAAAATACGATATACCAATTTTTATGTTGTGTGGTTAGTATGATATTTTGCCTGGTACCTAATTGCAGCTATCCCACAGTCAAAGGGATGTGAGGCCGATTGGGACGTGCATTGGTCATTGGAACACCATTGTAATCACATAGCCGTGATTTATTGAATCCTACCACACGCAGTACCGCCCTTGTATGTGTTTGGAAGGTGTGGGCTCACATTATTGGACAGGAAATCAGTGAAATCCTACATGATGTCAGTATAAAATTTCGTAGTTGCATGTGTCGCTGATAATAACAGGCTGTGTGATTCCCATGAAACACCGCAGGTCTCCATTTGCATCTGCAACCAGCTCGTAAAATGCTCACAAGATTAATTGAGAGAATCTAGCCACGACATCATCTCAGAGGCACATTCCAAAAATTTATGGGCCAGCAGCCTTAAAGTACCAAAATACATTTTCACGAACTATAGGGGCAGCAAATGTTCCTTTTCGTATTTTGAGAATATGATGACATTATCCAAAAATGTAGAACCAAACCGTTTGAATGAACGCAACATGTGTCTATGTACCGCTATTTATAGGCTCCAATAATACGCGGTAGCTTAGGAAGCAGTGGTACAAGAGATAGTTCGCGGAGAGATTAAGCAGGACAATAGGGAATGAACGAATTTCTTTATTTGTCTTCATGTCCCCTATACATAAGCGATGGTCTATTGGAACGGTAAGTTTCTTCCTCTGCCTCGCACTTGTGCCCGGTTTCATCCACAGTACAGATAACATCCGAGCCTCAGTGTCATTTCGAGTTCATAGTTGGCATATTGTGGCGAAGACTTGCGTTCGAGCCAGGTTGAAAGAAATACGAACAGTGATTAGTATTGTTGGAACAGTGAATTCATGAGCAAGGTATTACGTTCATTAGGGCCTGAGGCACCATTTGGGTGCCTAGCATAGAGGCGACAGGAAGCGAGATCAAGGAGGTCATGTGACCTCCTTGCAACTCCAAAAGGGGCCCTCTCTAGCTAGCTAGGTTAGAAGAACAACGATCATTATTACAAGAAGAAGATCTCTCGCAGCTGCTGGAGCTGACCCTAGATAGTTGCAAAAAAGGCCCTCTGTTGGTGCGGTATTTGAATCCAGTGTAGTGTGTAGTGCTCCTCAGTGATGCTTTACCTATCAAAATAAGAGAGTTCCGATTACCTTTAGCCTAAGACAGATGTAGGATTCGATAAATCGCCAGTATTAAATGTCGACGTCACCGTTCGCTAACACGAAACCTGGGGAAGCGAACGGCAGCAGGCCTGCTAGCCTGCTTTAGGTTTGCCCCTGAATATTCTTGTCTCGGTCCCGCAAATGTCAGCCCACGTGCTCGGAGAATTCGATCAAAATTCCATCACACTTTCTACAAATGGAAATTGCTCAGTTCAAGCCCTGTATCTCTCCGCGACGCCATGGCTTACACAGACCTTTTAGGAATCGTGTCATAACTGACGATTAAAAGGTTTGGTCAAGAATTCCGCTTTTTACATCAGTGCAACAGGACCAAATGCTCTTTTATTTTTTTCAAGGACTCAGATGGTCTGAGCGATGTAGAGTCTTTGGTGTTTGCGCTGTCAAAACAGAAAGAGGAAAAAGAGTGACAATCCTCCCTGAAATACTGTCAAATTTGTAAACAGCTCGCATAAAAAGAAGTTCAGGTACTCGGTCACGTCATTTTTTCACGTGTCTAGCAAGGCTGTAGTCTACCTACTATCTAACCTCGGTATTGTAGTGGAAGTTAGACCAAGGCCTCACGTCACCATGTAACATTGATTGTGATAGGGTCGGCGTCAGGCTGCAAAGGCAGGGGGTTAGATAGCTGGACAAAGCAACAGACAGGCCATCCATTATGGAAGACTAAAGCCTGACCCTAGCCAGGAGATTTCCTTTTGTGGGTCACTGTGGGATGAGACTCCATCGTGATACCCTTGTCTGTATCACACTGATGTTTTCCCGCAGAAACCTTATTTAATCCCGTCAGATTTGATCTCATCAGACCGGTCAAAATACCGGCAGGCTATCTTAGTCAATTTCGCCGAAACCCTCCATTCAGTGTGTGCATCACATATTAGCACACGGAAACAGATAAATATCTTCTTCCTGTTACCAGGTAGTTGATTGGGGCGGTTTTGATGTTTTTTACCCCTCACTTCATAGCGTCAGAATCAGAACAACCCCAACTTCATTTAACGGGAAATAAAAAAGAAGAAGAAAAAAGGAAGACAGAGAGACGTGTTTACAGCTTTCGATATGCAGGGCTCGTTAAGTAATAGTACTAGCCCGGAGAGTCCCGGTCCATCCGAGTGTTGTTCCTTCCTATTAGAGGAAGGCTCCCAGTTACATAGCCCAAACCTTATTCTAAATCACACTATGGCCGGGCAAATAGGTTTCTAGCTATTACGGCTGATTGGTTATGTCGGAAACATTGTTTCCTGGTTGGGAACATGTCTTCTTTACCTTTACTCTCTGAAATGAGAATCGTGAGATGTGGACACCGCAGAGAGATGATATCCCTCATGCTCTCCCCATCCCTCGCCTTCGTTTGGTCTTTTTGTAATGCACTGCTAGTTTACTGTTATGCACTCGCTTATCGCCAAATGCTCTCAACATGAAGTGGTTGGTGCTTTATTGGCTGGCTAGCCTTGGATTAATATCTGTTGTCCAAGCCGATTCTAAACTTTTGGGGGCACTCGCAGAGTTCCCTACTTGTGCTGTGAGTCCTGTCGTCTAGAAAGTCAAGAGTAACAAGCATTATTGATAATATATCTAGATAAGTTGTTTCGCCGGTTTGGCCTCTCAATCAACATGTGCAGTGACCAACGACACATGTTTGTGCCAAGACCAGTCGATGACCCTCGTAGTCAGCAGCTGTATACTAAGCAACTGCACTATCAGAGAGGCACTCTGTATGTTTCTAGTCATAATTGTAACTTCTTGGCAAGAGGTTGAGACTGATTACGATTATTAGCTACCCAGAATTTAACAAAGACGGCTTGCGGGGCTTCACACGGAGATAGATACACTTCATATGAAACCTTGTCTATCACACTACTTGTTATCACCGCTTTATTTGTGATACACCGAGTTGCTGTGAGGTACATATTTCTCATCGGTGTTGGGGCTGATGACTGGGCCATCATCGGCACGGCCCTTCTCCTCATTGTCAGTAACGTCCTCAGCATTCGTGGTATGGTTGCAAATGGATTGGGTCGTCATCTATGGTCAGTGAAACCAGACCAAATCACCACATTCCTCAAATATTTCCAAGCTTCCACAGCGCTATATTTCGCGGAAATTGCACTTCTCAAAATCTCTTTTCTTCTCTTCTATCTTCGAATATTCCCTTCTCAGCCAGTCCGTTATGTTATATGGGCAGCTATTGTTTTTAATGTCTTGTACGGCCTGATATACATTTTCTTGATCGTCTTTATGTGCCAACCTGTTTCCTATTTCTGGAACAGGTGGGATGGAGAACACAAAGGGAAGTGTGCAGATCTAAACGCTCTCTCAGTATCAAGTGCGGTTATTTCGATTTTCGGGGATCTATGCGTGCTGCTTATTCCTTTGCTCCAAATCAAATCCTTAAATCTTGATTGGAAAAAGAAGATTGGAATATCCATCATGTTCGTCGTGGGCGCTTTGTAAGAATCAACTGTTTTCCCTTACCCCAGCATATCTAACTCGAATTAGTGTTACTATTATAAGCATACTACGCTTTCGCTACATACTGAAATTTGCATCAAGCAACCAAGATGGAACTTGGGATTATATGCCGGTTGCAACATGGACTGTTCTTGAAGTCGATATTGGAATTATTTGTGCATGCCTACCGACGATTCGCACATTTCTTGCTCACGTGTTTAAGAAGACCTTTGGGACTGTCGGAAAGTCTACTGATCAACGCTACAACACAAGCGGGAACTGGCAAGGGAAGAGTAATGACTCGAAGAAAAATACACTTTCAACCAACATCTCTCGCTATAGCTTTACTTCGCGTAAAAGTACGCGCCAAAATGTTACACTGGGGAATTATCACAGCGATACAGACGAAGCTGGCCTGGTTGAGCTGAGAGAGATGGATAGAAGTCGGTGAGCCGCTGGAAATTCCTCTCATCTTTGTTTTAAGAAATAAGAAAAAAAAGAAATGATATAAAAAATACATTGGAACATCTATAACAGTTTCCTCCTCCTTCCCGTTATAATGCAAACATAGAGGCTTTCCCAAGTTCTCATCGATATGGAGTCGATTAAAAAGGATATTATCTTGATATCTGATACATACCAGAAGCATGTGGGAGATAAGCCTTCTACTGCGACACGCACCGCAAAAGAGCGAATTGGATCAGTCCTCCAACACAATATCTGAAAGGTGAGCTGGACATGAGTGCATCACTTATCAAGAGTCCCTTCTCTGAAAGGTTTCGCCTCATATACTTGGTTTCCAATTCACTCAATGGACAACCCGCACAAGGTTAAGTTTAAAACCATCCTTCTTCAAAAGAACAAGCGGTAGAATTATAGTGAGCTAGCTCACCGAGAAGGACATGTCAGTACAATCATTCCCAGTAACTAGACCATGAGATTCGGTTTATATAGTGGATAGAGCGCTATTGAGAAAGAATGCAGCAAGGAAGTAAAGGAGGGCAGCCATAAGGTCAACAGAATCTGCTCCGAAGGAATTTGATTGGAACCCTGGAGAGGCTTATGCTGGCGGCGTCCAAGTGAAGCTCGATAGTTGTAGCATTATAACCTACGAGACAGTAAACCGTATACTCAGCGTGTAATTCTCAAGATTTGAAAGAATGATATGCCAAAAGGACGAATAATTAAGTGATAGAGTACGAGGAATAACAATTGATAATGAGGAACATCAAGAAAATAAATTTGTCAAGAGAGGACTCTGGCAAATATCCAGTGAGGCTTAGGTCTTCTTCATTTTATCCTAGACCTTAGAGAAGCCATTGAGCATGAAGGTTTTGAAACGGAGGCTTTGATTACTAAGGTGATCCTCTGAGTCTAGTAGCCATTATTGGCCTGTTCGGCCGGTACTAGCAGAAGCGAGCATGCAGCGTATGATATTTTTGAGTGCCATTAGAAGGAGCCTATTTCAAAAGAAATTTCTTTAGTAACAATGTGGACCTCGGGTACAATATATTCAGGAAGATTCTTTGACAGCACAAGATCATATGGTGACCACTTTATCTTGCTTTGCTTTGTTGTTGCCGATCGGGACAATTAAGCGAGAAAGTTCCCGTTCCTATTTGGAGGTGTGTGATATCACCATACCCTTACGGGCATCTTCCCTAGGTAGAAACATACAGGCGTGTGATAGATCAGCGTTGACACTGGCAATATGCAGCCCAGCCTCGTCAAGTTCTACAAATTAGTCATTGACCTCGACCTACCTATCACGAAGATGAACAACCACTTAGTGTCACGCGCGTGTCACATCACCGTATTCTATTCAGCCCATTGCATGGAAACAACAGCTCCTGGACTGCTTAAGCTTTAAAGAACACGGCCACCAATCTTTCTCTTATAACTAGCTTCAAGGAGCAGTGGACGGCAAATTCAAGCTTTAATCTTGTATTCCAATAGAAGCTAGATTTATCTATCCCACCACCCTTGCAAATGATTTGTTTCAATTAATTAACAACGCCCTCCACCCAGTTTACTAATTCAGAATGAGGTAGGCCTATAAGATCCCTCACAATCACCCCAGTCACTGATTTTGCCCATCCCTTGAGAAACCAACAAGTTGTCTCTGCGTACTTGAGCAAAACACAATAATGGGCAAGCACAACTATAGCCATTGGATTCCGCTGCCTAGCTAGGTCAAGATACTTGTTCGAAACCTTCATTTGCCATAAGAAAGCAGCTCTTAATTCCACAGATGCTGTGACAGAGTAATTTTGGTGTGTAGCAAGTATGCTTTCAGTCAAAGAATTCGCGGCTTCACAAATTATTTCATTATCGTCATTCTCTTCAGCCGACTGATGGGCAGACAGCCAAGGATCCAAGGCCTTCAGCTGATCAATTAGAAGCTGAAGATGATCCAGTGTTGGGATAGGCCCGGCCTTCTCTGGAAAGAGGCCTTTGAGGGGACCCTCACGTAGATCACGATCTGAAGCTTTGAGGATCATAGAGATACCATCAATAAGGCTGAATATGTCGATAAGACCCTCAAATGGTGAAAATGCGCTATTGTGAATTTCGCAGCTTGGGAAGGTAGCAAAGGCGGAAATTATTAGAAATATTGAGCTTGCATATAAAGCATGGCAGTTACTTGGCGAGAGCCCTCCACTTAACGCTGCCCGTATTCCTGTGATGGCCCTATCTTGGTGTTGGGAGGCTCGGAGAGAATAAAAGTGGCAGCGTTCCGGTTCCATGTACGCGAGATGAAACCCCGAAAATGCCAGTATCTGATGCAACAAGAAAGAATGTCGCATTCCTTCTCGGGGTACATCGTACTGGAGAGTGTGGTGTACTTGCAGCTCACCCCAAAAAGTAAAGGAGCGATGTGAAACAACAGTATAGTGGTGGAGTAGCTCGAGATCCTGGGCCCAGTCTTCCATACTTCCGCGCTGGACATGATGGAAGAACTTGGAGAAATACGGTATAGGATCTAGGGGAATAGAACTCTTGCCTTCTGGGGTGGAAAATCGCTCGACATCAGAGATTGAGTCTCGAGATGAGGAGGCATCTGCAGGTTCTTGAGGGCTCTGCGGGTAACCTGTGAATATATGCAACGCATAGCGACTCGAAGATTATACTTACTATGGATTGAAGGCTCAAATTGAATCTCTCACTCAGTCCAGATGCATGGAGGCTCTCCTGTGGGCTTGGTATAGAACCGTGGGGCTGCAAGCTACACCACACCTTGTGCCTAAGGCAGGCGCTGCAAGGAACCGCTTCATCACACTATGCATGATCCAAAATCTTAGCAAAGAGAAAAAAGATAATGAAAACATCCGCTTAAATTGATATGGACGTACCTTCACTCTCCTCTTTTTGCATCGCTGGCAACCCGTGCGCGACTTAGTGTGACCCAAACGTTTCATACTGAAGGCAGGAGAAGCATGCACAAAGTTCAAGATAATGAAAACTCTGGTGGTCTTGGATGAGGAAATCGAATCTTTTAGTGCAGCGTGAGGAAGCAAACTGAGAACGACAAACGCGGTGTTCAAAAGGACAAGGCGAAGGACAAGGCAAAGGACAGGGGCGTGGCGGAGCAAATTTAGGTTACGTTGCGACGTAGATCTGTGCACTCAACGCCGCCTTGACCAAGCCCCAGCCCAATCCTAAAACGGCCAAACGCCCCCTTTAAAATGAAATCATGCGTATTTTGGCTCAGACTTTAGGTTATGCGCAACAAGGCACTTCCTTCCATTTGATCCTGTTGGATACATACTCGTTGGTTTCGTAGAGATGGGGGGAGGTGAGACGATTTGTGGAACAATCATCTAGTATGCGGGTTGATCGACGTCATTCATCCCACACTTCGAAGCTCACCTTTTCTGCTCCAAATTCCCATAATTGCGCTCTAAATGGACAAAAATAGCTTTCACTTTTTGTAACCCCCAGGCATCCATTGATTTCGATAACAATTCTCCTATCTGAAAATAACGATGAAACGCTGGTGTTATCTTTGCTCTCCTTATTACGACTCACCAAGAGGATTAGTTGACTGACGTCACTCTTGCTAGTGGGAAATGAAGAAGCAGAACTCACTCGCGAGGTTCTAGAAGAGAGGCACCGTAACCAATGCCAGTATTTATAGAATGAAGCAATCGGGAATAGAGAAAAGAGCTTTTTATTGGCAAGGCAAATCCTAATCAATACCTTAAAAAAATGAATGGTTGGCTTTATGGTACATGAATCCTCTATCACAAAAAATCGTTGACTGAGGAACAGTGCTTTCTCAATAATTTGTGGGGGTGCGAGGTACGAACCCGAGAACGAGATGATGCCCCACTTCGTCGGTTGTTACCAATTAAAGAAGCGAACCTTATTGGTCTTCCGATTTGCGATCCCTGTTTTGAGATTGCGCCTGGATCATTAGCCTCCTCCGTTCGCTCAATTGCGTATGGCCTCAGCGCACGCGTAGGCAACCGACCGCAACAGCCGAAACTGAATACGAGCGCTCAGTCCATGCAAAACACGTGACCGTGCATACCATCTTGAGTGCTGGGCACACCATGATGCTTGGCAGATGATTGCGCCTGAGCAACGTCAAACAAGCAAGTCCACTCCTGTCATGTCAATCTACACGCGAGAACGAGAACGAGGGGACTCGACATTAGTCCACAAGGAAGCAAAAAGATTGACGGCCGTATTGAAGACAAAAGAATGCCTTACGTAGAATTCGTTCTCTGCAATCTGTATATAAACAGCCTGTATGCCGTACCTTGACCCGATATCTTGCCAATCGACACTCATTACTTACGCCACTGGATCACTTGAGCTACTAAAAAGAAACGATGCGCTATTCCACACTTTCACTCCTTGTTGCCACTCCAGCGCTTGCTGCTAGGCCGTTTATTAATGAGGTAGACACTGGGTAAGCAGTCCTTCTTACTATCTCCAGCTCAACAAAGTTAACTCGTGCCTCAGAATAGAGAATGCTCTGGAGTTTCCCAAGAATGGATCGCTACCTCCCCTAAGCCGCATTCTCAGCATCCCAGACTTCGACTACTGGGCAAGAAAGACGATGAATGGCGCAGCATATTCGTATGTTAGCCATGGTGCCGGCAGCGAGGCATCCTATCGAAATAATCTCGAAGTTTACAATCAGTTCCGATTCCGACCTCGAGTCATGGTCAATATCACCGGTATCGACTCAAGCTTAAAGTATACACTCATCCCTATCAACCGCTAGTTTCCACTCGCTAACCAAGCCAGAACATCAATTCTCAGTCATGAATTTGACGAGCCATTCTTCATCAGCCCGTTTGCCCAGGCGGGACTCACACACAAGGGTGCAGAGGGAAATCTCGTCGAAGGGGCCGCCAAGAATAATATTTTGTACATTGTAAAGCCACTTGGAGCCAACCTTTACTTTCTCTAGCTAACAAGGCACCAGGCATCTCAGACTTCGAGCTTATCCATGGAGGAGATCGGGGCTAAAAAGGCCAATGGGCAAATTATTTGGCAGCAGGTGCGTTTTATCAGACTCTCAGATACAGCGCGTGACTAAGTCCGTAATAGGTGTCACTTTCGAGTTTGGGTGATGAACTCCCTCGCGAGTTGTTCGCCGAAATCGAAAGTGCCGGCATGAAAGCCATAGTGCTGACTGTTGACTCCGTTGGAGACCGAACTGCCTATCGCCCGTTGCGATTGTCCCCGGACAGCAGCGCGAGGCGTGATCCTCGGTATACTTTCATGACATGGGACTACTACAAGGAACTTCAGGCTATCACATCCCTTCCAATCATTCCCAAGGGTATCCAAACTGTTGAGGATGCCCGAATGGCCATCGAAGTCGGTGCTCCTGCAATCTTCCTCTCCAACCATGGCGGACGTTCTCTCGACTTCTCGCCTTCGCCTCTTGAAATCGCCTGGGAGATTTACCAGGAGGACCCCAAAATCTTCAGCGAAATTGAAGTATATGCTGACGGTGGCGTTCGATATGGCACTGACGTCATGAAGCTTCTCGCACTCGGAGTCAGAGCTGTTGGCCTCGGCCGACCCTTTATGTATGCCAACCTGTTCGGTGTGGAGGGGGTTTCTCGGGCCATTGATCTTCTGGAGAGGGAGGTTACGAGCGCCGGAGCCAATATTGGTGTCCCTGACATTAGCCAGATCAATGCCACTTATGTGAGTAAAGGTTGATTTTATGAGATGGGGGCCTAGCTAATTTGAACTCAGCTGAAATTCACATCGACCCAATGGAACACCTAGGTTACAATAACAATCAGGAACATAGCACGCCTTGTTTCTAAATTTTCCCTACTGGATGGATAGGCTGTAGTCTATTATACTACAATAGTTACGTTCGAGCACATCGGTGCATAATCTTTCGACAATGTATTTTAAATTTTCATTCAAATTGCATAGATGGTATCGATGCTGGAGATTATATACTCAAAGAAGCCGTCGAATGGCAGCAGCATCACTTTCACATTTTGTCTTTTCCTCTGTTTAGAATTTTATAAACTGGATAGAGATTGAGAATTGTTCACTGGCGGCACTTTTTTGAGATTTAACAAAATATATATCTACTCTCTGCCCAGTATTGCGGTTCAGCAACAAGAGAATCGTCCATTTTTCCGCTGGACTAATCGAAGTCTTCACAAATTATATCTATATCAGAATCCACGGCACCCATCCATTTTGCCACCTCTTTTCTTACTTCTCTCATCAATGTATTCGGGCCGCAAGTTGCGACGAGAACTTTTTGGTGTCTCTTTTGTGTCGCAACCACTTCTTCAATCGTGGCCTCAATATCCAATTTGTTGAATCTGACATTGGGGATCTTGTTCAATAAATCTCCAAGATTACTGATCTGAGGAACTTGGCAAAGTAATGGAGACATTTCGCCATCAACTGCATTATGCTCCTGGTACTCTCTTATCGTGATAGGGCTGGACTCCAAGAGGATTGTTGAAGGAGCGAATTCCTGCTGCCCAGTGATATGCAACCTCAAACGGATACTAGGGTTTTGTCCGATTCCGTAAATCTCTTTGATAAACCAAGAAAGATGCTCTGAAACTTGTGGTTAGCATTGTTCTTGGCAAGGGCAGCCTGTCTCAAAACTCACCTATACTTTTGGTGGCCCAGATGAATTCAATAGTTGGGCTTGTGTTAGACTCTAGGCGAGCCAGAAAGTGTTTCAGAAGCCCAAGTGTGAACGTCACACCGGTTCCTCCAGCAATGAAAACGATTTTATCGTACTTGAACATATCAGGGATTGAGCCATATGGACCGTCAACGGCAGCCCACACCGTGTGACTTGGATTTGTCATCACGAAATCATACACATCCTTTGTAAAACCATCGTACTTCTTCATGACAAGCTCCATGCCCGATGGACCATTTGAGAGGATAGTAAAGGGATGTGTCTGATAGAAGCGAATCCTAGGAATCCACACTGCACAATGCGTACCTGGAACCGCTCCGGCAAGCGGTTTCTTCAAAACGAGCCTCACGCCACCTTCTGGTAGCTTTTGGAGGGCAGCGTTGTTGTTGATGCCATTTAGAATGAATCTGGCCCCGCGGATGATTCGATCCGCTGTCCACACAGCCGCAATGATTGCCATTACTTTGGGCATGTTCTTCGTCCAATCGGGTCTGTGAAGGTCCAGAAGGACGATTGTCGCCAAGAATCCAAAAATGTGGCAAATATAAAACACTTCATATTCCACGTTCCTAAAAACACCCACAAAAAGAAGCAGCATCGAAGCGCCAGCAAAGAGACCTTGAACATTGCCTCCGCCTTTGATTAGTTCATCCCAGCGGCCTTGTTTGCCAAAGTAGACAGTGTAAAACACAGCGTGAAGAACGGTTAAAAATGCGATAGTGTAGCCCACGATTTTGTGCAGGGAGTTGAGACGGTTGTGTGAAGTTGATAGTGAAAAAGCCAAGGGCGTGTTTTTGAGGCTTAGAAATACACACAGCGCTGTATTGGCGGTTGCCATCCTATCTCTCGATCAGCACTCTCTCTACAACTTTGAAATGCGTTACATACCAACCAAATCTCGACGCAAGAAAATTTATTTTCGAGGTGTCGGTAATGTTGAAGCAGAAGAATATGTTGACAAAGAGGTAAATACAAAAGAGTATTGCATGTCCCATGGTCGGGAAGCCCGGGGGTCCAGTACGATAGACATAGCCCCTAAGCTGACTTGATTCTGGTCAGTGACTCCATTTGATCCGGGCGGCGTTGGGCAACCGTACCGTGATGCAGCAGAAACAAGGCGGATATATCGGTTATGCTGAAAACGCGATCTGGCAGTGAATTTACAAAGGCAGTGATAGATGACGAATGTCAAAATAACACCAAACAGACAAACGGCGTATAGTTTCAACGCTTTCTCATTCAGAAGCTGCTTGATGCTCGGGGGTTTCCGAGGCGCAATCATGTTGGCGCGATTTCATGAGTTGGTAGATGAATCAGAGCTCGATGAATCCAAGGACAAGGTTGTGTCCATGGGACGTGGGTGTCCAAAGCACAGAGGCAGCAGAGATGGTGTACCCGTGTCGGATTGCTCCGCACACAGCCAGGAAAACAGCCGACCTGTCAGGAGCGCTTCAAATGGGACACGAATAATTAATAGCTCTGCAAAAGCCAGACCTGGCCCGCTTCGAAGCCCCCACCCCCTTGACCTAAAATTATGCAGGACCCACTGCATATCAATCTGATAATCTCGGGCATCAGCACCCATTTTTGCGGCAAAAACCGACGCTGCGCGGGCCATAGAACCGCTGACTGTGTGCTTGGCTATATAAATTACTCTCTAGCTCATCTTTCTACCTAGAAAAGAACAGAAAGGTACATAGGCCTTCTTCAATTCCATGGCGAAGTTGGCGTTTGAAACAGATTGATAAGCCACTGGTGGGGCAAAGAAAAAAGCAAGGTGCGTAACCCATGCATCAGGGGCTGCCACACAGTCGTGGACTGTTGCCCGAAAGCTATTTTCAGGCAGCACTTGGTCGGCCCGCTTCCGATCTCGGTTCTGGAGAAAGCACATCTGTTTTGCCTGGTAATTAAGGCGCCATGTGGGCCGCCAGAGGCCACTCCGCCGCCATACAACTGGGTCAGGCGTAGTTCTATGAGTACCATCCAAGTATGCAGTTTTTTCCCACTATACGGCGTTCCCACCACCCATCAGCTCCATGATCCATGGTTAGAATAATTCCGAGCAAGTGGATAACAGCCAGCCTCAGACCAGCCGATTATCCACCCTCAGCATGGACTGGAGACAACAATGAGCACCTCATCAAGTTGCTCGGGGTGGGCCTTTTTAACGACTACGCAAATAGAGTTACTTGCTCCTTAGCAATCGATCACCTCGCTCGGGTGGTGCGATGACACGCTCGTTGCGGATACCATGCGTTATGTAGCCAAATCACGTTTGATCTAGAAAATACCGTGTCCAGAAACCACACAATATGACACGAACCCTTTTTGCGAATACGATTTCATTCCTACCATTAGAATATTCTTGATGAATGATTCAACTGAATCTTTAATTCTTACCCAACCCATACTGGTTTTTGCCTACTGATTCGGTGAGCATCTTCAACGATACTACCGATATTATGTCGGCGCAAGACTGCTGCAAAACGACTTTGTAACATCTACGTTTGCTTAACCATTGTTTCCCGTGGCTACTCCCCAAAAGTATCCGCACCAACTGCCAAGCACCAGACAAACCAAGCTCACAAAGCATGCTACTGAAATCTTCTTGTTTCTCCCACCGTTTTCTTGGTAAAATCGCTCCCTTCTCTCGTTCAAGATATGTCCACGAGCAATACGCATTTTCCGTGTCCACTGCAGGTGTCCAAGGTCCACCGATCGCCAAGCCACGACAGCGAGCAGCAGAGACACTGCCACCGAACACCCAGCAAGGATGGTGTAGACAATGGTCACGTTGTCGTACGAGTTGTTGTCGGCGTCTTGGATTCGTCCAGTAATCACTCGAACGATGATATTCATGCTAAAGAATTTAGTTTCAAAAGCAGCACAAAAGGTCATGATCTCCTCACGCATTGTTTAGTGTAATTTTGATAGCATAGGCTGAGCCAAACACCGTGTGATCCCACATGGCCGTTCGGGTGCCATCAACGATTGTGGTGGGGCCGAAGCAATAAGCAAAGGCAAAAACACCAAAAGATGCTGCAGTGCCCTTGACAGCGGAAGAAAATGTAAGTAGCAGCATTGAAGTAAACATGCCAATGCCACAGAACACCACTTGAACAAAATTAGACCTGGCCAAATAGGATACTTCGGGAGCATCACTCACAAACAGAAATGCGGTTTCCATAAAGATCAAGAAAAACTCCAAGTAGTGGGACGACGAAAAATCCTAATAATCACATCAGCATGATGCCTCCACCTGGCCATGAGCCCGTACTGGGAACTTACCGGAATACTGAAGAACCGAACTGTACCAGCCTGCAGCAATCGAATCGGTGCCAAATCTTTGCTCGGCAAGCTCGGTGGCGTTTTGAAGATATACAATGGCTGTGCTGGTTTCAAAGAGTGAAAACGCCATGACGCACCAAAAAGACCACGGCAACTCCAAGACCTTCTTGAGTTCAAATTTTTTGGTCTTCTCAGTGAGCTTCTCGCCCGTTGCGGGATCATCAACGCCCGAAAATCTGCGGTTGGCCACTTTGGTGAACCAGTAGAAGACACCCGTCATTACATTGGTGAAGATGTTCATGAACACGGCCACCCAGAATACCCAGGCAAAGTCACCAGTCTTTTTGGCAATGATGTTGGCAGAGGACTTGCCAGCAAATGCACCAATCTTGCCAATGCCAAGTTCGAATCCTAGCGTGGATGCAAACCCATTACCGGGCGCAAACCACGACGAGAAGACCTTGTACTGCGCAACCTGAGTGGCGATATCACCGAGGGCCCTGATGACTCTCCCGGCCACCATGAACTTGTACGAGCGAACCTCAGCCGCTGCGGCAACAAGGATTGAACCAACAGAGTAAATGGCATTGCCGTATAGCATAGCACCTAGAACATGGCATTAGCGGCATACTTGGAGAGAAATGAGATACTAACCAGCGCCTCCCACTCTGTCAGTCACAATTCCACTGAGAAGCATCAACGCAGTGACCATAAAGTCCTCGCTGGCCTCCAACAAGGAGAATTGGGTATTGTTGATGTTCATTTCCTTTTTGATAGTGCTCTTCATGGCTCCTGTGATACCTGAACTCCACTGAGACCCGAATCCAATGAAAGTGACAAGAACAACGGAGGCTAGTTTCCAGCTCAACGGCGCTGTTGGGAGCTCATCTCGGTTTGAGTCCGTGGAGGTGTTGGAGGGTTCAACCTTGACCATGACGGTCTCAGTTTCCACCTTCGCCCCAGGAACGTGTTCCGAGACCTCAGTCTCAGGAGCAGGGAGAGGATCCGACCCGGCCATGGTTGGATTCGCTCTGGAGATTGGGAAAGGAGGACGCCGTGGAGAGTCCCGGCAAAGGGAAGATGTGTTCTGTAGGTGTTTACTTCTTTGAAGGGGTGTCGATCAAGTCAGGACCTGGTGGGTTTTTATGCAAAATCAGAAATCCATGACACTCCTCAGCATCTGACCACTGGTTCTTGGCTTGGCGAACGCTCAAGTGGAACCTGTGCTTGTTCGGTAAAATATCAGATTGATAAGATGCCAAGTGGATCTTGTACACTTGCTAGAGTCTGGCCCGCCCAATGTATGTCGAGAGAAGCCCTGCATGCTCGCGCCAAAACCCTTCAATTCCTGGTGTCAACCATGCACAAAAGGCTAGCACGTTTTCTATGGGGCGCGGAATCCGAAGCTATGTCCGAAACAAGGCCAAAATTTGCGCAGGCAGCCCATGTCTGCCCAAGTCGAAAGCACGAGCCTCTGAACTAAACTTGCCTTCTCCACCAGCCGCCCACTCGCCGCCGCCGCGTCCGTCACGCGGCTGAATCCCGGCGAACATGGTCGGAAAGATGTGTGAGGGAATTACGCAAGCCCTGCCAGCGGCTGCTGATGGAAAGTGCACTACAGATTAGATTGATAACAGGGGTCAAATGCAAGGAGGATCAGCAAATCAGCAGAGGCGCCACTGATCAATTACCCGGTGGATCAAGGTTGCGCACGCTAACAAACCAAGTGGTCAACTGCGGGTGATGTCTTGAGCAAGGTCAGCCAATGCATTAAAAGCGCCACCCAGGTCTGATGTCAAACCTCTTCTTGTCCCATGGAAAATCAGGGACGACCGCCAGCCGGCCGTTTTTAGCATCCCTTTGAGAAATCGACATGCCGAGTCCACCGTCCAACGCGCTGTCGGAGAGCACCCCTCTGCTCTCCGAATCCCATCCTCGCAGCCAGCATGCACAGCTTCAGCAGCCATCACGTGAAGTCGCGGATGAAGAAGAAGATGACAAGAAGGAATTGCCTCCTGTATCATGGTCATCGTTGCCCGAGAAAGGCCAGCTGGCCATCATGGTCTTTGCGCGACTGGCCGAGCCGCTGAGCGAACGATCCCTCACCTCGTACCTCTTCTATCAACTGAGATGGTTTGACCCGTCGTTGGGCGCTGCCGAAATCGCGAAGCAAGCTGGCCAAATCACAGCAATCTTCGCCACAGCTCAATGTCTCACGTCCATGTGGTGGGGGCACGCAGCTGACAGTGCCTTTTTTGGGCGGAAACGCGTCCTGCTCATCGGCCTGCTGGGCACATCTCTGTCTGCTCTTGGCATGGGATTTTCTACATCGCTGTATACCGCATTCTTCTTCCGCTTTCTTGCCGGTGCGCTCAATGGCAACGTTGGCGTTCTGAGAACCATGGTTTCCGAAGTAATTGTTGATAAGAGGTGCGCCAACTTGCTCAAGTCCTGCTACCCATCGCATTGATCATTTTCTAACACGGCTTATAGGTACCAATCACGCGCATTCCTATTGCTTCCAATGTGCTTCAACATTGGTGTCATAATTGGGCCTTTGATGAGTGGGTTTCTTGCAGATCCTGTAAGATCGCTACCATCAATTTTTGGTCCAGGATCTTACCTTGGAGGAGCACACGGTGTTGAATGGATGAGAAAATTCCCATACGCCCTGCCAAATCTAGTATGCGCCAGCATTCTTCTCACCGCAGCATTTGCCATTGTTCTAGGGCTTGACGAAACACACCCTCTGGTGCGACATCGACCAGATCATGGTCGACGAATCGGCAGGCTTCTCTTTGCAAAATTCACAGGACGACATGCACAACATCATGCTTACGAGCCACTCGTTAGCCAGCAAACGGCTCCAGTGCTGAATGCCCCACACTCGAACGAGGTGGAACAACCACGGGCACAAGACAAACCTCCGTTCAGAAGCATATTCACAAAAAATGTCACATTGACGCTACTTCAACACTTCTTCAAAGCCATCCATGGCTCAGCCTTTAATGCCGTCTTTTTCGTCCTACTGCCAACTCCCCGAGCGGATAACACCCATGCAAGGCTCCCATTCTGGTTCACCGGTGGTCTTGGACTGTCCAGCAGAAAAGTTGGCTTGGTAAATACCATCATTGGAGTTATAGGTATCCCTCTTCAAATTTTCGTGTACCCCCGAGTAAACGCGCGCTTGGGGGTTCTAAAATCATACCGCCTCTTTCTGCCACTCAGCATTGTGGCGTATTGCATGATTCCCTACCTTATTCTGCTCCCCAACAAAGATGAACTGGTATGGGTCTGCCTTACGGTCCTCCTATCCTTGCACGTTATCTCGCGGGTATTCATCACTCCAGCAACAATGATTTTGGTAAACGAATCTTCGCCGAGTCCTACACTACTGGGCACTGTTCATGGACTCGCATCAAGCATTTCAAGCGGTGCTCGCATATTTGGGCCGACTTTGGGTGGCGCTGTACTGAGTTGGGGCTTGGATCACAACATTGTTGGCATTCCGCTGTGGTCCATGTCAATTGCGGCAGCTGCAAATTGGTTCATCCTTTTCCATATCAAAGATGCGTCGAAGGCCCGTTGAATGGGTTCTTGGCCCTTCGATGCAATCGCCCACATAGAAAAATAACCATTGTCATCTCTTTAGAATGGATAGAAATACACAACACGTGGCCCTTGATTTATCCTTTTTTTTTTTCATTTTTAGTTCATTAGACTTATATTTAAGCTACTCTATAGACATGACCTTCAAGAGGCTCTGGCAAGCATCTCGGGGCCTCTCGTATCTCCGTATTCCCCCTGTCGCTGCACAACAGAATTATGCGAACCACCCCCACACGATATCCCTGCAGCCTGGCGCGACCCACCTTGTCTGCTCTCACTGTGAGCAAAAATCCATGAAAAATTTCTTCCGCGCTGGGATGCATCCCCCCAACTTTTAGCTTTTCACCGTGAGAAATATCGGTGGGCCAAAACCCTGCACGCCGTGGTTGCTTCAGAGTGAGGCGGCGATGGAAAGAGGTTGGTTGTACCACTGGTACGTAATTCACCGATCGAATTGGTCTCATGAACAAACCAGCCTACGCTGCGATACCGGCAGGTGGTCTTGTGTTGGGTGTCGCACAAATATCACACTTATGAAATTGTGCTATGCTCTGCACTGTTCTTTTTATCTCGAAAAAAAATGAGAACTGCTGGTTCAGTGATCGTCATCATTTTCGAGAATGCACACACCACAAAACTGCAATTATTTTTCTCATGCACGTACTTGGAGAGCGAAAGAACATATTTTGTTCATAATTATTTAACCCGTAATTGTCTTGAGCTGACATTCTTATTTACTGATTTATCTCAAAGGTCTACAAGTTGAAGTCACAGATTGTGGCTCTGCCTCTAGGGTAGGCATACGTCCATGTAAAACAAGCTCACTGAGGCACGGAGAGGAAAATGACCAAGTAGAATAAGGCCTCAATGACCTAAATTAATGCAATTTATTTGGGGATAGAGAAAGAAATTTTAGCTAATCTAACTCCTATTTTGGATGATATATGTCAACATTCCAGTCCCGTATTCACGTGATTCGTTTCACAGTCCATGCTCAGCCACTCCACTTTCTAGGCGAGATTTTCGACACTTTAGTGATCATATCGTTAATAAGAGAACTACATAATAATTAAGCACAATTATGACAAACAGCAATTTGTATCATTAGGACAAAGACCCCTTTGGAAAGGTATGGAACGATAAGTCTTGTCAAATTGTGCATAGTAGCTGCCTTTGTGATTGCATGCGAGTAGATTCGTGTCAATGCTTCGAAGCGAGATGACTCTTAAACAATGTTGCTTGCAGTAATGTATAGAGGTTTATGCATATAATAAAATGTGACTGTTAAATATTGTGCAAGTGATCGTCCAAACCAAGCTATTAATCTCGTCTGATCTTATGCACATTTACTAAACCGTATTACTGAGTAGGAGCTTGTCTTCATCGGAGAACAGCCTGACCTAGAAGACTGGAGGTTGGTTCCATCATCTATAAATTCCAAGTCGTTATTTTCTTCAAGATGAAAAAACAAATAAGTCGTAGGCAGAAATCGCGGACAAGTCCCACCCATTTGGTATTTACGAAAGACATACCCAAGCGATGACAGAGATGTTGACATTACCACCCTTTGATTGGCTCGATGCATCCATTTTTTATTTTGGCCTTGGGAGGATTGGAGAGTGGCGTCTTGTTTAATACTGCAGCGGCCCTTCTTTGACTAGCTTGAAGACTCGCGAAAGTTTAAATGCGCCCAAGGGGCGAGGTCTGATCTGACTCGGGGATGCTATACTTAATTCCGCTGAATTAGTTCGAGCCACCTCCTTATCGTCCTTGGCCTCCTGAGACCATTTGCAGGGATTTGTCATCGAGGCCCAAGCGAGGTTCGCTGTTGACCAGCTTCAAGATACGAAATGACTGACTATTGTTGGCCTGTGTGAGCATTCTGGGGCATGGCTGTTGCTAAGTATAAAAAGGCATCACTGATAGCCAGGGCCTGCAGTGTTCCCGAATACCCCTTGAGAAAGAAGAGTCGCGACAGCAAATAATAGGGAGGCGCGTGTGTTTTGATGCACTACAGTTCAAGTATATAGAGGAGGCGTTCCCAGCTAACGCGATGGCTTTTGCAGCAAAGAATCATCACCCCGGGGATTTCTGTCCGATTGACTGCGCACGGGCACCCCGCTCAAGCTTGTTGATCAGATCGGGCCCTAACTGTCTGCTGGATGATTGATGCTAACCCATTAGCCTCACTTCCCCGAACTTTTGCTGTTAGCGTGTGGCAGAAACCGGAATTAGCCCAAATCACGATGGGCGCAGCCTGAAATGGCGCCCTTTAGCCAATGTGCTACCGGTCAACGATGCGCCTGGGCCTCTCGCTAGTTTGGTAGTGGCCTCGATTCTGGTGTCAGGGAGTCAATAATCCCCCATCGGGTTGCCGCTTTGACGTGTCGTTGCCGCTCGATCCATCTGACATGACGGTTCCTGGTTAAACGCCACCCCAGCACCCGTCCTGGCCTAGGTTAATCTACTGAGCCTCAAAAAACACTACTTTTGGAGGGGAGATCCCTCCCGTTTTCAGTTCACATTTCCTGTTTGACTTTCCAACTCCGTACCATGCGTTTTCCGTGGGGCCTCTGGGCCTCTGTGGGCCTCTGTGGCCCTCTGTATTGTCGCGGTTCCAAGAGCGCAGTCGACTCCGGATCTTTCCACCTTGCCTAAATGCGGTGTAGGTACAGCAGCAAAAAAGTCCGGTTCTCTAGCTGACAATTATCCCCAGCTTCAATGCCTTCAGTCTTCAATTTCTAACTCAGCATGTCTGCCTACAAACACGACTTGCATCTGCACCACAGAATCACTCCAGGGTGAGATTGGAACTTGCGTTGCCAAGGCATGCAGCGTCAAAGAGGCTCTCTGTACGTTTTAATGCTTGTGGACTATTGGTTTATCGCTGACTCTATTTAGCTGTCAAGAATGCAACAGTGGCACTTTGTGGCCTACCCGTCCGAGACAAAGAACCGCAATACCGAGCTGTTCTTGTTTCGTTTCAAATTATTGCCGGTGCTTTCGTAGTACAAAGATTCGCCTTTAAAATTTACGCAAGACTAAGAATGGAGCTCGACGATTGGTTTGCGCTACTTTGCGTTGCGGGCAGTATCCCGATTACCGTGTTAGGTGCAATAGGGCTCCTTCCTAATGGGCTTGGCCGCGATATATGGACAGTATCGCCGGATAGGATTTACGAATTTGGCAAGTACTTCTACTTGTCCGAAGCGGTATACTTTACCGACGTCATGCTACTGAAGCTTGCGATGCTATTCTTCTTTCTAAGAATTTTCCCGGCGAAACCGGTCCGTCGCTTGATCTGGGGCACCATTGTCTTCAACCTCGTTTTTGGAATCATCTTCGTTTTTGTCGCTATTTTTCAGTGCAAACCTATTAGCTACTTTTGGAAGATGTGGGACGGAGAACACACAGGCTCGTGCATGAACGTCAATGCAATTGGTTGGTCCAACGCCTCTATTAGCATTGCCTTGGATGGCTGGATGCTCGCAATTCCGTTGTTTCAGTTAAAGTCATTAAACCTCGATTGGAAAAAGAAGATTGGTGTTTCGGCAATGTTTTCAGTTGGCTTTTTGTGAGTTGGTTGTCTTGGATGGCCTGACCGACTTGCTAACATGTGCTAGTGTTTCCATTGTGAGCATTCTCCGACTCCATAGCTTGGTCAAGTTTGGAGCTGGATCCAAGAACCCTACGTGGGAATTCTACGACAGTGGATTGTGGTCAACCATCGAAATCCAAGTCGGCATTATCTGCAACTGTCTACCTTCATTTCGCCTTCTCCTGGTGCGATTGTTCCCTCGAGTCTTTGGAACAAACGGAGCCTACTCAAACGAATACAATAAAAACGTCCCCAGAACACGGACAGATAAGAGCATCCAATTGCGATCGACAGACCAATCAAGTGCTCACGACCCTTACCATCGCCAAGAGGGTATTGTTTACAGCCAATCATATACCGTAGAGTACGCAGAGAACGACGAGATTGAATTGGTTCGTGTGAAGGATCTGGATCGCAAAAGCGCCAAGTCCTCTCAAAATTCTTTCTAGAGCCTAAAGCTCAAAATATTGTCTCATTAATTTTACTAGATTGAGGCTTTGTACTATTTGTTCCGACCTTATGAAGTTATGCAAATGCCATAGCCAGGCTACTCAATTGAATATTAGTTCCTCACAGCGTGCCTTCAATGATTCTTGCAACTGGAAATAGAAATTCGATTTCTGTCTCGAGAACACTCGAGCGCCAAGTCACCCGCATTCAGAAAGCCAACTCCAACATAGAAGCGGTCGCAGAGATTTGCGATGGGCCTTGCGAGTAACTGACTACCGTGTGCCTTCGACTTCGACGGCGATCATAAGCAGGGGCCTGTGCGCTAAAAAAAAAAACGAAGTGGCGGGGAAATAGGCACTAAACAAGGCTGCGGTCACTGATTCGCACTCTCACTCGCCGCACTGCGCTAACAATCCCAGCAAATAGCCGACATGAGAGGGCGGAATTTAGTTGACACGTCAGAAAAACTTGAATTTGAGCTTGAAACAGGGCTCAAGGCTGTAAATAGGTGCCTGCATCGATCTGCTGTCCAGTCAGCTGTTATTTGTTTGCAAGGATGATGAGCCAGTTGGGAAAACGGGAAACAAAATCATTCGCCAACGAAATGCGCAGCCGCATCCCGCGGCCTCCATGACCCATCAGTTCCACAAATCGTCGACCCGGGTCGCAGTTCCTCATATAGCCAGACCTATGGGAGGCATTCGTCTCAAATTCACGGGAATAAGAGGTGGATAGTCGGTCTTCGGATAACTGAGAAAATGCCGACCAACTTTCCGGAAACGGTTACATCTACTCAAACGCCAGACTTGTATCTGTTTATTCGGGTCGGATGAACCAGATTGACAAAGACACCTCCATTCGAAAGCATGCTCATAGCTCAACCATTTGTGTTGGGCTGCGGCTGTGCCGCTTTGCTTCTTCTTGCGATTATTAGAGTGAGTTTGATCACTGGTCAATTCTAACGTTACTAACACCATTAGGTGATATTCAGAGCGAAAAAGAGCCCAATTCGATCTGTACCAGGACCATGGTACACTCACTTTACCCACTATGCCCTTAAATTCAACACCCTTACCGGCCGACGAATGCACTACGTCCACAGTCTCCATGAGACGTACGGCCCCATTGTGCGCATATCTCCAAAACAAGTAGCTGTCGCGGACCCCGATGGCTTTGCTGCAATTCATCGTATCGGGGCTGGTTTTGTCAAAACACAATGGTACGAGGATTTTCTTGGAGGGGCCGACAACGTGGGAGGGATTGGCGTCGGCATTTTTGCCATGATCAATCCCAAGGAACACGCCCAAAGAAGAAAACTCTTTGCTCGAGCATTCTCGGTAGCTTCCCTGCGTGAAAACTGCGAGGAAGTTGTAAGGGAAAAGATTGACAGGGCTGTCGCACGGATACACGCAGAAGCATCTACCGGCGTCGCAGACATTTTCAAGTGGTGGATGCTCATGACTTCGGATGTCATCGGTCAATTAGCATTTGGAGAGTCTTTCGAGTTACTCGAGGCTGGCAAGGTAAATAATGGACTCCATTTTGCGAAGCGTTGGACTAAAGAATGTAGAAAAGCGAGTACATCCAAGTATTGGAAACTGCGGCATTGGGCATGACGCTTCAGTATGAACTGCCATGGCTGTATCAACTTTGTCGGTATATTCCACTCAAACCAGTGCAGCGTTTGATGAATGCTGCCAGTCTTGTAAATGCCTACGGCGGCCGTGCTGTAGTCAACCTGTACCGTCACAGCGACAACAGGGCAAACCTCTTTTCCAACATGCTCGCCGAAACAGAGTCTTCCGGAAAATCTTTACTATCAGATGAGAGCATTCGACGTGAAGCGAGCAACTTGATTGTGGCTGGAGCTGATACAACATCCAACACCCTCACATATGTCCTCTGGTCGATACTCAAGCGACCGCACCTCCAAGCTAGGTTAGAGGAGGAACTGGCCACAATCGGCGATGTTTTTAACGACGTGACGCTGGAAAAACTACCATTGCTTAATGCAGTCATTGAAGAAACTTTGCGTCTTTATGGTGCGGTTCCTTCCAACCTACCACGAGTCGTTCCATCGGGAGGGATTACTGTTGGCGGACACTTTATACCAAGTGGCTTTGAGGTTGAAACACAGGCGTACACCCTACACAGAGACCCAAGCGTCTTCCCGGATCCCCTCACGTAAGTATTCCCACTCCATGGGCTGGACAATTATGAAGCTAATTCCTTTAGGTTTGATGAGACACGATGGCTTGACCCAAGTGCGCTGACGCCAAGGCAGAAGAGTCTTTTTTGCCCCTTTGGTGCCGGTACTCGGGTTTGCATCGGCCTTCACTTGGCGCGGATGGAGGTTCGACTTGGCACCGCCGTGCTTCTGAAGAAATGCCCAGGCTTGAAGCTTACTGAGGCCATGGATGATTCCATGATGGAAATGTACAATTTCTTTTTGGCTGGGCCCGTCGGAAAGCGCTGTGAAGTAACAATGTTGTAAATTAAGAAAAGAAATCTTACAAGAGGCAATCTAAGCCTTGGAATTGGGGGCTAGACAGCTGTCCCTCACTAAGCTGCGCTTTCGACAGGGAGATCCACCACCCAAAAACAGGGCTCCCTGAGTTCAGCTCGACCCTCTCCTCTCCTAAGTTCTACTACTTTGATCATCTGGTTCAAAAAAAAAAAAAAGCTAACATGCTAAGCTTAATTCTGTCGTTACATCAGGTGTGCAGCTCCGCATGAGATGGGCACGCCACTTGGATAAAAATATCCTTGCACTAACAGTGGCATTCCTTTTCGTATACTAGCAGGGCCGGCCCCAAGGGTTCGATGAATGAGGCTTGGGCCAGTTGTGACCTGCCTGTGTTGTGTAAATATAAACTCCAGCTTGTCTTCTTTTGTGGGGTGGCGGTGGCGCAGCAACCTGTCAGCCCTATCGTCGGGCTCCATTTGGGGTGAGAAAGGCCTAGGCGAAATAAAGTCCGCTGATCTGAGCCACCCGCCAAGACAATTTCGTATTCCCGCCACGGTGGTCGCCGTTCATTTTCTGTAGACCTAGACAAGGCCGAGATGCTCAACCGAGCGAATTGGGGGAGGCGGAGTCGCGAAAAAAAAAAATAGCACTCATCGATAGTATGCTTACCTCACAACTCCGCCATGCAATGAACGCTAATTTCGAGATGGATGTGAGATCTAAACCTCGCACGATGGTCAGCACCGTCAGTAATCGGGCTTTGATGGGGTTACTGTTGATACTGGGCATGGGTTTGTGTAAAATTAGCTTCACAACTGGCATCGTCCAAATATTTAACAGAGCTTCGAATTCCATGATCGAATTCACTTGCATCCACATCCACATTCACATTCTCATCTACATCCTCATCTACATCCTCATCTACATCCTTTCTACCTTTTCATTTGCATTACTCTATCAACTCTACCCAAACAAATATTTCAATCTAATTCCATCGACAAAGTCTCAAACTTGATCTACAAACGACTTAATATTCTCAGCCTATTCAACCTCATTTCCTTTTTCATCTCATTTTCAACATGCGCTATTCTTACACTTTCCTCGCCTTTGCTGTGACAGCTCTGGCACTCCCCACCATCAAGCCTGCAGACGATGGTTCTTGGGCACCTGGAAAATATGAGGGCAAGGGCACCCCGTTTGATGATGGGAAGTGGTCTCCTGAAAAATACGATTCCAAGACAAAGCGGGAGGACGATGGCACTTGGCGCCCTGGCAAATATGAGGGCAAGGGAACACCATTCGACGATGGCAAGTGGAACCCCAAAAAGTACGACACCAAGATGAAGCGCGAAGACGATGGATCCTGGAAGCCCGGCAAGTATGAGGGCGAAGGGACCGGTTTTGATGATGGAAAATGGTCCCCTGAAAAGTACGACAAGAAGCCCGAGTCCAAGAGAGAGGACGATGGCAAATGGCACCCTGGCAAATATGAAGGCGAGGGAACCCCTTTCGACGACGGCAAGTGGAACCCGGAGAAGTATGACAAGAGAGAGGATGACGGAAAGTGGCACCCTGGAAAGTACGAGGGTGAAGGAACCCCCTTTGACGATGGCAAGTGGACTCCTGAGAAGTACGACAAGAGGAATGATGATGGCACCTGGCATCCCGGCAAGTACGAAGGCAAGGGAACACCATTTGACGATGGTAAATGGTCTCCAGAGAAGTACGACAAGAAGCCCGAGTCTAAGAGAGAGGACGATGGAAAGTGGCACCCCGGAAAGTACGAAGGCGAGGGAACTCCCTTCGATGATGGAAAGTGGACCCCCGAGAAGTACGATAAGCGAGCCGATGACGGCAGCTGGCACCCTGGAAAGTACGAGGGTGAGGGAACTCCTTTTGATGACGGAAAGTGGACTCCAGAGAAGTATGACAAGAAGTCCGAGTCTAAGAGGGAGGATGACGGCAAATGGCACCCCGGCAAGTACGAAGGCGAGGGAACTCCTTTCGACGATGGAAAGTGGACCCCCGAGAAGTATGACAAGAAGTCCGAGTCCAAGAGAGAGGACGATGGAAAGTGGCACCCTGGAAAGTACGAGGGTGAGGGAACTCCCTTCGATGACGGCAAGTGGAACTCCGAGGATTGCGAATAGATGGTTTGTTTTGGCGTCATTCAGGAAGCAGCATGTGGGTTTTGGTTATAGACGTTGGCATCATTGCGGGAAGCGTGTCTTCAATTTTCAGTCCTTATAATTACTTGTTCAGTTTAATAGCTTCAATCCTTCATATAGTATAGACCATAGATTATTATATATTCTGATTTTTTCGAAAAATTCCGTTTCCACTTATTCACGGGTAATCGCATCCACTTCGTGGATGGTTACATTGCTTGATCCGATCAGATGATCCACAGCGGGGAAACGGAGATGGTCAGAATTCCGCTCACGTGGAAAACATCTCCACTTCGATAATCACTCGTATGTAACATTGCGGCGAAATCCCCGATCAGGCTCTCTTTTATCATTCCTCCAGACACGCCATCGATTTACCTGGTGACGATCACTCTTCTCTCCTCTTTTTGCTGCATGCTGTTGCACATTTTTCACTCAAGCTCTATCGCGTATTGAACTTGCATTATTTCTCAGCCTGGCCTTGCAACCATGAACAAGAGTGACAAAATTGTTATCATTGGAGCAGGTGTCTTTGGTCTTTCGGTTGCATACCAATTATCCTCAGAAGGCTATAGCAACATAGTCGTTTTGGACAGACACGTCCCACCAGTAAGAGATAGCTGATAAGTCTCACTGCGACTTGGGTAACACTGCAAAGGTTCCGGATGGATCCAGCACTGACATCTCCCGCGTTATTCGCTTTGACTACGCCGATGAAGACTACTTGAATATCGCACACGAGGCATATGACAAATGGAAAGACAGCCCTAAATATAAAGGCATATTCTTTCCATCATCATACATACTCACCCGCTCAGAAAGGGCCGGAGGCGACGATTGGGTCGACAAAACAACGGCACAGCTGACTAAAAAAGGCCTACCTTGGACAAAGCTTGACAATGCAGATGTTACTCGTCAAAGATTCCCTGTACTGAGCGGAAAACTAGCAACGCCTCACTTCATTGGTTATTATAACGAGCAAGCGGGTTGGGCGGATGCTGGTAAAGCCATTAGCCAACTGCGTGATGAATGCCTAGAGGCTGGTGTGTCGCTGATCTGTGGCCAAGGTGGGACTGTGATTGGATTTGACACTGATGCGACCGGTACAATCACCAGTGTACGAACCGCGGACCAGAATCTCATACAAGGTGACCACTTTATTCTCACTACTGGAGCTTGGGTTTCTGGCCTGGTTCCCATGTACAACTCAGTCTTGTCGACGGCCCAGGTTGTTGGGTATACTCGATTATCCGAGTCAGAGATGCTAAAATACAAGGACCTGCCAATCTATGCCAACTTTTCCACTGGCTGGTTCAACTTTCCCCCTCATCAAGACAACAGTATGTTGAAAATGGCTGTCCATGGTTGGGGTTACACTAGAGAGCCTACAAAAGAAGAGTCTACCATTACCCAGAAATTGAGCTCTTCTACGCCACCTTTGGCCCCTAGAGAAGAACGGCCCAATTTTGTACCTCCAGAGGGAGAGAAGCGGCTGAGAGAAGGGCTCCGTGAAATTCTACCCGAATTGGCAGATAGGCCTTTTGAAAGGGTTTGCCTTTGTTGGTACACGGATACTCCTACGGGAGATTTTATCATGGATTACCATCCCGACTATAAAAATTTATTTGTTGGAGGTGGAGGCAGTGGCCAGTAAGTTGACTCCAGTTTTAGCGTAACCTATTCTAACACAGCTCAAAAGCGCGTTCAAATTCTTGCCAGTTTTAGGTGAATACATGTCTCAGGCCATCAAGAAGCAGCTCCCACCCAATCTGGCTTCTAAATGGCGATTTCACTCGGAGTATAAACATCGTACCGATGTGTTTCTAGGAGATGGAAGCAGAGGCGGTCCAGCTCGGCGAGAATTGAGCGTGGAGGAGAAGGCATTGTTGGATTGACCGGGCGTAATTTGATGGATTAACGAAATATCTCAAATTATCCAACACTAGCAAAATTTTGTCTTCAGGGCCATATTTTGCCACAGGTCTGACCCGAAATATCGTGAACCATGGGCGTCCTATTTGTGGCCATAAAGCCGACGAGTGATCCTCCCCCAATCCATGTTGACGACGACCAGGTCGGTAATAGTACATTAGCGATTGTTCACGTTGCTTGCGAGTGCATATGTCATTTTTGATCCACACATCCTGCCCTGCCGTATTGACCCCGTTACCACATAGTAAGAAAATCGTGGCTATTCAATCCCCAACGAATGCTGGCTCTGGCGCATGGAGAATTTTGGCGCAGCCACCAGTGCCCCATTTTTTCATTCCAAATACTCTGGGCTCTTTGGAAATTTGTCGAAATAAACCAACTCATGACCAAGCACCACCTTTGCTCTCTTGACCATGGCCAGTTGCTTTACGAACTGTGAACTTCGTGCCCAAGCGGAATAATCACGCAACAGAGAGCCTGTCTGTGGTCTGCCATCTTCCCAATTCTCTTTGACATGGAATAGATCCCCGGTAAGAAAGACCGTTCCAGACTTCTGCAATGTCATCTCCATCATGATGGAACCACAAGTGTGTCCAGGTACATGGTGCAGAGTAACACCTCTCCAGATGTTAAAGGTTTCCCGGTTAAATGTCTTCCAGTTCAGTCGATGCGGCAGCAGATATGAATGCGGGTAGTATGCACTGTCAATCTTTGTCGCGGAAGCCCAAAAGGCGTATTTCAGTTCCTCTTCATGGCACCATATCTCAACATCTACATTGGATCGATTAGAACACTGCGTGAGATGACGAATCTTAAAGCAACCAACCTGTATCCAGAAAGTTCTCCAGGCCGCCAGCATGATCGTAGTGCAGATGGCTCAACACCACCGCTTTGACATCTTTAATGGTTCCAGAGCCAGTTGCTTCGATGGCTGCCGGTAGGCCATTCACCCCTTTCTCCCAGTTTCGCGGGACACACTCAACAACCACTGGGTGCCAACATTTGATCACATCCTCGGCACTACCCACGTCAAATAGGATCAAGCCCACGTCTGGGTGCGAGAGAAGGCCCGCAATCATAATTAGCTCTCGCCTTTCATGAGTGCGTGTAGGCTGGTTTGGCAATTGCACATTTGTCCCCGCCAACAATTCAGTTGCTTCGGCATCAAGAAGACCCAAATTTAGGAGCTAGTACCTCCAATCAGTTTGGAGTGGAGATGCACTTACGGAGGCAAATCGACTGGAGAGAAGAAGGATTGGACAGCTGCAACAACTTACCCAAAGCTTTGAGCCCTCGGGCAATTTATTCTGCTGGTATTCATATGCCATTTTCTATAGGAATCGCTTTGTCTCTCAAAGTTGACTCGCCCGAGAGGAAGAACCACTCCAATGATGCGCTCTAAAGGAGTCTAATGCAATCCACGAACAGGATGATTCGTACCAAAGAGAATAGGGGGTTCGTGAGGTAGATATTGGGTATTTGCAGTCTTCTATGGATGAAAGTTTTGTCAATGCGCCTTTTTCTGCGTGCGATGAAGAAGGTTTGTGCTTTGTGGGCACCTCCACCCTAAACCAGTGAGAGGTCGTTAGCTATTAGCTAATCATGCAGCGAGTCTAATGTTGTAGAACCAGCAGCTGTTCATCCATAGGGTGTTTGTATAGACTATTTAACCTATATACCACTGGAAATTTATGCCCTAGCTTAAGCTAAATTAATTATTTAGGGCCAATAATGAAAAAGCCCCTCCCACCACAGGGCGCGCAACAAAAAAGATGTTTCGGGGATATCCTCCATCCACAGTATCGTAAAGATCACTGAAAGCCCGCCATGTAGACGTTTCGTTTATCCACGTCGCTATCTTGCTGATGAACATGGTCTTGGTTTCCGACTTGGATACCGCTGCAACGTATAACTCCCAGTCAAGCTTTGTCAGAGTACCTCGCGTATCAAGGGGGACTCCGTATTGATTCTCAATGGTGAGGTAAAAGTCGCTTTGCATATCATACACTGATTGAGGGATGAAGTCCAACCCAAGTAATTTGTCAGAATAAACATTATACAGTAGTCCTATAGTCGGTTAATTCAAGTTCGATCTTGATTGCAGCTTTTGGGGGGGATCAAACGTACCATGTGAGCTTGTATTATCGTACTGAAGCATGGTATGTTTAGGATCCGCATCTGAGTTAATACCATGCTCAGACCAGAACTCGAGATACTCTCCAGCTATTTTTGAGTAGTTCGCAGATTGATCCTCATGACCAGACAAGTTGGCAATTTTGGACATGGCCTCCAAGGCTATTATGCCCTTAATCGCCAAATTAGTTTGGTTTCTAATCATGTATTAGCATCTTGTGCCCCAGAATATCACAAGGTCACAACCACAACGTACGCAAGGTGGCCAGCAAAGTCGTCAGTGGACAGTTGCTCGGCAGGGATCTTGCTTTCTTCGACCAAAAATTCAGCCCACTGTTGGAGTAAATCCCAGTTTTGAGACAAATAATCATTGTCGTTCTTGCGCTGAGCATATGCCAGCATCATGATGATCATATTTCCACATTCTTCGAGTGGCATGGACTCGTCATCTCCATTTGGATGACCACGTGCAATGGGGAATGTCCCTAAGTCATGCTGAGAACATGTCAGTATCCACTTGTTTCCTTGAAGAGAATAACGATGATGAAGCTCACCTGAGCAGATTTGTTTGGGTAATGATACCGGTCGTTTTCCAGAAGAGGGGCAAGGATGTACCGAATGAGGTCAGGGTTGAGATATATAAAGATTGGAATAGCTGGGAAAATGACATCAACTGTTTGAATATCGCTATTAGAACTGATTTCCTTGAGAAAAACGAGGACATCGTCCCCAGAACCAGTGTACGCAAGTGCTCCCCACACCTGACGCACGGCGAGGCTGGTGATTGTCAAGTAATCATGGCCTCCGGCGGCCTTGGAATCGTCTGCAATTCGACTGTCGAGCTTTCCAGAGTATTCCACTGCGTATTCGTAGTCTTTGTAGAAAAAGGGAACCAATTCATCCTCGGAAAAGTATTTCGTCCAAAGCGATGGGACAGATTGGATTTCTTCTTGCTGGCCTTGAAATTGAATCCCGTTTTCTTGGGCGTATCCGATAGTAAATAAAGTGTTCCTCGAGCTGCTTCCAACCATGGAGAGGTTTCTCGCGAAAGAAAATACCGGCCTGTGCCTCGTTAATAATCTAGGTCTAGGTAGCATTTGGGGTGCTCGAACCATCGATCTTGAACCGCTCTAAACTCATTGTCAATGTCTCCGGTCAGGTTTCCTTGGCTGATGAACTGGTTTCGGACTTCAGTATCCTCGCCAATCTGATACGTGAGGCCGTCCTGATTTCACATAAGCATGTATAACGTGGATGGTCAAGGACCATGCCTCACCTCGTTACCCGTGGTCCAGTACCAATTACCCCATGATGCAGCCTCATTAGCCTCGGTAAATTCTTGTTGATCTTGTCGGTAAAACTTGTGATGACGGGTCTCGTTGCTGGATTTGCTCTCCCATTCAATGACAGCACTATTATCTCCAGATGCCCATTCTATGGACAAATTAGCAACGATATAAGACGCCAATTTAAATACATACCTCCAGAGACGTCGCAGTAAATCTGCACCGAATGAGAATCTTGATCCAAAGACTTGACAGCAATCTCCAAGTAGGACGAAGTGACTGATTGCCTACGCAAATCATCGTAGTAAACAGGAGATAAGAATGATATTGTCATCTCAACCTTGTTGGCAACGCTCATTGTAAAAACCGTCTTGGTCGATGTATACTCTAGCGAGGTCTGATCCACGAGGGCAGCGTCTGTCGCGTTACCCATCCAGTTGTACGCATCCCCGTCAACTCGGATGAGGCCCTGCCAACCTCGTACAATTTCGCTGCAAGTTCACGCAAAGTCAGTCAGAGCTTGTGCGATGATCGGGTTAGGCTATTTTACCTCCAGAGTTTTGGCCACTGGCCAGGGAGATATCCCGACGGTCCACCATCAGTCCTTCCATTGAGCCAGACATTCAGGTATGGCGAGCGCACTGCCAGTGGGGCCGCAGGAGGTCGGGCAGGACTGAAGGTCGACTCCGCATCTATTGGAGATGCATAGATGACGAATAAAAGCGTGGCAAAAAATGCCAAGAAATCCATGGCTTTATAGTGAGATTTACTTTGGGATAGAAAATAGAGTCAAACTAGAATAAAAACCACAGTCCATCTCACACAAAAAAAGACGGATGTTTGGGGCAGAAGCTGACTGAGGAGACGGGTAGCAGTATCTCTTTATTGGTGCTCAATAAGGAAACACGTAGGATCGGGAATCTCAAAGGCGGCAAATGTGACGCATGGTTACATTTATTGGTGAAAGGAACAAGGGCAAGCAATCAGAGCCTATCATATGAAATCAACGTGGAGAAATGGATGCTCGGAAGCTACTGCGCTAGGCAAAGGGGATGAAAATCGGGTGGCTTACATGGTTTTGTCTGAGTCTTATGATGATCGATGATGCAACCCCGCCTGGCAGCCGGATTTAACCTGCATCCGACCGCGGTACTTTTGGTAAAATTTGCAATGCATGTGCATTAATTAAAGGTGTTCTGTGCACTATTATTAGTCAGATTGTAAGCAACCTGTTTCAGGAGGAATGTGGGAAGGAGATCCCTGCATCAGGAAGGCTCGAGAGCCTTCACAGTGGTCCAAATACGATGTTCATAAGTCGGGCTATGCCACACTTCCAAGCCTCAATGGGGGAGAAACGTCACACGTGCTAGAGCCAATCACAGTCCCTAGCGCACTGCCATCGGGAATTTTGTTTCATAAATCAGCGCTTCAGCTTCATTAACAAAAGTTGTGGAAAAGCAGGCTAATTTAGCAGGTAATGCTCTGAGCCTCCGAATTTCCGCGCTTGCAAGGCACCCCTTAATAACGTCAATGCCAAAAAAAGTAGCAAAAAAAAGTCAAGGTACTTTTAGCACTTTTTCGCATTTTAGCCAACGTCACAATCATATCTGTTTTCTTTTCTTTTCAAGATATTGATATATACTGTCAAAAAGAATTAATCGTTGCTTTGCGACCGGTGAGCTCCCCGGTACCCCACTGCACAAATATAAGAAAGAATATGCCTAATCCGGATAATAATTCCCCCGGGCGAATGGTTTAGTGGTATAATACTCCCTTAGCATAATTCGTCTGAATGATCTGGGAGTGGTCCAGGGTTCGATTCCCTGTTCGTCCATTGTAGGCGGTTAAATACCGTCATATATCTTTTTTGCAATCTCTTGCTCGTCTTTTTTGGTGAATTTTTGCTTCAGCCTCATAGCTACATCATTGTGCCCGCTTCACTTTCATCTTTTTGAGCTGTAATGAGCTTATCTAAATCATTTCCCTCGCTTTTTTGCATCTAGTCAAGTCGTTTTCCCCACTTTGACAATTTTGTCTCTACAGGGTAAGTGATCTCATCCGCGGGGGAACGATTAATAGTCAATGGCATTGTTAGATGCTTAATAGTGGTTTACTTAAAAAGTTTGATCAATTTAGTCCTGTTCATGAATTAATCTAGTAAATTGCTGAGTTCTCAGATAGTTTGCCGACTAATTCCACTAAAAAAACTTGTGTTTCTTCTGTGAATGGACTACTTCTTTCCCGATAAAGCAGGCTGCTGCCTACAATAATGCTAGTGCATTAGGGGGTGATGCGATCCCTGAAACAATATTCAAGTTTTGGATGGTTAAAAAGAATGTGGATCTGTTGCGCTCATGAAGCTCCTTGGCCAAAGTCTCCAAATCTAGCAGCTCGACGATACTCTGGCCCCAACCGCCAATAAATAGCTGATGCAACGACCGGGGTGTGTTATCAATTGTTTTGTTCATCGGCAGCTGAGACAAGTTAGCAAGCATTTTGTTTGGAGCGAGATTTCACTGACGCTTTCGAAAGCGGGGTTGTCAGCGCCGACGAGGCTGAGCTTTTTCTCCCACAGCCATTTGGCGCTAGTGTCGCTTGCCTCCATTCCGACAGAGTAGCCATCCGATAACGGCAAAAGAGCGCGTTCGGTCGTGTTCAATTTCATATACTGCTTCAACCACCCAGTTCTGATAATCAGCATATCGCCTGGTCGCGCCCAGTCTTCTCTCAAGCCCTGCCATTCCGCAACCTGGTCCAATTCTGAAGAGGTGATGTCCACAGAGTTGAATGCATCGAACACCTGATTTTGGGAATCTTTCCATGCAGCCCAGTCCAGAAGGACCCCCCTAACGGCAATGCCTTTTTGCGCTGCGATTTGTAGGCCGAGAGCAGTGGTGGGATTTGGCCCAATAACTTCATCGTAGTTTGCAATTAGGTCATTGTACCACTTGTAAGAATCCACACTGTTATTGGTAGAATATGGAAAATGTCGCAGTCCATCATATTGCGTGCTGATTTGGGTGTTCATGACAATCACGTCGTCTGTGTAGCCATCCCCAGGCTGAAAGAGGTGGGTGAGTGGCTTTCTGTTTGCATTTGGTGGCGGATTCGGCATATCAAGCTCAAGGTTGATTGGGATGGCGATGCCCTCCCTAATTTCCGATGCAGCATCCATAATGGTTTCATTGGTGATATGATTTAGGGCTCCATGCTCGTCTTCTAGTCCCCAAACGCCCCATGCCGCTTTTGTAGGAAACTCGCTGTGCAATGGTAATTGTTCATAGGTAGGCCAATTTTCGTAAAGATTCAAGGTAGCATTGAACCGGCGGACTATGGAAGCCTTTGAATTTGAGCTGGCAGTTGCGTGATGCTCTCCAAGCTGGAAAAGCAGCGCAATCAACCAGCGTCGCTGCATGTTGATTGGAGATTGGCCAATGCGAAATCAGTTGGATGATATGGCAAGGAAGGCAAAGGAAGCAACCGTGTAGCGAAAGAGCACTTTTCATATGCATCTAGGAAGAAAACTCGAGGGAGGTTGTATTTTCGATGCTGAATCTAATTTGCTTCCGGCAGCTCGGGTTTGCTTCCCACGAGAAGTCAAATATATGGGTCAATTGATTGCTGTCTCCCTGGGATATGCGGATCAACAAACGGTCTGACCTCGGTCAGATTAACCCCGCCTTTGGGGCCCCGGACAATGCGGGGACGTTTGTTGTGGACTAACCTTGAACAAGAAAAGATGGGCTCATGACTGAGTGAATTTTTTATTATAATGGGCTAGATTTGGGGGGCTAGGGTAAACGTTTATACCTCAATACGACAGTAAACAACCCCACTCCCTGTCCTTGTTCATTTGCGGTCCTCATTTATAGGTGAGTTTACCCCAACATCGGTGAACCAATGATCCTTCGACACAGTTGTGCAAAACGTTCATCCAAAATCGAGGATACCCGAACCACACCATCTCGTCCGCACACTGTGCTGGCCACGAGAGCAAAGTGTGAACGCGGGTAGCGGAATTGTTTCATTCAACGGTTGACCTTGCCTTTGGAGCTCCAATTCCACCATGTGGTCTTTGCGTCACCTGCTGGGCTTGGCCTTCTACACAGGCTCTTGCATGGCCGAAGCTGCATCCTCCACGGCATCAGGTTGTTCGGTCAGCTCCCTCAATGGAATCTTTGACGGCGACGACCAGGCTCAGGTTCAATTCGCCCAACTCTTGGGGGAGAACGGCACTTTTGGGCAAATAGAAGATATCGCATATCCGGATAACGCAACATATTTACCAGCACTCTGTGTTGCAATCGTCAATGTCACATCCTCACCAAACTCTTCCTACACATTCGGACTCTTCTTGCCGACGGAGTGGAACAATCGCTTCTTGGCTGTTGGGAATGGTGGCTTTTCGGGTGGAATCAACTGGTACGCTATGGGAACTGGAGTCAAGTATGGTTTTGCAGTCATGTCCACTTCAACAGGACACAATTCAACAGGACAAGACATGGGCTGGGCTTTAAATAATGCCGAGTCCAAAATTGACTGGGCTGGTCGAAGTCTACATGGCTCAACCGTTTTATCGAAGAAGCTGATCGAAGGGTATTACGAGACTGCGGCAAATCGTTCATATTATTCTGGTTGTTCCACAGGAGGACGTCAAGGTATCAAGTCTGCGCAAGATTATCCAGAGGACTTTGATGGTATTCTTGCCGGCGCTCCCGCATGGTTATCGACCAGCCAGCAGCTGTGGCAACTTAAAGTCGGCGCTATCAATCTACCTGAGGATGGCCCTGGCTATCTAAACACATCGAAATTCGAGGTCATCAGTGACGAGGTTCTTCGCCAGTGTGATGGGGCCGATGGCGTTGTGGACAATGTCATCATGGATCCGAAGCGCTGCAATTTCCGACCCGAAAAACTGCTGTGCACCCCAAAATCAACCAATCTTTCAGCATGTCTCACAGCACCGCAACTCTCAACACTTAAACAACTCTATTTACCCTTGATTCAACTGGATGCTGATGTCCATGCCTTGACCTATGTCTATCCAAATTTCGGGCTGGGATCGGAAAAGCAAATGCCGAGCTCCTTTGGAACAGATAATGAACCGAGTCTTTATGGAACCGAATACGCCAAGAACTACATCTACGACGATCCTAGCTGGGACTGGGAGAAGAGCTTCAATTACACGACTTTTGTGGAAGCCATGAAGTTGAACCCAGGTAATGTCAATGCGGACAATTTCAACTTGTCGGCATTCAATGGCCGGGGTGGAAAGATTGTCCAATACCACGGGTATGCTGATGGATTGATACCCACAGATGCCAGCCGCATGCTATATGACAAGACTTGGGAGGCAATGGCTCTACAGGGCGTGGACCTTGACAGCTTTTACAGCCTTTTTTTCGTACCAGGTATGCAGCACTGCTCTGGTAGTGTTTATGATGCTCCATGGTACTTTGGTGGAAGTGGGCAGGCCTCAAACTTGGAAGATAATGGTCAACACGTATTCCCAGTGCAAGGTATTGCCGATACTAAGCATGATGCATTACTGGCACTAGTGGACTGGGTTGAGAAAAGTGAATCAGTCAACACGCTCATCACTACCATGTTTAGGAATAATACGGTCAGTAACGGAATTATGAGGCAAAGGCCAATTTGCAAATACCCAGAATTTGCTGTATGGAATGGAAAGGGGGACATTGATTTGGCGGAAAGTTGGGACTGTACCGAGTAATTGTCATAGTTTAATGTGATACGTGGGAATTTCTATATATATAACGAATACTGAGTCGGATGAGCCAGTTTTGTCAATATTGAGGTCACTTGCCCCCCACGTCTATTATGGGAGACTATTAATAAGCCCCGCTTTAACCTATTCGATCATACCTTGGCTTCTTTTCTTAATCTTTTGCTATGACCTGGTACGCATAGGCTCGAGAAAATTATAATATATTTTGAATAGCATTATCAAGTCACGTAGATTGGGAATTACACACAGGGACGCCAAGTGGGCCGGTTTTGGTTGTTGATGTGCCATAAACCTCTAGGCCACAAGCGATTCAAAGAACATTGAGATGTACTTTCAACAAGAGGGTCTGATAGTTTGAAGAAACACGATTAAGAATTTTCTTATGCGATTGCATTCATTTCTCATCGTTTGATGCTGCAGCCAATTTGGAAAAAGCTAATTGCAGTTGGCTGATGTCATTGACCCGCGAAGAGCTGACTGTTGATTTGTGAATGGGAATATCCATCAACATTCATCAAAGTGAAATGAATAGAAAATTAATTACGAATTTATATAATATTTTAATGCACTATATTGCATTTTCACAGCCGATTTCCAGCGCTGAAGTGATCAAGCGTGCTGGGGTGGCGTGATTTATCTGGTGATGAGTCGAAGCATCAAAACTTGGTTCATGAAATGATAATCAGCTGAAATATATGTCAGTCATCAAATTTGAACCGTATTGTTACCCGGAGATGATATATCATAAATATCTGGGATGCCAAGCATGACTCCTGGCTTGTCGGTGATTGAGTGGCTGCCTGCTGCAACCAGGGATTGGGCCAATCATGGCTGTGACCCGAGGACACTAGCGTCCTTCATTAACTACATAAGCGCCCACATCTCCCCAACATGTGTTCTTGCTTACTCTTCCTTCATCCTGCCAATTCCTCGCAAAGCCCTCCGCTCGATTGCTAAATCATCGTAATATTGGAATACCCCGCATCTAAAGACATATCCATCAACCCGCTCAGCATGGCTACTTCAGGAAGCGTCTTCTCCGAGACATTGCAAGAGATCACCAACACGAAACTCAATGAGCTCTCAAAGAAGCGTTCTGGATTCGAGCATAAGAAGGCGTCCCTCTTGCAATCAGCTCAGGCCGAGGCGGATGGTGTAAAGCGTCTGGTGATTTTGAGCCATGGCGTCAAGGAATGTTTTGACATCAAGCTCGACAAAGCTGGCAAGGTTATCCCTAAGCAGACAAAGCATTCTAGGCTAGAGACTGAACTTAAAAATCTCGATCGATTCCTGGATCAAGCTAGGTGTGACCCATCCGTCTCTCAAACTATGCTGCGTGCTTGGGGAGATTCTCTGCTTCGCCACCTGGACATGCAGTCTCTCAAGTTCCAGTACGCCTCGTTATATGGGCAGCTCGTCACAGAATGGCTGTCTGGTGATGAGTCAGATAAAGGGGCCACGGGTGATGATGTTGAGATGGGTGAGGCATTCGAGGTGGTGGATAATGCTAGGAAGATGGAGTCGAGGATGGAATGGGAAAAAATGGTGTTCGAGCCAGCCCAAGTCAACGAGACCACTCTCAATCAGTACCTGGATCGCCTTTTTGGATTCGGTGACGACGAAAAAAAGAAAACCGTGGATGCTTTGCAAGAATTGCGAGATGCGGTATACTCGTTTGAGGCGCGGATTTCAACACCAGATCAGTTCAGCGTCTCCTCCCTGAGATGGATTATCCAAGGCCTCCATTCATCCGATCTACTTTCTGACGAGAAGCGTGAGGTTCTAAAGGACTTTGAAGGAAACCCTATAATTCTGAACGAGATTGCGGACGTTCTCAATATGCGTATCAGTGCATTGAGCTCGTGGACTTGGAGCTCCGAGGCACCCGTCCGCGTGGAAATGCGACGGAAAATTAGTGGGGTTTACAACATTCACATGCATGAAGATCTCCTACAGGCAATGTTCCTCCACTATATTGGAGTGAAGTGGAGCGTCTTTTTCAAAGAGGTTTTCCAGGAGTTTCGCAAGTTTGATGGTGCCTGGAAGTCCACTCGCAAGGACGTTCCAAAGGCTGATAGACTGAGACTTGGTTACTACCTGGGACCGCTCCAACGCTCACCATGCCTACAATCCGCTCAAACGAAGATCTATAATTCCAAATACTTCATGGCGCAGCTTTTGGATTATGAGCAGCAGACTACGGAAACCACCGAAGGCGAAGAAGAGGCAGAATATGAAGAATTCGCTTCAAATAGCCTGAAACGAAAGGTTGGCAGGACAAAGCAAACAGCCAGAAAGTCAACAGGAGGCAAGGCACCCCGCAAGAAGCTCGCAAACATAGCTGCTCGAAAATCAGCACCATCAGACTATGCAAATGTTGCCACAGAGGATTATGAGGAGGATGAAGACGACGAAGAAGATGAAGAACCGAAAACCCACAACCCAATGTCACTGAAACAGACCCTGCTTCACCTACTTTCCACCGAAATCACTATCAACACCCGCCTATACGGCGAGATGACCGCATTTCATTCTGTCTTTGAGAGCTGGAACCCCCTATTGCCGCACCAAACCGTTTGTGCCATCCTCAAGTTTTTTGGGGTTTCCGATATGTGGCTTGGATTCTTTACAAAGTTCCTGGAGGCTCCCTTGAAATTCATCGATGATGATGAATCCGCCCCTACACGGAGGAGGCGCCGAGGCACACCAGCATCACATGTGCTCAGCGAAGTGTTTGGGGAGACGACTCTCTTCTGCCTCGACTTTGCCATCAGCCAATCCACTTCTGGGAATCCTCTCTGGAGAATCCATGATGACATTTGGTTCTGGTCTCGTGATCATGATGTTGCTGCAAATGCTTGGAAGACTGTGACTGAGTTTGCAGCCATCACTGGTACAAAGATTAACCCTGCCAAGACCGGCACTGTCAGAGTCTCAAACGACCACGAGCAGATCCTACCAATCGATGAGTCGTTGCCAAAGGGTGAGATTCGCTGGGGGTTCTTACGTTTGTCACCTCAGAATGGGAGATTTGAAATTGATCAACACATGGTGGATTCCCACATCGAAGAGCTGCACAAGCAGCTTGATGAAAAGTCTAAAAGTATCCTAGCATTCATCCAAGCCTGGAACACTTATGCCTCAACTTTCTTCACGTCTAATTTCGGCAAGCCGGCAAACTGCTTTGGAAGAGAGCACGTTGACAATATGCTATCCACTCACGAGCGCATTCAGCGACAGGTATTCTCCATGCTGCCTGGGGATGGGAAGGAAAAAGCCACAAGTGTGGCTGAGTATCTAAAGTACGCACTTGGCCAACGTTTCGGAACCAATGAAATCCCCGATGGATACTTGTTTTTCCCAATGGAGCTGGGGGGGCTTGACTTGCAATCGCCCTTTATTTCCTTGCTTCAGATCCGTGATCAAGTCCTCCAATCCCCATCCGAGCTACTCGACAAGTTTGAAAAAGCGGAGCGTGAAGCGTACGAGCGTGCCAAGGCTGGGTTCCTGGAAGGCAATACTAAACATTTGCGGTATGCGCTCGACGATCCTGATTGGGTACCTGAATCGACGCATGAGCGCGAGAATTTCATGTCCTTTGACGAATATGTACGCTACCGGGAACATTTCAAGTTTAATTACCACCCCAATGAGACGTGCCTGCATAATATCTTCCGGCAGTTGATGCAACGGCCTCAAGAGAAGAGCATTGACCCGGATGATAGCAAAGTGTGGACAGCGGTGGAACAGCTGCGCGGGCAGTCAAATCTTCGAGGAATTACGCACTATTGGAACGAAATGCAGCCGTATTGGCATTGGGTAGCTATGATGTATGGGCCTGAGATTGTTGATCGTTTTGGGGGGTTGAACATTGTCGACCCGGGCCTGCTACCGATGGGAATGGTTACTTTGTTCAGAGATAAGAGGGTGAAGTGGTAAGGGCTGGCTGGTACTGAGAGGATGCGTGTTCCTCAAGAGCTTGCCTTCTTTCTGAGGATGGACTGTGTAAATTGCTCTACTATTGAGAACCGGCCTAATTTTTGGCTGTGCCAGGGGACGCGATGTCCAGAAATCGTTGAGGTCTCGACATAGCATTCACAAATTCAATACAGCAATTAGTTTTGTCTTTTAAAATGTATAGATTATTTGCCATTATTCAGCCTTTAACGCCTCTATCTAAGTGCTCATGTGCCCTTAAACGCTGTCTGGAGTTTGAGCCGAGAATCCGCGAACCTCCAACACACGATATCGTTTTGATCCGGAAATCCGCGTGTCGTTGGCAACATTTGGAACACTATCGCTTAAAACTTCCCGATAGACGTAGCTGGGAAGATCTTTTTAGGTCCTCAGGTATCTTTGCCTGCAGCTGATGACACGACAGTTTGCCAAGATGATACCCCGGTCCAAAATGGGGGAAATATGAGGGGTAGGGTATTGAAGGCCCAACTTGGAACTAGCTTGGCGTAAAAGATCGTCAATAACGAGTCACGATAGGTCAGAGATCAACCCTAGCATCATCATGCCTAGGCCCCGAGACCTGGTTGTTTCTCTAATTCCTCGTTGCCAACGTCCTGGTATGTAGGTGGCAATGGTTGTTCGCCTCGCCTTTGCTACTATTCTCTTTCAGACTTGGAAAGGTCCCCGTTCGCATTGCAACATGCTCAAAGCCAAGCTCTCAAACGATTACTTGTGTTCCACTCCTAGTCTGACTCGGAAATGCCTTGGCGACATTTACGCTTGACTCGCTTGAATACAGAACGGCTAGATCGCGTTGCGGGGAAGTCCATGCATCGCAGTGCCACTCCACTTCCCCCATATTACCCCAGGGGGACGAAATAACCTTGTTTTAGTGCGACCTTGCTTGCTTGGCATCCGCGGGATCAAATGAGCGGCTGGAGAGTACGAGGTGCTTGAAACTGGGGAAAATGGAGCCCGAGGACCTCGCCCAATTGCCATGTTCTTGCTTGAAGGCGTGGGACCGAGCTATATAAACACCCCTCGGCCCCGACCTAGGTTTGGAATTTGAGTGCTGGCATGCCTCGCCTTCTACAACTCTTGTATTGACTCGAACAAGTGAAATGGCTACAGCCAGCGACGCTTCGGGCGAAAATCGCATTAGCGATGAGAAGTTGGCCCATGCGGATGAGAAGGCATCTCATTATGAGCACGCTGAGCAGGTCAATGACGCTTCGACTGCCCTTGCGGCGGCTGTGGCCGAGGAGAAGCCCAATCCATGGTCGCGCAATATGATGAAGCTGTACCTCATTATGGGAGTCGGCTACTTGGTTTCGACCATGAACGGTTATGGTAGGTCGTCTGCGGGCCCAATGATTGAACCTGCTTGTCTAATCTTATGCAGATGGCTCGCTCATGGGCTCCGTCAATGCCATGATCCCGTACCAGAGGTCTTTTGGGCTTGACGGCGCAGGCTCATCCACCGGCATCGTCTTTATCATTTACAATCTTGGTCAAATCGCGGCATTTCCATTTTGCGGACTGCTGGCTGATGGTTTGGGACGGCGCTGGTGTATCTTCATTGGCTGTGCTTGGGTGGTGGTTGGGACAGCAATTCAGGGTACGGCCAACTCGCTCGGCCACTTTATCGGTGGCCGATTTGTGCTTGGCTTTGGGGCGGCCATTGCATCCGGCGGAGCCCCGGCCTACACAGTCGAGCTTGCACATCCCGCTTATCGCGGTTTCATGGCTGGCATGTAAGTAGGTCCCTTCCAAGCACCTTCAATAATCGACTCACTGGGCGGGATAGGTACAACAACCTTTGGTGGCTGGGTCAAATCCTTGCCGGATGGACCACGTATGGCTCGAACCTTCACTTTGATTCATCGTGGGCATGGCGAATCCCAACCATTGTGCAAGGAGCAATGCCCGCCATTACAATGATGGCAGTAATGTTTTTTCCCGAATCCCCGCGTTGGCTCATTGCCCAGGGTCGCGAGGAAGAGGCGCTCCAGATCTTGGCAAAATACCACGGTGACGGAAATGTCAACAGCGCCATTGTTCAGCTTCAGTACCGCGAAATTATTGAAGACAAGAATCTACACGATAGCAAGAATCCCTGGTGGGATTATCGCGAGCTTGTCAACACCAGGGCTGCTCGATATCGCCTGGGCATGGTTGTGGGGATGGCCTTTTTTGGACAGTGGTCAGGTAAGCATTTATTGGGCTATCTTGTGATCGAAAAAAAAGACTAACGGCGACACAGGCAACAATGTGGTTTCATATTTTATGCCCGAGATGATCAAGTCAGCTGGTATCACCAGCACCAACACCCAGCTATTGCTCAACGCAATCAACCCCATATTTTGCATGATTGCCTCTGTATATGGCGCCTCGCTGTTGGATAAGCTCGGCCGAAGGCCGATGATGCTGTGGGGACTAGCTGGTGCTATGGTATCATATATTTTCCTCACTGCCTTTACTGCCAGCATTGACAAGCACCCCAACTTGTCATATGGTGTAATCGTTGCCATTTATGTCTTTGGCATCTTCTTTGCATGGAGCTTTACGCCTCTGCAGTCACTATATGTGGTTGAATGCTTGGAGAACCGAACTCGCGCCAAAGGGTCTGGCCTGAATTACCTGTTCCTCAATATTGCCATGATTGTGAATACCTATGGCATTAGTGAGGGTATCAGAGTTATTGGCTGGAAGCTGTACATCATTTACATTTGCTGGATCGCCATCGAGATGGTTGTTATTTACTTCTTCTTTGTGGAGACGGCTAACAAAACACTTGAGGAATTGAGTGTCGTCTTTGAGGCACCTAACCCTAGGAAAGAGAGTACCAAGAAGCACCGAGTGGAGGTGGATGGAAGTGGAAGGGCTGTTCAAGCGACGGGAGTGGACGTTTAGAACATGATGCGGTCGCAATTACCTACTAGACGGCCAACAGATGGAAAATCCAGATATCAGGACGAGAAAGAGATCGTGTCCTAGGTCAATACTTGGATAGAAGATTCCAGTCGTGAACTCAATACATCTAGATTTTATGACTTGTTGGCTCTTCTTTTGACTGTCAACGGCAGCACTTTGGTGGGAAATTCGGGTGGATGGGCCAGGGTATCCCGGCAGAGAGGCCCTTGCGCTTGTCAGACCTTCTATCCCCGTTACTGAGCACGCGCTAGCTTTAAATTGGTGCGACGCGCGTGGGAATCAAGCATAATTAGAAGAAATCCGATTAGCTGTTTTAGGACATGTTCCCAAGGAGAATTGGATCTTGTCTTTTAATGTTCGATGGTTCTCACGGTGATGGGGAAATTCCATACCACACTAAGTCCAGACCTTGGAGCGTCTGAGTCGCACCATATCCTCTCCCTCATTGTCAATAGCTCTCGTTGTTCTAGAACAAATCCTGCAGTCGAGTGGTGAATCAACTGTTACATCGAAGTTTTGGGTCACAAGCCCACGTTGGATTGCTGCAGATGACCGGTATCGTAGCAGCAACAACGCAAGGTTCATCACTGACAAGGGGTACTGTCTGAGACGGGCATTTTTGCAGAAAAGCAGTTCACGTTACAAGGCATCACGCCTCAAAAATGAAATGACATCTTTACGACGGGATTTATCCATTTAGCATTTGCGCGATATCCTTAAATTACCGCTCAGCTTAATATAGAACAGAATGTCACCGATTCCAGGTCATAGGCTCTAAGCCAATTTCGATCTTGCGTCGGGTCCCATTTCGGTTAGATCGGGTCAGCCCTTCCGCGAAAATGAAGCCATGTGGGGAGGTTGTTAAGTCGAGGGCTGTATCTGAGTGGCTGGCCAACAGAACGGGCGGGCCTCAAGGACTGGTCTGAGTCGCCAGTCCCCGCCTTCGCTCTCTGCAGACGGACGGGTAGGCAGACTTGGCAAGCTACGTTCGCCAAGACAATTTTCAAGACGCTCGATTGGATCGCCCAAGCCTCCAGAACCGAGACTTAGATAGAACATGCGTGTAGGACACAATGAGCCGCAGCGAAGGACGGCAGACGTAGGACCCGACGACAGGAGGCAGCCCTGAGGGTGACACGGAGGGATTCTGCCTTGTCACCCCGTGGCGCGTCTCATTTATCGACTGCGGCTGAACCATGCATCAACTAGCCCTGCAATGGGACTCAGCTGGTAGGCGCCAGCTGCTGTCCTCCCCAGGCCTGGACCGTCTCGGACTGGAGTTTGGCCTAATTCCATGTCCTTTATCCGTCGTCGAAGCCGCTGTCTTTTTTTCTTTCCCCTGTTCCTGCAAGTCTACTTGCAATAGCCCAACCCGACAAAATGCCCTTCGACTTCAAAGCCTACGACGCAAAGTGCCAAGGGCTCACGCCTGAAGAGCTTCAGCGAGAATGGGAGCACTACACGCGCCTTATCTCAGGCGCCGCAACTTCCACGGCTGTTTCGGGAATTGCCGTTCCCTTTACCCTCGGCGTCTCGACCATCGGCGTGGCCATGGCGGCACCGGCGATTCACAACGCCCGCAAGAAACGTGAAATCATTGAGAAGCATCTTAACCGGCACAACGCAACTCACGTAACACGCAAGCGTGATGTTTTAGGGAGTATGGCCGTCAGCGGCACGATTGGTGTTGTGACGCTAGGAGTAGGTTCAATGGGCGCTGATGCCATTGCGACAACGGGCGCCGAGCACGGAATACAAGCCATCGTCGAGAACGAGCTAGCCGTCAAGGTGGTGACCCACGCAGCGCTCGACGGAGCAGGGTTGGCAGTGGAACACGCCCATACAGGCCACCTCAAGAAGAAGGATGCTCATAAAGCCTTCCAGAAAGCTGGGGTTTTCCAGGCTGTCCAAGATGCCAAGGCAGCTGAGGCTGGCTACTCGATTGCACCCTACAACCCGCAGGCTGCTGCTGGTGCCGCGAGCAGCTCGGCTCAGCCTATTCCGCCGCCACCGCCGTACAACATGGCTACTGCCTACCAGATGCCACCAAACCAAACCGGCTATCAACCAGACTTCAAAGCACCCATTCCTCAGACTCCCTCTGCTCCAGGACAGCCCTACATGGCGCCAGGTGGTTATGCTTCACAGGCCATTCCGCAGGCATACGGTCAAACTTTGGCTCAACCCCAGTACTATCTTCAGCCAAACATGACGGGCATGTCTGCGACAACTGTTCCTCCTTATCAGCCGCCGCCCCAGTCTGTCGCCGGAACAGAGTCAACTGTGCCCTACCAACCGCAACAAGTATATTCGCAGCCCCCGCCAGGCTCTGTTCTGCCCAGCTACAGTTCACCAGCTGCACCTGTGCCCGGGCCATATGACATGAAGGCGATGAACGAAGCCCTCCCAGTCCCAGCACCATACACCTACCCCGCTCCGCCCAGTGTATTGAGTTCATCCACGCCGCAACCACCACCAACTCACCACTATGCTCCTCCTCCCAGCCATACTACGCAGCCAAGTATTTCGACTCCTATCCAAGAGCCCGTTCATGCATCACCAGGAACCTTCCAACAGGAACCAGTCGGGCACGGGTTTCCTCCAGACTACAAACAGCATCCAACTCCCGCGCCATACCAGCCAACACCTGTTCAACCAGCAGCAAACCAGGCCTATCCTCCTCCGCCGCCTCCGCAAGACTACTCCAAGAGGGATTCTATCGCCCACACCCTCCAACCTCCCTTTTCTGCCCAGCAAAATATTGCGGCCCCTCAGCCAATGCATTCATACGCCCCTGCAGCCGTCCAGCAACCACACGTTGCGCCAACTCCTGCGCCACCATATTCGATGCCTATCCATTCTCAGCCCCCAAGCAGTCCGCAAAACACGCAACAGTACCAGTACAACGCTGGTGTCTACTCTCCGCTCCCCACGCCGCCTCAAAACCAGCCTCAGCAACAGTACGAGCCACTCGCCTGCCATCAGAACCCCCCTCAGACGTATCCGCCGCCGCCGCCTCACGCGCAACCTCCTGCCCCAACCTACCCGCCAACTCCCATCTCCTTGCCAAATTCCCCGCCCGTCGCTCAGCAGCACTCCAACGTGGGCTACTTCCCACCGCCGCCAAGCGCACCACCGCCACAGACGGCCTGTGCTCCGCAGCCGCATCAATGGAACGGGCAGGCACAAAACCCAATGGCTTACACGCCTGCTGCAACACCTGGAGCGCCGTGGCAGTCATACGGAGGGGCCTCAGCGTATCCCCAGTACCAGCAATAATCATGATCTCTCTATTCTCTTTTCTGTGTCTAATGGTAGATGTGAGATGAATAGAAGTCAAACAACATCATATGCCTGGTTCCTTAAATGTAGTGACATAGTAATACAGTGGAAGGACTTATGACCAACCCTATTGAACATTATTTGCATGCGATCGTATTGCTTATTTTGGACGACGAGTAAATTATCAACCCTAGGCAATATTTCTTCTGCCATCTGTGTTCACAGTGTCAAACTATGCCACCCAAGTCTTTCAAAAACTGCGCATCGCTTTCATCCCAAGGGTGCTCCGCAACAACCGTGTTGATCAATTCCACTTGCTCCTTGCCCCTCGGTTCAATTTTGTATGGAAAGTACCCTGGGTGATTGATCAAACCCGGGACGCCCCCGACCTCCGGCACAATCTCCTTGTTATCGGCATCCACCGCCTTGCCGATATTGAACGTGGCCAAAATACGGGAAATTGTCAGAAAAAGATTATCATCTGCCAGATACCGGCCAGGGCAGATTCTGCGGCCGTAGCCAAACACGTTGCTGTCCGGTTCAGGCTCGTTGCGCGGCTCCAAGAACCTCTCGGGCTCAAAGTCGGACGGATTGGGATATACTTTCGGGTCATGACAGAACCACCACACAGACGGAAGTATGTATGAGCCCTTGGGTATGCGATAACCTGAAATGATGAACTCCTCCTGAGTGACATGAGTAGTGTTAATAGCCGCGATGGGAAACCACCGGAGCGCTTCCTTTATCGCAGCATTGACATACGGCAGCCGTTCTCGATGATCAAACTGGGGGAGCTTTCCAGCGCCGACAACGCGATCAATCTCTTGCTGCGCCTTCTGCTGAACATTGGGGAACAATATCATGGCCAACAAGAAAGCAGCTATTGTTGAAACCGTCGTATCAGCACCCCCGCCGTACATCATGCTGGCTGTGGATTTGATCGCCTCCTCATCCTTCCGGCTGAGCTTTGGGCTGCCTTCTTCCGTGCTACTCATGTCGCATTCAGAGATGAGAGAGGACACGTAGGACTTTTCGTATTTGCCTGTGGCCATTTGCCTTCGGACGAATGTATATGGAACTTCCATGGTCATGTCAAGGTTCTGCTTCCATTCTCGCGCTGTCCTTTGAAACGAGGCACCTGGAAACCAATAGGGAACATACTTTAGGACTGGGAAAATGTCCACCATCCATTCCATGGGGATGAAGGAACGGGAAAGGTTGTCCATCATGTGTTCCATCATGGTAACCAATGGATCGGTGGTGTGCGGTGTGATGGAATAACCGTAGGTAATTTTGAGCATAATGGCGCTAGCTTCGCTGGAAAAGAAAGGGACAGGTCAGAGATTTGGAATTTTACGTGCAACAGGGCCAACTCAACGTTTTAATGTACTTCATCAACCCGTCGGGGTTGTTCAGTACTCTGTAGAGAAACCGTCGCGACTCGACATCCTGAACCTCGTAAAACCGGCGTGTGAGTGTCTTTGTGCCCAGTTGCTGGTGGACCAACTTTCGGTGATGTTTAAAATCGTCGCCATACGTTTTGTTTGAAAACAACGCTTCGAAGCCACATAGTTCATTCGCAAATGTTTGCCGGGGCCTCGCCGAGGTTTTTGTCGAGTGCTTAATGAGAAGCTCGTGTGCAGCATCGCGGTCATGAATTATCACCAGAGGTGTCCCCAGTAGCGTTATTAAACCGATGGGCCCATATTTGTCTTTGAATTTGAGCCAGTGTTCGAACTCCGGCCTATCGGGCGGAGGAAGGTCGAACAGATTGCCTACTATAGGTAGAGGTTTTGGGCCAGGAGGGAGACCAGAGCTCTTTTGGCTACGGAGATAGCGGTAACAAATAACGATTGCCAATATAGTTGGTACAATGATTTGGTAGGCTACTGTCGACTCCATGGCGGGAAATGCGATGAATGATGGGGTATTGGAGTGAACAGTGGGCTGAGGGCATTAAGCATTCGAAAAGAAGCATCTTCTCAATCAGCCGACGGAAATCATATAAGGAAATATCTGCCTACTTATTCTTCATTCTTCTTGTCTATCTCATTTCCTTTTTATGGAGGGTGGCAGTGCATCATATATTGCGTCCATCCACGGGGTTGGGCGGTAGCCATTCACATCCGAGAACTGGACTAGAGTGGTGTCGTGAGTGTACATCAGCCTGATTGAAATGTCACATCAGGTCGAGTGACCAACCCACATCCGTAGAATGCGACTGATTACGAATCGCAGAGAAGACGGCCTGTGTATGGTAAGAGAGTGCCACAAAATGGCGAGAGCCGTGGGATGTAGATAAATCGGGCCAGCTGAGCTCTCGTCACTTTACTGAACTCGCTTCAGTAATCGGATCATCTACTACCAAGGGTGTTGCTTCAGCCTTTGCGAATAAAATTTGGATACAAGAGGGTCATTCAAAAATTCCGGCCCAGCCAGCGGTTCAAAGGCCAAAGAGTACATCCTCTCCAATAATCTTTGTTCGCATTTCCAGCGCAGCGGTCCACTACTCGGGGCGAAGGTGCCGGTGACAAACGTTTTCGGTCATCTCACGAGAGGGGTAACACGGCCGTCTCATGTAAATACAAGCTCGGGGATTCATTGCCCTTTTTATTGGATCGCGCATCTCCACACATCCCAACTATGGCCAAAGATCGTCATGAAAGCGGCCTGATTGACCGTTCAGCTAACAGTGACTCTCCGCACTTCCCCTCCACAAAACTTGGCGTTCCTTGTCTAGTGATGCAAGAGAGAGGCAAAGGCATGGCTTTTAGCCAATCACATAACCTTGATTTAACAAATACTATCACATGCAACACAGCTTTTGTACGCGTTTGGAAGGTGCGTGTTCACTCTATCGCACCGAAAACCCGCAAATCCTACCTGAGCAAGATGTTGCTAGTACTAGAACATGATTCCCACTCTCACAGGCCTGTCTAAACAATTTACCCTGCCACATTTGTCGCTAGCATAGGCCTAGTAGCCTCTCCGTCTCCTATTCAATTATTCGGCTACGGGAGGCGGGGGACCTTCGAATATTTTTCTGTTGAATCAATACTAGGAAGGGCTGGTTTATGTAGTTGTTCTCATATTCATTTGGCCAAAGTTGCGGATGTCCTGTTGCAAACGAAGGGTACGAACAAGAACCAACAAGTAGCTTGGAGAAAGTCTTCAGGTGCTGTGACTATTATTAGCCTTACGTGGCCAAAGCGGGTACCATTTTCTTCCGCGAGAAGCATTAACAAATTAAACCATTGCATTTATTCCTTGGTGATTGGGCGCCAATTGTTGGCCACTGCCTAATGCGGTCAACTTTCGGCCATGGTACATACCGGCGAAAAGAGTTCAATTCCATGCTGGGTTGTCTGTAAACTGACTGGACTTTGACGTTCCGTATATTTAGGCATTTACGGTTACCAAGCTCCATGCGAAAAAGGATTTGGTGCATGATAGTAGAGGATATCACGAAGTTTTGAATTCCAAATGTGGTGGTTGCAGACTTCCAGTGCAAGATTTCGCCTTGCAGAGTGGTACGAGACCGGCTGGTCTGGCGGTTCGCCACTCACACAGAAGGACTATGCCCAATCACTTCACTGTATATTTTCTATTGTATTGTTAACTAACATATTGTCTAGCCATAGAGTAAATGTCACTTGATTACTTTTTGGGACGAGTTGAGTCCCGGAAGAGGGCCGATAGGGCGCCCGGAGAAAAGAAGACGTGTACTATACGCCTGTGCCGATTGCTCTATTCCAGTATACAATGCAACCCTTGAATGATTGTTACTTTGACCCTTTTCTGCATGCTGTCCCTATGAAAAGATAATATTTTTTGGGGCTGAAATAAATAAATATAATACATAAATAAATATACTTATCTAAAGATGATCGCTTAGGACCTTTAGGCTTATTTTCACTTAGACATTCGTGATTGTTTTGACCAGGATTGATATTGCACAGCAGGTGCAGTGGAAAAGCACCTCCGCTACAATCATCCAGGGACCCTCTGATTTCGCGACAAATCTATACCGATTTTGCCAGTGGCAATTCGACAATGGAGATCACCTCAAGTTGCAATTGGGGTTGAGGAAGAGGCGCGGGCAATTTAAAATTGCCTGCACTGCATACAATGTGAGTATATGCTTCCTTTAAATATAATATAATACCAATATAGCTATAGCAACTTCTGGGAGAAGCGGAAGAAGAAGAAGAAGAAGAAGAAGAAGAAGAAGAAGAAGAAGAAGAGAACGATGGTGGGGGAGGATCCTCAAGAGGGTGAGCCTGCCCTGAAGAGACAGCACGTTGGGGATGACAATTGATAAAAGAAAAGAAAAAGTATGGATGGCATGATCGTTGCCGAGTCCGATCGCGACTTTATTTGACCCAACCCAATATTGCTAGGCCTCGTATCAGTTGTATCGCATATTTTTCCTCAAAGAATGTGATCGATGGGGAACGAGGAAATGGCCCTCGTCCTTCACTCTCAACCTAACAAACCCTAGTACCATGTTCTCACTACCGAGCATTTATCTTTTGTCTGGAGGGTAGTGAATGAGTATTCTGCATTGAGTTCGCAGAAGTGAAATCTTTGGTTTGTGGAATCGTTCTTTTGCCTGATATGCGCCATTCCCCACTTAGCGACAATGGCCCAAGTGGTGGTGTCGTCAGTGTACATCCGCCCAACTGGAACGCCACATCAGGTTTAGCGACAAGCACCCTCACTTACAATACAACCACTGAATCATGGTTAGTTCGACACTTTGCAACATGGGATCCGTGCAAAATATCAGGATTGTTGGAACAGTGAATTCATAAGCAAGGGATTACATTCATTAGGGCCTGAGGCACCGTTTGGGTGCCTAGCATAGAGGCGACAAGAAGCGAGATCAAAGAGGTCATGTGACCTCCTTGCAACTCCAAAAGGGACCCTCTCCAGCTAGCTAGGTTAGAAGAACAACGATCATTATTACAAGAAGAAGACCCCTAGTAGCTGCTGCTATTGTGACCTTGACTGCGTCATACGAGACCCCGGGACCTACCCACCACGGCTCTTAGCATTGTTTTTTATTTTAGCTAATATGAATAAATAATAATCCTTAAATAAATTTATTTACCTAAAAAATAATATCTTAGGTTCTTTGTTTAGGATTATTTTCGTTTAAATGTGGTTATTTTGGCTGAGGTTGATGTTGTATCCTGGCCATGGGAGATAAGCACTTCCGTCTCAATCATTCAAAGGTTGGATTGTGTGTCGAGTGCGAACCATTTAAAATACCACAAAAGGCAGTTTGTGCACGGCAAGAGAGTGCATAAAACTGCGGTAGATGCCAAGGCTTATGATTTCCGGTGTCAAAGGAAGCTCTTATTTATTCCAAGCAAGGTCTATCGAAGGAGGGAAAGCGGCAAAGGACAGAGACTTGAGGGCAAGAGGGAAGAGATTGGCGCTTTCCCTTTGCGACAGATATCACGAGACATGATGGGAGATAGGGTATCCCTCGTAGACTGTTTCCCACACTGAAGCAATCCCCACCATCCATGATCGTCTGTCCGTGTCGCGGTGCCCTCCCAATTATCATTGTAGTAATAGTAATAGTATTTATACTCCATCCTACCTCATTATTTAGGTCTATATTGCCTCTCTATTCTATTGGTTAGGAAAAAGCCCACGCGCTAGGTGTAAAAACCTAGCGCTTCATGTACGCTTCGTCTGCGCTGCGCGCTCTCATCTCCTGCCTTATCAAGGGTTTGCTTGCTCCATTCACAAGCCTAGTCCACTGAGTAATTTTGTTGTTGTTTGGGGCGCTGCATTCTGCCGGCCGGTTGCCACTGCGTGCAGCCGCCCAGCTGCCATTCTCACTTTAAAGCTCTTCTCGCCTCGCATTTTTTCTCCTTTTCCTTTTCCCTTCAAGCAACAACAGCAACAACACCAACGTTCGTGTTCTTAACATGCTTGGCTTCGGCCGCTTCGCCCTCCCCATTACCATCAATTTTTATTTTTATATTTTTATATTATTATCATTATTATTAGGGTGATTCACTGCCCCAATGGCACCAGTACCGACAATTACCATTACTAGACCCGACGGTGCCCAAGTGCCCGTCGCGATCTTTTGCCTCCCGGCCAAAGAAGAAGAGTTGGTCCCACTCTCCCAGTGGGCCGAGACCAACTGGTCTGGCGGTTAGCCGCCCAGTGACATGGGCTATGCCCAGGCACTTCAAGGTATATTCTCTCTCTATACTGAATTGTATTGTATAGTTAACTAACATTCTGTCTAGCCGTTGAACAAATGTCATTTGATGACATTTGGGAACAAGAAGAGTCCCTAAAGAGGGCTGGTGCGGCGGAGGCCGCCCATATAAAAGAAGACCTTCTTTATACGTCCGTGACGGCCGCTCTCTCCCAGTACAGGGAGATGAGGGCCGAGCCCTCAGAATTCGTGGCGAATCGATGCCGATTCTGCCAAACAAAATTCGCCTATGGCGATGGCCTCAAGTTGCACTTGGGCCTGAAGAAGAGGCGGGGGCAATTTAAAATTGCCTGCCGTACGTACAATGTGAGTATCATTTTTTAAACATATGTTATAATATAATACTAATATAGCTATAGCAACTTTTGGCAGAGATAGAGGAAGAAGAAGAAGAAGAAGAAGAGAATGATGATGGGGGGAGTCCCATGGTGGTGAGCGTGCCCACAAGAGGCAGCGCGTTGGTGGTGATTCGCTGTAGGCGAAGGACCAGCGGCTGATTCGGAGGTGGTGGAGAATGATCAGGCGCCATTGTGAAATTCCTCCATGATGATCTTTACTAGACAAAATTCGAAACGCTGCATGACGCAGTTCAAGTCTCTTCTCAACGTGAAAATCTGAAAGCTGAGGGAACGCGCTTGGCGCACTGAGTCGTGCGAAAACGAAATGTCCGCAAGGTTGGTGGTGGAAAGGTCTTCTCGTGTGGATATTGCACAGTACTGAAGGCTTGGATCAACAGGTTGAGCCTGGTGCAGTCTATCACATCACAGGACTGGGGCCACCAGCAACGGCAACAACCGTTGCAGAAGGTCGAGAGCTAAACAGAATCAAGAAGAAGATCCAACAGCCCGCAGAAAACCGCGGTAGTCGAGATGAAAGGCGATCAACACAGGTCCGGTTCAGCAGACTAGGTACTGATGACGAGCTCGGGTCAAGAATCGACGGCATCACACATGACAGACACATCAGTCATTATAACCTACCCGATGAGTTAGCCAAAGAACTGCGCTGCAGTCGTCCTCATCAGAGGCAGTGCAGTGGCGGAAGAGGTTGATGACACGACCCAAAGCCATATCAGTCGGCGTGAACAGGTGACCAACGCGGACTCCGTCAGCAGGGGCAACAATAGCAGGAACAATGGGAACAAGCTCACTGGAACCTCCCAGACAGTCATGAAAAATCCCTCCGCTGGCCTAGCGCATCAGGTCTTGGATCTTTCGGCTGTGACTTCGAGGGCCATTCAATATCGCGGGCATCGAAACGCCTCTTCCGCCGAGGTGGGCGGTGCTCAAAGGTAGACTTTTTCGTGTGCAAACGGCGCTGACTTGTTCCTATCGCGTTCTGTGGGAAAGTGAGTGATTAGCGGGTCAGGCTCTTGAAAGCAATACAGCAAGGGGGGTGGGGTTCAAGCCTCTGACTCATTGCGAAGTGGTCACTTCCATGCCATAATCGCCTGCTGTGAAACTGGCTCTTTAGATAGGCGGTCATCAGAAGGATGACCGTTGGTTGTCGCTGACCGTGATACTCAGCAAAATGTCGTTGTGAAGGCGTAGGGTGCGTTCGATCATAGCGAACGCCCAATGCAGCGCGCATTCTGAACAAGCTGGCGGAACCGTTGCCCGTCTCGCCATAGGCCTTGCATGACCGAAAGAGACGCGTCTGCAGCTCAGAGAGCAAAGAGCAACCCGAAATGGCTATTCGCTCAGGATTGTCAGTGTTGTTTGGTTGTTAGCGATGTTTGGGGCGAAAGTGCGAGCTGACGTTCCACGGTCAGCCTGGCAGTCACCTGTCGGCAATTCGGTATTTGGTTGATCCGGCACACATTTGTGTTCGGCTGCTATTCAAAGCACGTTGAATTTAGAGCAAAGATGCACAATTAGGCAAAGCTGAATGGGAGAATGAGTGCACGTACACAAAGTGAGCAAGCTACAGCTTCCAGCTTTGCCCTCTAAAATGAGGTCTCCAAGGTTTACGCTACGAAGTGCAGTAATGTGATTGGATCAAGAGCTCAGAATTGATGATGATTGGGTCGGGAAAGCCGCGATTCCACGTGGCAGACGCGCGACGTATATATCTTCTTTTTGTTGCTGCTGCGGTTACCAAAGTTGTAGCGGCGGGGAGGACGAAAACCGGCACGGCGATCTGGAGCAGGGACGCAATGCGCCACGCCCAGGAATCGCTGTATTGTCAGGCACCAAAGTCCAGGCGGCAAAGAGCTATTGTACGTACCAGCCGAAGTTGTACGTGAGGGTGAAATTTCGCAGTGCAGGATGCGAGTTTGCTTGGGAGCGCCGCCGACCCGCCCACTGGGGAAGAATCCCACGACGAGAATGGCGCGAAGCGCCTGTCTGCGAACACACTGGCGGCGGCGGGGCGCGGTGTGGGCGGGGGCGCCCTGCCAAGATCAATGTGCTCGAACCAGCGTTGTAAGAAATACTCAAAAGAAATACTAATGCTAATACTAATACTAATGCTACTAATTTATTTAGTACTATTATTAGTATTAGTACCTAAAATTAGCATTAGTCCTTAGTTTACTTGTGTGTAGGTCCCGGGGTCTCGTATGACGTAGTTAAGGCCACAATAGCAGCAGCTGCAGATGTGCGAAAAGATCATGAGGAAATGGGAGAGGGCTAGGTTGGGACCAAGAACGTACCCCAACCAGCTGACTTGCCCTGCTGGACATTATGACTGCTGTCTATCGCTCATTTCTTCTGGTTACTTCAATATGAGAAATGAAGGAAATACTGCGACGGGATTAATCCCTGATTAGAGAACTTCCAGCTGGCACTTCAGAGTATGTCGCCTAATATCCCATAAATGCCCGGCTCCTACCAGCGGAGAGCTCATCGTGTCAATGGGGGTGCTCCAAACGGCTTCGCCGACGGAGTCAAGTTCAAATTTGGTGCCTGGAGCCCTGGAATTATCGTATCCGCTTTCTCTATATCTTCAACTCAGTAGGACATGCTTGTTAGCCAGACAAAGGTAAGCACTCCATCTTTAACCAAGGTTCCAAACAATTACCCCTCCAACTGGAAAGGTAGTCCACTCCGATCACTTTGAGAAACCCTGGCTTAGCCTCGTTGAATATCACATCATCTTACCAACCGCGTTTTGTGAAAATGGCCAATTTCGCATCGCCTTTACTCTTTCCTCAACAGGGTTTCATGATAAAGCATTATTTAACACTATCATCAAAAAGATTTAGTTACAAAGTGCATGACCCAACGAACATCCTCTAGTCTGTTCCATCCAAACTCGGATTGGACAAGCCACCAGAAAAGATGGGGATACTCACAACTGCCCATACTAGCAATGATCTGTCAGGTTAAAGTCGACCGCACATTAATTGATGAAAAGTAGTTTGACGTCTCAATTTATAGGTTGGGTGGCCTGCATAGTGGCATTTGTAGCTGCAGACTGGATTACAGCAAGTATATCTGCGACCTGAATTAGCAGCGCTTTATGTTGACTGTTGATTGCCGAAAGGGTTCTCTTTCTGATACTAGGCGTTCCATGTTCAATTTTGTCGCCCCAAGGCACTCCCTGTAAGCTGAATAAGGTTCCTTGCATTGAACTAAGTGTTGAGCTTGTACATAGGAATCGCGGGATTTACAATCTTTTAGTTGCCGATAGTCTTTGGCTTACTTGTTCGCTTGTTCTTTGTGTCTTGACTGGCATGGGCCGCATTTACTTTGGTTACTCTAACTAAGATCAATCATAATATCCCAGTTGAACAAATTAGGAAAGCAACCGGTCCATTCATCAAAAATCCCATGTCCCATTCGAGGTTGACATTACCAAGACCGCAAAATCACTGACATAGTTCAAGATCTAGGTATTTATCTCTATCGAAAAACAAGTGGTAGAATCAACCGGATGACCCCGGAACTAGACTACAACCACAGCATACAAACATAATTCAACAATAGGCCTGATTCTATAAATATTATCGCCTGATCAAAACAGCACTGCTAGTATGGGCTGCTGAGAACGGTCATGAGGCAACTGCAAAACTGTTAGAGGAGCAGAGAGCCAAATTTCAACCCAGGAATAACAGTCATCGTGCGCCATTTCGTCCGCTGCTAACGATGGGCGCGAAACTATCATGAAATTGCCAGTGGAGAAAATTGTGGACTTTTAGTCCAAGGGCATTTATGACCAGATGTCGCTATCGTGGGCTACTGAGAATGGGCACCAGATCATCGTTGGGCTGTTCCCGCAGAGAAGCGCTGATTTGGAGTCCATGGATAATAATGGTTAGACATCATTATTGTGCACTGAAAAGATTGGGCACAGATACACAGTACAGCTTTTGCTTCGTAATGCTAATCTTGGAGTAGCAGACAAGACTGACGAAACGCCATTGCTCCATGCTTCAGATGTGAGAATACAAGCCTCAACAACCTTTTGTGGGAAACTCACCTTTTTTCTTTAACATCACACTATGGAGAAGAAGAGAATTTCAAGCAACTAACGATTTTGCTCATACCCCCTTACTACAACCCTCAACCTATGGACAAGAAACCGCTGTAAAACTTTGGTTCAAAAGGGTTTCAATAGTAAGGCAACGGAGAATACTGGCAATACACTATTAGTAGAAACCGCAATATATGGATAAGAGGCTATAGTAAAGACTTTGCTTCAGAATAGTGCCAATATTGAGGCAAGGAATAGTAATCGATGGACTCCCACTCGACTCAGTGTCATATCACGGTTATCCAAAAAGAGTCAAGCGGCGTGGGGAGCAAGACTAACTGGCTAGCTATAAGCTACTGGGGAGCCATTGCACCCTATTTTTTATGGCCAACGATGGTGGTGGTCAAAAATGGGGATTGGCGGGAGGCAAGAACCAAGTCTACCATCGAGATCTTATGGCATCAGTGACAAGTGTATAAAATCAAAATAGGAATAAAGTCTGACCAAACACCTGCAAGGACACACCTTATCGTCGCTTCCCCACAAATCTGCTGAGGATGCGCACCTTGATCAACATCGGCTGCTTGGCACAACTTCGTATCTCTCCTAGGTGGCTCCCTCCAGGTGCCCCGCAGGCTTGGCAACGGACCCTCCAACCATCAGGCACGGACCAGACCATACCATATCAGAATTGACGCTTGCCTATCGACTTACCACATCACGGTTAGTCATGAAACCCTGTCACGCGGAACACAAGAAGATGCATCCACTAACCCGGCCTAGCCGCTGTAGTGATAGCCACTTCACTTAAGCTCTTGTCTGGGGAAAAGAAAAGCATATAATATGAAGGGCAGTTTGATTAATACTTCATCATCTTCATTTCAACTCGACTGTATATGAAATAAGTCCCACTCTTCTTTCACAAAACTCAACATGACAGTCAATGTTCGCATCCCTGGCACGATTCAGCTGGTTGACACACAGGGCACCCTCAGTGTCAAACATGGCAAAGATCACAAGGACATTGTCCTAGTTCCCCAACCAAGCGACCATCCAGATGACCCATTGCGATGGAGTCAGTCAAGGAAGATGATTAACGTATCATGTGCCATGGCTTGGTGCTTCTTCATTGCAGCCATGGTCTCAGGCCTGTCGCCGGCTTATGTGATGATTGAAGAGGATACCGGCATCTCTGTGGCCAACCTGAGCACTGGCAATGGTCTCTTGTATCTATTCCTCGGCTGGGGCACTGTGATTACACAAACCCTGGCGCTCAACTACGGAAGACGGTCAACTTTGATCGTCTCCATGCTACTCACCACAGCCGTCACAGTTTGGTCTGCTTACGTCAAGAACACGGGAGAATTTTACATCAACAGAATCATCCTCGGTATTGTTTCCTCCCCGATGGAAACGCTAATCGAAGTCGTCATCGGCGATGTTTTCTTCGCGCACGACCGAGGATTCTACATGGGAATCTATTGCTGGACGCTGTGGTGCGGCGCGTTCCTTGCTCCAGTCGCATCAGGCTTCGTTGCTGATGCGCTGGGCTGGCGCTGGATCCAATACATCATGGCCATCATCGGAGCAGCTGTCTTTGTGGTGACCTTTTTCTTCTTTGAAGAAACCATGTTCTACAGACCCAGCGGCTTTGACGAGATTGTGGGTGTCCAAGACATAACCAAGCCGGCTACCGATGCAGAGTCGGGCTGTGCTGAGAAAGACATTCAGAATGACTCCAATACCGATGAGACAAACATTGCTCGGTCGATCGATGATCGCACCACAGTACAAGTCAAGACTTATACACAAAAGCTCAAGCTTTGGGGCTATCACCATCCCAGCCAGCCCAACACATTCAAGGCCTGGTTTCTTCCCTTCCTGCTCTATCAGTTCCCTGGTGTAGTATTTTCGGGAGTTCTGGTGGGCGGCATTTTATCCTGGTACAATGTTGTTGGAGGCTCTTTGGCTCTCATTCTCAGCAACGAGCCATACAATTTCAGCGTCAACACTGTTGGATTGACATACCTGGCTTGCGTAATCGGGGTTACGATTGGATGCATTCTCTCAGGATGGATGTCAGATGTTATGACGATCCGCATCGCACGCAAGAAGGATGGCGTGATGGAGCCCGAGTATCGTCTTTTGATGTGTTGTGTTGCCGCTATTGCCCACCCTGCAGGATGCCTTCTTTACGGCGTTGGTGCATCGGAAAGCATTCATTGGGTGGGCATCGTGTTTGGCCTGCTGCTCATTTCAATTACACTTCCGATTGGATCAAGCCTTGCCTTCACGTACATTCTCGACAGCTACAAGGAAGTTGCTGGCGAGGGCTTGGTTTCGGCCATTCTCATTCGCAACGTCATGGGTAGGTGCAATTCCCCAAAGCGCGCAGTCACGATACTAACGCATTCCAGGCTTTGCCTTTAGTTATGCAGTCGTTCCCATGATTGAAAATCTCGGACTACGTGACTCGTTTATCCTGATTGCCATCCTGGGGCTGGCATTTTGGTGCTTTTGTTTCGTCATGATTTTTTTCGGTAAACCCATTCGACGAATGACTGCGCCCTCATATTGGAAACTGGTTGAAAAATACGGGCTCTCTGCGCACTGATGTATGGTTTAGCGGGCATTTAGCATTTGCAACGGTGTAGCAATGAGAAACTGGGTTGTTAAATGTAATCAAAGCTGTATTTCAATATGACCCATTTTCCCCATTATGCTAGCGTCGTTGCATGTCGCGTATCGAGTAATCATGGTCCGCATGTTCCGGTAGCCCGGGCACTATTCATCATAGTACCACAAGCTATATAGACCGCCTGAAACCAAGTGTACTTAAACATAGTGTAGGCCTCGAGGTTCAGGCGCGGCGACCCGTTGAACTGGCCTAGAGCCGCGCCCCATAGCATTGCCAGTAGGGTCATGGTGCCATGACCTCGGCGCTCTAAGCCCAAGATGGAAAGTAGATTGCCCAAACCCAGGTGGAGAAATGGGCGATAAGAGAGGACAGGGGGTGAGGCCACGCACCACGGCGGACTGCTGTAGCAGCTCTCATGCGCTGGACTAAGGTGCTCGCTCACCCCGCCTCCCCCGCCTCCCCCGCATCTCTGACGGCCGAGATGGACTAGGCTGTCAGCCTCGACCATGATAACGACACCAGACCCATGCTATCTTATCCTCCAACCCTTGCTCCACTCTATTCTATTCTCAGAGCAACTCGCTAAGGCAGCCAATCTCAACTGCATCGGTCACTGTTCGACGTACATCCAGAGAGCGCAACCCATCATGCCCAGAGCCCCGAGAGTGCGCGTCGTCGAAGGCTCATGCTGGGCCTGCAAGAAGCGCCGCATCAAGTGCGACCTCACCAAGCCCGTGTGCATGCGGTGCGGCCTGGTCGGCGCAACCTGCGACTACAGCACCCGACTGATCCGCTGGAGCACGCGGCCCGCCGTCACCGTCCCGCCCATCTACCAAATCACCAGCCCCAACGAGCAGCTGGCCTCCTCCCTCGCCGTCTACGAGAAGAGAGCCCTCGACTACTTCCACGGCCGCTTCTGGCCGCTGCTGACGACGGCCTCGGAGCCCTGCACGCCCCCGATCCTCGTCGCGCTGGAGCATCGCGTCGTCCTGCTTGCCACGTGCGTCCTGGCTGATGCTCATCGCTGGTTGCAAGATGGACGCAACAGCCGCAGCGTGTTGAATGTGAAGCGCCTCGAGTGCTTGGCAGCATTGCGCGTCGAGGTGGATGATTGCTGCTCAAAGGGCGACGGCCCGCTCCAGACGCTCTTGTTTGCCGTGCTGCTGCTTTACTTTCACGATGGCTTCCTAGAATGCGGCGAAGCCTCAGCGTCCACGTCTAGCCATCGAGACGGGGTTTTAGCCATAGTCAACCGACTGGGGGGGATGGAATCGGTCCTGCGCACAAAATCAGATCCCTTGCATCTGCTGCTTTCCGAATTTGCATCTGCAGATTTGGCAACAGCCATGCTCAAAGGTCAGACGCCATCGTTTTCTCCGAGCGTGTGGGATTCCATCGACCAAGGACCTGTTTGGTGGGGCCAGGATTCCATGGGGAGACATTCCCTATCCTGTGTCTTTCGAGAAATTTCGACAATGGCCTTCTATCTAGATTCAGTGGCATCAATGCGTGAAGAATTCTGCATTAATAGGATTCGCCAATTTGAGATTGCCCTGCAACCAATGTACGCCCCGCTTGCGATACAAGATCTGGACTCGACAGGGACCGAATCAGCAGAGACTGAAAAGGATTTGGAGGCAACCCATGCCTATGCCCTAATCAGGAGTTTCCAGCACGTCGCGCTCATTTATCTTTACCGGTCAATCTGCGGTCTTCCTATTCATCACCCATTAGTGCAGCAGCACACGCAGTCTTGCCTGGATTGTATATTCGGTATCAAGAGACCATCCAAGGTCATCAATTGCATAGTCCTCCCACTATGCATTGCCGGAGCACATGCCCTAGATTCCAAACAACAAAAGGGGGTTCGGAATATGGTGACTATCATCTTTGATGAAATACGCTTTGCATCAACGCACGCGGTAAGCTTGGCGTTGGAGGGTGTTTGGAAATCAAATAATCCCAATATGACGTGGGCCGAAATGTTTGCGGAATTGAACCCCCAGGCTATTATTCTATAGCCCCACCTCTTTTCAGCGATTTTATCCGTATCAGCCTGTACTTTTTTTTAATTGGATATTTGTAGGGATGGAAAACTTGGAGGCGTCCGATTCGATCGCAATACCCTGGATATCGGTGGATAAATACGCTTTGGAGTTCAAGTTGCGTCTGGGCAGGATACCTTTTTACGCTGTTTATTTCAGAGATGATGATGAACTGGACATGAATTAACTGTTATTTATTTGAACTATCCCCTGACCCAATTACAGCAGCATTCCCATGTTCACGTGAACCGCCTTTGTTTGAGTGTAGGCAGCAAGACCAGCCTCTCCAAGCTCTCGGCCAATGCCGCTCTGCTTCACACCACCAAATGGAACTCGGAAATCGGAATCATTTGAGCTGTTGATCCAGACCATACCGGCCTGCAGTCTTCCCGCCACGCGATGCGCGCGCTGGATATCCTTTGTGAATACGGCAGAACCAAGACCATATGAGGTGCTGTTGGCTAGCCTGATGGCTTCCTCCTCAGTGCTAAAGGGAGTGATGGAGACAAAGGGACCGAACACCTCCTCCTGGAAGATTCGCATGTTTTCCTTGACGTCTGAGAAGACGGTGGGCTCAACGAAGAAGCCCTTTCCATCGCCGACGTTCTTGTAGGCCACACCACCGGCCACTAGCTTGGCACCGTCGGCCTTTCCAGCCTCGATGTAGCCCAGGATTCTCTCGAATTGAGCCTTGGTGACTTGAGGGCCCTGGAAGGTGTCCTCGTCAAAGGGGTTTCCGACCTTGTGCTCGGAAAGAACCTTTTGGAAGCGGGCGACGTAGTCGTCGAAAATGTCCTGCTGGACGAGAATTCTAGATGTTGCGGTGCAAATCTGGCCCTGGTTGCTCATGATGCCGACGTGGCCCCACTTGGCAGCCTGGTCGAGGTCGGCATCCTTGAAGACGAGAAGAGGCGACTTGCCTCCGGTCTCGAGAGTAATGTTCTTCATGGTGGCGCTGGCAGACTTCATGACGGCCTTGCCGGTGACGGTGGAGCCGGTGAAGGCAACCTTGTCGACGTCGGGGTGCTCGACCAGAGCCTGGCCAGCCTCGCGGCCGAAGCCGTTGACGACGTTGATGACACCGGGAGGGAATCCGGCCTTGGCAACGAGGGAAGCGAGGTAAAGAATGGACAGGGGCGTCTGCTCGGCGGGCTTCATGACGACGGTGTTTCCGCAGGCCAGTGCGGGGCCGAGCTTCCACGCCGCCATGGCGAGGGGGTAGTTCCAGGGAATAATCTGACCGCAGACACCAATGGGCTGCTTGAGGGTGTAGGCGAACTTCTCGGGAGTGGTCGGGATCGTCTGGCCGTGGATCTTGTCGGCCCAGCCAGCGTAGTACCGGAGGGTGGAGGTGACCTCTCCAAGATCCTCGTTGAGCGCAACGCTGTAGGGCTTGCCATTGTCCCAGGTCTCGAGGGTGGCCAGGGTCTCCTTGTGCTCCTCGATAATGTCTGCCAGCTTGAACATGAGAGCGCCGCGCTCCGTGTTGGAGATGCCAGCCCACTCGGGAGAGTTGAAGGCCGCGCGGGCGGCCTTTACCGCGGTGTCGACATCGGCAGCCGAGGCGGCCTCCACGGATGTGATCTCGGACTCATCGCTATGGGAAGGGAAAAAAAGGTTAGATTAGCCGATAAAAAATTTCCGACGCGCCTCCCTGGGTGGCATACCTCGGGTTAATGCTGGTAATCTTGTTGCCAGAAGTGGCGGCGACAAACTCGTTGTTGATGAACAGGCCCGTGGGCAGGGTGATCAATCGCCCATTGGGGGCTTGGAGTTCGACCTGGAGCGCAGCCATTGTTTACTCTTTGCGGGGATGATGTCGCAAAAGCTGGGAATGAAGATGAGAGGGTTTTATCTGGCGATGCAGAGGCGGCAGGCTACAGGTTTAATATGCGCGATGGCATCGGCACCCAGCGCCGGTTTAGGAAGATTGATAGACCTCTAATCAGCTCGTTGCCCCTCAATCGCGGATTGAGGGGGAGCTCCGATCCACCTGGTGAGATACTTCCCAATCCAGTAAGAAATTGGACCAGATCCCGAGCGCCACACTCCCCGCACCAGTGACGCATTCGCTTCGGCATTGTGCTACGTAATGACGATGCGAGAAGCGGAAAACGGGAGGCACGAGGGTGGGCAAGGCATGTTGGCTTGTGACAGTAGTGAAACGGGAAAGAAAAAAGGACTGCCAAGTATGTGGTTGTTTTCTATTCAATCCAGCTTTACCTATCGGCGGCCCATGCTACTCGATGCTACTCGCTAGGCTTGTGGCCCAGGGGATTCTCCACATGGTGTCGGAAAAGCACAGCCCCCAACGACAGCGCTACAACGCCCACGGCAGACAGCAAAGCGAAAAAAGAAACGGGGGGCTTTCGAGCCGCTTCCTTGCTGGCAACCTGCGGCAGACGTATTAGTCAAGGGCGACATGATGCATTCGCTTTCACCCCACTTGGGCACACTCACCACCTGCATTGGGTCCAATTCTCCAACCTGGAGGCTCCTCAGCTCCTCCATTGCCTCCGCACTGTGGCCGACATCATGGAATGCTTCGCTGGCATCCTGGCCCAAGACCTCTACAAGAATATCATCACCTCCTCTTTTGCATCATCAAATTAGCATATCGTATGGCTCATTAGGGAACTAGTTGTACGCACGGATGCTTGTCCATGTAACTAGTGATGTCGTAGACAAGCTTGTCAATGATGATGAGGCCTTCTTTTTCATTTGAGCGCTTGGCAACTTGCTCGCTTGTGAATTTTGGCATCATTGTGTAAGATTGATGAAAAGTACAGTAATAGCTAGGCATTCGTCAAGTGCCGATCCAAGCAGTATGGTACCTACATCAAACTTATACTCGCTCCTCAGCCATCAAATCGCATCCATTGCGTAGAAGACCGTACCTTGCGTATGCTATCAAGACCAGCATGCCGAAACGGGAAAGTATAATGACCAATGAAGCGGCTCGTAATCGATGCCGATCGAGCACAATGATGTAGGGTAAGGAAGGGCAAGCGGGGTGGAGAACAAAGATGCGTACATGGAACCTTGTGCGAAACAAATGGGTAATTAAAACGGGGTGAATGGCATTCAAACAAGCGGGATGCTTTTTATCCACGCTATTGGATCTATTAATCCTCCAAAATATCCTCTATTAACTTCTCCCTTAAATTCCACCATCTTTTTTGCAGATTAACCGGGCCAATTTATGGGATAGAGGCCTCAACTTCGATCTCCACCTGCATCCCTTCTTGTCCTAGCTTTCCAATCTGGACGCAGGTCCAGAGGGGGCGGTGGTTAGGGAACAGCTTCTTGATAGTAGCAACCATAATCTCGAAGCTAGCTTCCATATCCAAGTGGTACGAGCGAATAGAGTGGATGTTGTCAAAGGACAAAGAAGAATCCACGGCTTGAATGGCCTTTAGAGCGTTGCCAAAGGCTAGTTGGACTTGCTCTTCCATGTCGGGCGAGATGTTGCCTTTGTCATCCCAGCCGCCTTGGCCAGAGGTCTTGACCAACTTGTCGATCTTGGCGGCCTGGGAATAGTGGTACAGGGCCGAGAATTCCTCGGTGCCGCGGTAGTTGAAGAATTGAGCGGCCATTTTGTCTGGTAGACCAAAGAGATGAATAATAGATGGCAAGGTCGATGGAGTTTGAAGAGTAGAGTTGATGGAGTGTAATGGTTTGTTAGAAATACTTTCCTTTCAGAACTATTTGGCATTTTTATACCGATATTTAACTGAGACATGTAACATAGTATCTGCCTGTACTCGCAGCAGCGCAGGGTCTCACAACATGGCACAGAATCTGATGGTGGGCGCTCCACTACACAGCATACATACGGACATAAAATTATGAACGGAAATATACCTCATCCTGTTGAGCATATTTATCAAAATGCCATTTTCGCCAGGAACCATGATGTTCGGAACGCGCCTCGGGTGGTCGAGTCCAGTTTGCGAAAATAGAGACACTGGCTGGTGGTTGCACGGTTCCCACTTTATCCCACGGGTGGCCAGCCATGGAGCTAGAGCGGCTCATCGGCGTGAATTAGTCTGGGATCCACCCTCTGTGCCGTGTAGCTACCAAGGCTTGCAACTGGTCAGATTTGTTGCCCAGAACGATAGTACATGCTTACCCGATACCATCCCGCTGAGGGGAAGCAGGAGACGAAAAGCCCCATTCCTGTGCCGTACAGTGTTTTCGAGGACGAGAAAGATACGTTGCCGCTTCCCCTGAAATGTGCATAAGAGGCTGGGACCTGGATGTCGCCGCGTAGTCTTGTCGCTTGATAACAGGGTGGATTTAATATCTACACTGTTCTCATCCTGTGCAGGCCTTTCATGTGATTAAAGACCAATTGATCCTAGAGTGGATTAAAATAGCTCTTTTGCCCTGTTCGAGAGAATTTTCAACGAACAGATAGTCCTCAGCTACCTTACGGAAAGTATTAAGCGCCGAGTCCTCAAAGCTGGCCATGACGCCATTGTGAGCTAGATGAGCGAGGCGAGAAATCGCCACTGATGCTGGCTATGTGGGGCGGGTGCAGCCAACCTCCCACAACACATTCGGGGACAGGCTTGCGCATTAGCTCAGTACAATTTCATGGCTGAGATAATTGATCCGTTTTGCTCCGTTACTGATTGGTGCAGTGGCTGGGAGCGACAATGCGTCATGCTGCTGTAGTGTCACAAACACTGTGGAGGATCGGACCTTTTCCAGTCGGCCATGCAGTGACTCGGAGGGGCGGATCAAATAGCTGAAGAGGCAAAAAATTGACAAATTCTTCTTCATGCTAATAACTCCGTGAGAGCATCGTACTCGTAAATTGCATAGCCATCATGACCTATTCTAGGTGCTTAAGATGGTTTGAATCGTGGTCCAATATTGGCGTGATCTGATGCGCCAGGTTGTGCTACATACCACTCAGGACAGCTACCCCGCTGTTGGCATCTTGCACAGCGAACCGCTCCAGAACAAGCGAGAAGTCAAGGTTGAATGCACCCTTCGCAAATGGCTCACCCATGAATTGACGAGCGTTGCAAAATGGCCGTGAAATATGCTTAATCCTTCATTATTCGCGTATCACCCACGTCATTACAGCTAGACATCGATTGCTTTAGTGAAGAATTGGCTGAGCATGTCCACTGACAAAAAAAACGAGTCTTTTCCCATGTCCAATTTTTGGTGCCCCCCTCCACCTTTTTTCTCTCCCAACCTACTCAATCACAGCATGGTCTGTTTACTTTTTTGTTTGAGTGACACCAAAGGTCGTGAGACTGGGCCAATCTGATAGACTTGTCAGCACTCGTCAATGCGGTGACTACGAAAATGTTGCCGTGCTTACCAAATGTGGTTCTGTCCGGGTTCATGTGGGTTACCTTGGCGCCCTGTCCAATCTGTAATGTGCCACCAATCGCATTCCCAAAGCAATATCCATACCGCCCGAACACAGGGCTATATTTAGCGCCTTTGTCCACTCTTCTGTCCTTGTTGAGTTTCTTCCATGCCATCCCCCGATCATCTGTGGCGGTGGCGCCAGTCTCATAGTCTACAGTGATGCTCTGGCAACGATAACAGTTGGCGGTAAGAGGCATCGTGATGCCCCCCGCAAATGTCAACTCGCCCCAGTAGTCCTCCACATATGGGTTGGATGCGCCCTTGACCACGATGTTGGGTCGGAATTTTGTCACGTCCATTTTCGACCCATCAGTCAATCTCGAGGTCACCTGGTCGTTTGATTCCTCCGTGACAACGAGATAGTGGGCAATGTCGTTGAAGGCAAGCCGCTCGGAGGGCAGGGCCAGGAATGGAACCATCGCTTTGAGGCGTTTCGCCATCCTGGAGGATTTTAAACCGGCGGGGCTGTTGGGTGCTAAAGATCCTAGGACGGGCCTTGAACCGTCACCAATGTAGACCAATCTGACCTCGATGCCGAGGCGTTCAACAAACCAGCGAGAGAGCTCATCGCCCATATCGTATGCCTCGGTCTTGCTGGTGTGAAGGTCAATCTCAAGCTTTGTTTTTCCGGTTATTGACGGTTGCAATGGGAATCGAATTTTATCACATGTTTTAACGTCCTGCGCCACGTCAAATTTGGTCCCGCGTCCCCTCCACTCGATCTCGATCTCTCCAGTTTTTGGATCATCGCCGTAATCAACTGTAGCCTGAAAAAGGGCCAGCTGGAGGTAATACCCAATGAACATGGTCTCATATTTGATCCCATTTTCGTCACGGATAATCTTTTGAAGACAGAAGGTCCTGTCTCCAACGACTCCGTAGGGGCCTAGGTAAGCCTTTTGTAGAGGACAACCACGGAGTCCTTTGACTGGATATACATAGAGCTATACGTGTGAGTGAACATTCAAGCAGTTTATTGATCGACTTTTGCTCAGGGCGACCCACTTGGGATATTTCTAAATCATCTCCGCCTTCTGTTTGGGTCAATGAGAGAAAAAGGTAGGCGATGGCTCCAAAAAGAGCAAGGCCTAAGATGCCAGTGGCTGTTGCGGCTTGATCATGCATCGAGAGAAAGTGATATACGGCGTCTTTCGAGGCCATTGGGAACTCTGCTTGGTGAATTGATGAGGGAGAAAGATTTCCAAAAAGGCAAACCGGGTCTGTCGGTTGGAGCCTCCTAATATTTAGCGTGAGTGACGTTTGGCTCTGGACATGACTAATCACAGCTCTGATCTTTGCCAAGTGGAATCCAGCAAGGCCGGATCAACGTGAGAGCGGCGTTAAACGTTATTATCGTGAGCTAAACTTCATCTAGACATTTGATAGTCCAATCCTACCACATTGATAAGCTTCGAGATGCGGGGTATGCAGAGCCACGATGGCGCTGATAATTTGCCAAGGAGTGGGTGGGGCATTGGAGTCTGAGGACTCCAGATTGAAACCCACCAACCTAGTGTTTCAGTGGTCACAGAACTTGCCGCTAAGGGTAAGAGAAAATTGTATCTATCATATTGATAGCCGAATAATAATCGTAGTTTAGTGCACGGTGCAATGTTTAGGGTTGTAAATATTGATATTTATATTTGTAAACCGACATTTGCGTTCATCACTCTTTTGAAGGATTCTACCAAGTTGCTATGCAAGTTTTGCGAAGATGGCGACGCTCAGCTCTCCTGACACAGAAAACATTATAACAATGAATTCATGGAATGTCTTGATCCAGCTCGTTCACAACACATATTTCATCATGTTTGTGACCATCGGGATTGGATACCATTTGTTCTTTCTGAGTATGTGAACAATCTGATTTTGAGGAGTAGTAACCAGCTAATACCTAAGAGACAAAGCTCAAAACAAGCATCGCCAAAGACCAGCTCTAAAGCCCGATATTTTCCAGGAATTCGAACTTTTGGGGAAAACAGTTTTAGCGCACAATGTGGCCAAGTGATTTTGATCTCAAGCCTCAAAGTGAGACAATGACTAACACTTGTTCGAGGTATCATTTCAAGCTTCCAACACCAGATTCTATCCTCGGACTGCCTGTTGGCCAGCACATTTCGATCGGCGCATTGCTTAGGCAGCCGGATGGATCTGCGAAAGAGATTGTGCGTTCATACACGCCACTAACCGGTGATGAACAACCGGGCCACTTTGATCTTCTCATAAAAACGTATCCCCAAGGAAATATCTCGCAACACATTGCTGCCCTCAAAAAAGGAGATAAAATTCGCGTGCGTGGCCCGAAGGGTGCCTTCAAGTATTCTCCTAACATGGTTCGGCACTTCGGCATGATAGCGGGAGGGACAGGCCTCACACCAATGCTGCAGGTGATCCAGGCCATCTCACGAGGGCGTCAGCGGGGAGATAATACCGAAGTCGACTTTATTTTCGCCAATATCACTCCAGAGGACATTCTTCTCAAGGATGTTCTGGACGAGGTAGCGGCAACGGATGATAGAATCCGCATACACTATGTCGTAAATCAGGCTCCAGAAGGATGGACTGGTGGGGTCGGCTTTGTAACGCCGGAGATTATCAAGGTAATAAAGTTCTCAACTTGCTCTCATGACCACATCTAAGTTGCTACAGTCACGGTTCCCAAGTCCTTCCTCTGGCATCAAGATTTTATTGTGCGGCCCTCCTCCTATGATTGCGGCGATGAAGAAGGCGACAGTAAGTCTTGGGTATGGCAAGGCAAGAGCTGTAAGCAAGTTAGAAGATCAAGTATTTGTCTTTTAATGGCCAAAAAGTGCTTGCACACAAGCAGAATCTTATTGAAGCCTACATATGAATGCGGTTGATAGTGCACCTGCAGATTGCTTTATCCTTTTAGTGAAACAACGTTGAATTGAGAATCAAGTCAAATGAAGACCTGTCAACTTTTCATGCCATTGTAATGTCTTCTCTTTGTCGCTTTTTTAGTGGCTGGTTTCAACAGGAAGGGCTCGTGTCCCAGAGGCTGGGAAACCCTGATTCCTGGGGATCAATACTAAACAGGTCTGGAATCGGGATCTGAAACAATGCGAATGATTGCGAATCCCGCCACTCAGCCACTGAACCTGACAGATTTCCTGTTGAGCTCTTTAGAATCTGTTCAATAATGGCTCTGCCTCTAGATGCCCCTGACCAAGTAGCCTCCAAATCCTTTAAAAACTGAACACACTTCTCAATATCTGCGTCTGATTGTAGAATCGCCCGATCCTGCATCCACAGCCTATGTTTGTATTGGTTAGCTGGTGTTCCAAACCACAAAGGGCTGAATGACTTACAAAGCGAGGCCTGATATTGTCAAATGATGTACGCAGAATGCAAGGTAATGAGAAGGGGGCACTAGATCTCTAACAAGCTCAACAGCATTAATACAACTGCGCGCTGCACTGATACATTGCTTCTGGGGCTCAAGTTTGTCGAATTCCATGTTTGTTCTGTCTCCGGAAAAGATTCTATGCGAAAACATCAACATTACAAAGCAATCCATGTGTTGAACAGTGAGATGCCTACCTGTAGAGGCTGAGAAGTGACCCTGCATGAACGATGAACATGATAACACACATTGTCAAGTTAGGCCCGCGATCAAGGGTACTAGAATACTATCAGTATTATGTTTATCCGTCGGAAAATAAAGCGTGGTGGCGTACTTGGCAGAAAACCGTATGTCATCAGGCAGACTACTGAGCCACTCATCCAGTGATTTTTGGATGATGTCAACCAATTTCATTACTCGCCTCGTTCCTTCGAGAGTACTGAGACTTGCCATTCGAGACGGTGCCTGTAGACTTTGAATCTTCCCTGATATTTGGCACAGACGAGAGAAGGCCAAAAACCCTGAAAGGGGGAGTGTTGATGCTGGGCGCTCAACAAATCTTTCTGGCTGTCCGCAAGCCATTTCAAGCTCTTCATCTGTTACTGGCAGGGGCAAAGCACAACGACAATCTGTATCATTGGCCGCCATAGGTCTTCCAAGACAAATTGACGTCACTCTGAATGGTATCAAGAGATTAGATATTACAGCATCATGCGGATTCAGTCTACACACCTGTCGAGACAGTAAACGCTCCACCAGATTCGCCGCGATATTTCGCTTTTCAAAAAGGTTGTACTAGATCCTTTTGCAGAATCATCAAGTGGTTGGGTCTGGTAGTAGCGGTGAGAAACATGCGGGGGAAAAACAGGAGTCTCGGAGCTCTTACCAATTCGCTGATATGAATGCCAAGATCTTGCGCTGCTCTAACGGCCTGTCCTGCAAAATTCCAGCTTGAGGACAAGGTATTCCACCCAGCACAGCACATAGATAACAAGGCCAGGCACTGCACACGCTCGAGATTTGCCTCGCCGGTTGTCGAAAAGTGCAAGAGCAGGGCATTTTCGTAATAGTCTAAACCGGAAAAGCTAGGTGAATTCCGGTCCGAGGGAATCAAGCTCGATGCACAAGCACAGACAGCGAAAAACACAGAAAGAAATCTTTTATCGCGGATATGCTTGCCTTGAGTGGAACTTAATCGCTTATACTGTTCCATAAACCGTGGCTTGTATAGGATGGGGAAAGTGTAGTGAAACTGCTCAAAGTAGAGTCCAATGAGCATGTCAGAGACGTATCGAGGGGGTAGGCTGAGTTGGTCAGCTTTGGGCAGATGAGGCAACTCGCGCCATTTTTTGCCTTGAACAAAATGCGGAATTTCAAGCGTAGAGGATTTATCGACATGCGTATGAGCGTGTTGTTCAGAGTTACCAACCGTCGGTGAATTTGACGGGTGAGATTGTGTTGGAGTTAGACTCTGCACAGCCTCTACCAGTAGCTTATTGCTTGCACCTCCGATAAACCTTTTAATTATTATGAGTTATTTGCGGCAGTTACAGCAATAGAAAGAATTGCGCACCTCAAGCTTCCATATGAATCAGGAACGAGTGATCCGAGATTTCCAACGGTCGGGTCGTAGCATATGTTGAAGCTGAGAGACTCATCTGCAAGTTCATCATCGCTTCCTTCATCGTTACATTGCGATTCCATTATAGGCTCAAGAATATTTTGCTCGGATTGGAGGTGATTTGCGAACTCTGAGGTAGCATCTGCGGCAGTGGGTTCCACATCAGACAAGGCTCGTTTGCAGCAGGTTGACCCAGGCAGCGTTTTCAGAGTTTGGGCAGCTTTCTCCAGCTCCAATACCGCTGAACCGACCAAGGTGGGGGAACTATCTTGAGGAAGACTCCCAATGGCATGTGTGAGTTGGCCAGTTAGCACTTCCAGCCTATTGCACAATGTGTCCAGCTGTTGTATTCGCGCCTCAAATATCATGGCATAGCTACAATTGGTCAGCAATGACGGCATCTGGGGTGCATATCGGGTGGTGGGTCATATACTTTCGACTACTAGATGCATTGTCATTGCTGCCTGGGTATTCGCAGGTTGCTTCCCGCGAACTGCAGTTGTGGCATGGATTGTTGCCGTCGCATTTCACCTAGACCTTGTTCAACATGGATCCAATTGAATGCCTGTTCCAGACGGGTGCGCAGATATGATGCGAGTACAGGGAGTGGCAATCACGCACCTTCTTGCGCCTGCAAGCCACACAAGCTTGCCAGACGCGGGATGCCAGGCCGTCTCCTGCATCTCTAGCCATTATCATTGCAGATCAACACCAGGGCAATTATTGACGGATTTATGCGGCAACTTGGAAGTGAATAGAAAATTCCAGTTGCTGAGCCAGTCTGAAGCGAACTCACAACACAAACGAACTCAGCAAGAAACCCTCTCGGGAGATTACATGGTTCGGGGTCACATCTGAAAGCCGACCGCGGATCATAAATGTCACATGAGGAAAGGGTTTAGCGTCGTCGTATCTTATCGGTGCCCCCCCTAGATAGGGCGACCGAGAAGATGATGGATTGATTTGATAAGGTATTTCATAGTTGCGGATTTAACATGGCAAGTAAATGTAATAAATTTCCATCAGAAACGGTATCACTGTTCTCTGCTAAGTAGTCGGTTACTGAATCAAGCCGTCCAACGTGACAGCCTGAGCTTTTCTTGGGGAGGAGGCATGGACGTGAGCTGTGCGTATAAGAGCTCGCCAGTTCTGAATGAAATCGTCAACATTTATTCCCCGATCCCCTGCATTCCAACACAAGTGGAGGATACTTGTCGTGTATTTTCAATGGACGACGCTGCTTTTTTAATTTTTTAATTGTCATTTATCCTCCCTTGAAAGGTTACGTAAACGCTCCTCAGAGGATCTGGTCCACATTGATAAGGCACACTCACAAACAAGAGCCCCGGCCCGAGCTCCGGCCGATATGACCAATCCTGAAGATTTGTGGGCCAATCTGTCAGGCACACCACCTCTAGTGATTCCTCGCGATTAGGCGTGGGTGTCAGTTCTTAAATATCCCATGGATACGTGTCAATCCTAAGAGGATGAATTTCTAAGCTTTGAAGAACTCTAATTAATAAGTTTAATGATCATGTCAAATCAGATTGCATCACCGGTCATCGATTCGTCTGGAAAGACACGTTTACGGCAATCCCTCGAGCGAGCAAAAAGCCGACAGGGTCCCAGCACAGGCCAATGGCTTGAATTTCCTGGCTATACGTTGGCAAGAACAATTGCTCCATTGGGTCAGGACGTTGGTATTCCCATATTATGTCTTCATTGCGTGGGAAAGAATCCGTTGACAAAATAGTAACTTAGTGGGTTTTGATAGATTGCGAACATGGAAACATCGACGACCATAACATGTACCTTCAGATTGGAGCAATATCATCGAGTGGAGTGTCACCAATCGTTAGAGTGCCTGTCGGAGAACCATGGGTAATTAAGCGCGCGCTTGATGCGGGTGCTCACGCAATCATGGTTCCCATGTGTGAAACCAAAGAGCAGGCAGAGGAAATTGTCCAAGTAGTTAAATACCCCTCAAAAAAATACCCCAATGGAGTTCGCGGTGCGGGCGCTATGTTTGCGCCGGCAGCATTTAATCTCACCGGTAGAGACTATCTGCTCAACGCAAATGACAATGTCATGATCTGCGTGCAAATAGAATCTCGAAAAGCCGTAGAGAACGTGGAAGAAATTGCCCAAGTCGAGGGAATCGGTACGCTTTTATGAATAATGTGCATTATACCTTTCCGCTGATCTCTAGTGGCAGACATGCTTTTTATTGGTCCTAACGACCTTGCTTCCTCTTTAGGATATGTTGCATTTGACCATGCATCTATACCGGAGGTTCAACAAGCCACTCAAAAAGTTTTGCAGGCTACATTAGGAGCTGGGAAATACGCGGGTCATTTTGCTTTGAGCGCAGAAGCTGGTGAGTGGCCGTGGTTCTGCACTCATATCATCACATGGCCATGATACTGACTCTTTCCAACAGCTGCACAAAAATATCATCAAGGTTTTCATTTCGTCAATTGCGGCGCAGATATTGTCGCCTTGACTGCTTGGATGTCAACAGAGATGAGCAAATTAAAACAGCTGGTTCGGGAGAAAATTGAAGCTACCACCAATGGCGTTGAGGTGCAAGAGTCGGCAAAGGAAACAGAGGTCAAGGTCAATGCAGGAGATGATACGAAGCCTGAAATCTATGGCTCGTAAATAGTAAACAGTGGGCTCTTAAAACATGAAACCGGAGGGTTAGGTAAGCGGAGACCAATAAATACAATCTCACCAAAATGAAGGCTTTGGGTTGATGGAATTGAAACGCACGGCCAACTCGCTGCTTCGCTCCTCCACTCGGCCCGTAATTGCGCGGTGTGCCGATGGCGCGAACTCAAAATACAAGCCTCGATCCAAGGGAAATTTGGTCTGAGGGGCAAAATCCATCGCAAACCGGTGGTACCATTCCAGCGTTAATCGCGACAGGTACGAAAGATTAATGAAGCTGCCGTAGTGTCCCGTGTCCTCCAGCATGATCATGTACTGTAAACTGCGATACGACACAAACAATCTCCGGTGCTTGATGTTGGGTTTTTCGGAATTAGGTCGGCTCTCAGACGGCTTCCTCGGCTAAATACCCCACATCAACGATGCGGACAGCTGGCCGGTGGGTGGAGGCCCGGTGCCCCCGTATTTGCTTTGACGCGGGATGCCCCCTCACTGTAGATTCCGAGGCTCTTTGAGCCAGGCCTCAGCGCCACAACCCTGTGTCTTTGCCGGCGTGCCGTCTTCTTGTTCTTCCAATTGATTTTTGAGGATGGCGCTCGTCCACGCCTGTGGCTTGCTGACAAGATGCGTGGAAATCAACTCGAGGTCGTCATTCACCGCATCGTGCATGTATGTTTTAACTCGGGGGGCCCACCAGCAGCATGAATTCTTAAGCATTAGTCAGGGTGCGAACCGTTGGACTTGGGCGAGGAGAGGGGCTGCATGCGGGGCTGGCGGGCTCAAGATGGTGCTATGCCGATCAGCGCTGCTGACAATTGCTTACGAGTGGCTGCACGCAAGATTGCCTTGACATAATGGAGATGGGAAAGGGTTGTATTCCTTTGCCGGTCGTGCATCCCGACATGTCAAGTGTTTGTGGGGGACCCCGGTCTTGAAGCACCCATCATCCCTTTTCCAGCCATCCCCCACATTCCGCCGGCATTCCATCCAATGGACTCCACGATGTTGCAACTGCAAAGCCTGTTGTCAATGGTGGATTGATCTGTGAATGATACTGGCCAAGCATGCGGCTGTAACTCAATCTTAGTGACATCTCGAATCCCCATCACCGAACATATAAGTCTGTCTCTTGTTCCAGCCTCTGCCGTCCCAACCAATTCTATACTTGCCAAGACAAACTCGGATACCACACCGAGCACACCTCCACCACGCCCAAGTTGAAGGCATCTCAAATCAAAAATACAGCGCAACATGCAAGGAAAGGGGGCCGATCATGTCGATGTGCTCATTGTGGGAGCAGGTCCGGCAGGGCTGATGATGGCTGCTTGGATGGCCAAGTGCGGCATCAAAACACGAATTGTGGACAAGAGAGGCACAAAAGTAGGTCTCCCGAGCGCCTCCTCACCAGCAATCACTAAAACATCATAGATTTTCAATGGCCAGGCGGATGGCTTGCAGTGCCGCACTCTGGAAATTTTTGACTCGTTTGGGTTTGCCGATCGGGTATGGAAAGAGTCGAACCACATGCTGGAGATTTGCCTCTGGAACCCCGACAAGGATGGCGTCCTTCAAAGATCGTCGCGCATCCCCGACACGATCCCCGGCATCAGTCGTTTCCAGCAAGTCGTCTTACACCAAGGCCGAATTGAAAGATTCTTTCTTGACGCAATCAAGGACTTTAGCAGTGGGGAGATCGCTGTCGAGCGCGGTGTCTTGCCCACAGACCTGGAAATCGATACTGCTTCTGTTGAAGACCCGGATGCGTATCCCGTCACCGTCACTCTTCGGCACCTGACTGAGGAGGAGGCTACGCCAAAGCAGGCTGCCACGGCGGGCAACGGCACTGCTACCCAGGACGGGCTTTTCCGCAGCAACATGGCGGCCGACGATACCGCGGACATGCTCAAGGCAGCTGAGCTTAACGCCAAGGCAAACACCACCGAGGTCATCAAGGCAAAATACGTTCTCGGATCAGACGGGGCTCATTCATGGGTCCGCAAGTCGATTGGACTGAAGCTTGAAGGAGAATCCACCGACTATATTTGGGGAGTGCTGGACATTGTCCCTATCACCGACTTTCCCGACATTCGCATGCGTTGTGCTATCCACTCGGCAGAATCTGGAAGCATCATGGTCATCCCGCGTGAGAATAAGCTGGTTCGTCTGTACATTCAGCTTACGACCACGGAGAAGATTGGAGACCAAGAATCTCGACATGATCGTTCAAGCATCACACCAGAGGTCATTCTGAAGTCGGCTCAGAAGATCATTGCCCCCTACAAGCTTGATTACAGGAAATTGGACTGGTGGACGGCGTATCAGATTGGTCAGCGTGTTGGATCCAATTTTGGAGTTCACGATAGAGTATTCCTGGCTGGAGATGCCGTGCACACACACAGGTTTGTCAAACGCAGCTCACCTCCAAAAAAGATACTGACATGTTAAATCAACAGCCCCAAGGCAGGCCAGGGTATGAACGTGAGCATGTGCGATAGTAAGACCATCCTCAGCTTCTTTGAGATTCTGTGCTAACTCGGGTTTAGCCTACAACCTTGGTTGGAAGGTTGCTAGTGTGGTCAAGGGTCTTGCTGATAGATCGCTCCTCAAGACATACGAGAGCGAGCGAAAGGCCGTTGCTCATGAGTTGATCGACTTTGATCACAAGTTCTCCCGACTCTTCTCTGGTCGACCAGCCAAAGACATTATGGATGAAGAGGGTATCAGTATGGAAGAATTCAAGAATGCCTTTTCGAAAGGAAACATGTTTGCAAGTGGAACGGGTATGGCTCTTTACGATTTAATCCTTCTTGCTCAACTGTCCTAACACCGAAACTAGCCGTGAATTACAACAATAGCGCCATTGTTCGAAAGCCCGACGAGTCAAAGCAAGAGACGGGTCTGGTGAGTATTCAATCCCTAGCTACGGGACTCCAGATCGGTCAAAGAATCCCCAGCTTGAAGGTATTGAACCAATCAGACGCCCGACCATGGCACCTTCATGAGCGTCTGCCAAGCACTGGAGCTTGGAGACTTATTCTCTTTCCCGGAGATGTCAGCAAGGAAACACCAAAGAGGCGACTCGATAGTCTGTCCAAGGAATTGGCTAGTCCTACATCGTTTCTCAAACGTTTTACACCAAGCGGGTCTCGCTATGATTCTGTCATTGATGTCTTGACAGTTCACGCGACAAAGCGCTGGGACGTGACAGTTCTAGACTTCCCCGAAGTCCTCCGACCATATGACGAAGTAGAAGGCTGGGACTACAACAAAGTGTTTGCTGATGACGAATCTTATCATGAGGGCCATGGCGAAGTTTATAAGAACTTTGGCATTGATCCCAATGAGGGATGCGCAGTCATTGCCCGACCGGATCAGTACCTTTCCTACGTTGGAAAGCTTGATGACTACGAATCACTCGACAAGTTCTTCTCGGGATTTTTGCGACCCCAAAATGTGGCATAAGTCCCCAGATTATCCACAAGTACAAATAAATACTAGCTAGATGTGCACATAGGAATAAATGAACAAATTTAATTAAGTGTGTACACAAGACTCGCGTGCGCAGTTCCTAAGAGCAAACGAATTTTCAGTCTTATTCTACAGCCTCGTGCATTATAAAAATAGCCACGCTATTTTTCTCAAGGGAAACAGCTCCTGTGCAAAGATGCGCGATGTCTATTCCTGGTCAGTTGAACACATTAAGCACCAGAGTTCATCCATCACACAACCACTTACAAGTGGGTACCCTGAAGGGCTTAAAGCGGCAGCTAACACTAACCCATTTCACTAAAGTACTTTTTCCACAATTCGTGGGGTGTAAAATTTGCACATTGAACCCCGACAAATAAATCCCGGACACCGAGTGCGCAATATGTCATTTCTGCCAAGCTCATTTGACAACCTTGAAGAGTACACAGAAGGCATTATTGAATTTCTCAACTCTTCCCTGATTCGCCAGATTACTGGAGGGATACACGTCAATGATGCGATAATACACGATGCCTGGGGGGCTTTGCCGCAAGAATGGACAACCTTTTGGGACTCACTCCCGGACCACCGCATTGCCCAGGAAGACCTCATAGAAAGTATCAATGAAGCAACAAACAGCGTTCAAAATGAGGAGACAGTCCAATTCTTCCAATCCCGACCTAAATCATTGACGAGTTGGTTGCAAAAGCTCAACTCTCTCGCTGTTCCACGAACCCAACGGGTAACCCGCAGGATTGAGCTGCCAGAAATACTCAGGACCCGAATGAACACGAAAAAAGTAGCGGAAGTCTCAAATGCTGTGGCATATATCGGTGACATATGTGAAGCAAACGGCATCACTCACGTCATCGATATGGGGTCTGGACAAGGTTACCTCTCCAACTCATTGGCCTTTTTCTACCCATCTATGCGCGTTCTCGCCATTGACGGGAGCGAATCCCAAATAGCCGGTTCTACAGCCTTTGCCACTTCCTTGGGCATATCTGAGGACAGAATTCATCACCTGGTTCGCTACATTGACGGCGATGATTCACTTATAGTCGAGATGGAGGCATGGGCACATGGAGAAAAGTGTATGTTAGTAGGCCTTCATGCTTGCGGACAATTATCGGAGCACATGATCAGATATTTTGCAACTACGCCATTCATTGAACGTCTAGGGGCGGTCGGTTGCTGTTACAACCACGTCATCCCACAGTCCATCACCTGCCCGAATGGATTCCCAATCAGCCAGCGACTGAGAAAGACGAGTATGACACTCAGCCCCACGGCGCTCATGATTGGGTGCCAGGCGCCGAATAATTGGCCGAAGGCGGATTTGACCCAAGAGGAGTCCATATACACAAATAGGCGATTTTATCGGGCCGTTTTAGAGAAGCTATTTTACGACAAGGAAATAGCATTCGACTCAGAAGACAGGCCGATTTGGGGCACCAGGAAAGGGGATATGGTGAACTTTGAGAGGTTTGCGACGCGAGCTATGCAATGTCTCGACAATTGCAAAGAAAAAATATCAACAGGGGAAATATTGGAATACGAAAGTCGGTATCAGGGCTACAAAGGAAGGATAGCTATCCTCTGGACACTTAGCATCATATGCTGCAAGGTGGTCGAGAGCGTAATTGCAGTGGATCGATACTGGTTTCTCGCGGAGCAGGGAATGGAAAATATAGATATCACCCCCATATTCGACTATAAGATTTCACCAAGGAACTTGATGGTAGTAGGCAACAAATAGTGTACATGAATGATATCTCAGATCAAATATTTATCAAATATATGTAAATTCAAGGCCTTGATCAAAATTCTACATCTAACGAATGATCAACATGAGTAACCTCTCCGAAATACTCTTGACAGTGTCCAAGAAGATTACAGCTTGGAAACCTGCCCCTCAGGTTTCTTCATCTTACCCTTCTTCCTCTCCGCTTGTTCTTTAGCGAAGCTCAAAACCGCCTCTGCGCATTCCGGATCTTGTGCCATCACCGCAAGGTGCTCGCATTCTCTATCATTGGCCTTTAGGAGCTCCATAATCCTATCACCCTCAATGAGCTTCTTTGATGCCGCAAGTGCACGGGGTGGGTATGAAGCTATCTGCTGCGCAATCTCCAAAATCTTAGCCATGAACTCGTCATTTGTCTTGGCCGGTATAATTTTTGAGATTAGGCCTGCAACGCAGAGCTCCTCGGCAGACATGTGATCTCCGGCCAACAGCAGCGACATGGCTTTTTGATGGCCCATAATGGTAGGAAACGTGATGCTCGAGCAACCCTCTGGACAAAGTGCCCATTTAGAAAACGGAGTAAAGAAGTATGCATGGGGAACCGAGTATACCAAATCGTAAAGACCAAGACTGGTAGTACCGTACCCTACGGCTGGCCCATTGACGGCAGCGATCAGTACCTTTTCGCATTTGATCAACATAGCATTAATCTCGCGAAACATGTTTATTCTCCTTGCTAGGTCTTTTTCATCGCCGCCCCCCATGTCTCTTCCTAACAGAAAAATCATCATCAGTATGTCGGCCTGAACTTAAGCAGAGCATAATGGGATTCTGACCTGTACTGAAAAACTTGCCCGTACCCGTCTGAACAATGACCTTGATCTCGGGATTATTTGTCGCCCATTTCATCGCACTATGAAACCCCTATTTTACGAGTCTATTAGCCAGTGAACAATATGTATGCCAGGGACAGAGACGCCAGTGGTCATAATACCTCAAAGACAGTCGAGTGGAGAGAATTGCCAGACTGTGGCCGGTTGTATGTCAGAATCGCCACTGCGCCATACTGGCGAATGTCAAAGTTTTTCAATTCGGGCAGAGGAAGCATATTTTATAAAATGATTCTAGTTATTCTATGATTTTATATGGCTTAAATTGGAGCCTTGGTGAGACGCGTTGTAGAAAGGAGCCTGGAACGCATGGCATGGCAACCGTGTTAAGGTGGGGTTATGCCCGGCAATTATACTTGCTGGACCTCGGTCATCAGTCACCTTGCGTGTGTCAGCAAAAGATCATAAATTCAGCACCTAGGTGGCGCTGACGTCAGCTTCACCAAAGGGTACAGTGCTGACCAGCCAAAAACAGAGAGCTCTCGTCGTATCATCTAATTAGGTCTAAAGGTCAATAAAACGATATTGAACGATCTCACCCTGACACATCATTCCGCCGAAAAGTATACGCTTCAGGTTCATCGCTCTATTTTTGGCAAAATATAATCTTCAAAGTTCAAGATATGTCCTCCATTTCTCGCCATCTGCAGTCGGTTTTTCATGTGATGCGATGCCAATCAGTGCTAGATCAACTACAATTGCGATGGGCTATGTTTTGGTGGGCCTTTTACGGCCGCTGAGCCTACTATCGAATGATAGACACACTTGTCACAGCTGGGACCTGAAGCCTTCGTACCCCAGCTTTCAACATAAGGGGCAAGAATACAGAGCCATTCAGGTGGATGTGATAGAGGAAGCCTCACGAGTTGGGTTGCTGGGGGGCTACTGGTTGAATCCTCTGGAATATGCATCCCCGAACACGATCAGGCAAGCGACAAGAGTAATGCAATCGGGCAGCACATTTTTGAGGATAAAAGTTGCAAAGAGAGGGTCAGATTTAAAGAAGATTGAACCCGGAAAAGGTGAGGAATTGGTAGTTGGAATTTAGCTTTTTCGTTCGTTGCCTTTTGAAAATTTTGGGGATGCATAGCACTGCCTCCGCAAAAGGCTCACACCCACTTTCACCACCGCTACCCGGCACCTCTTAATTCCCAGTCAAACTTTTGATCATCCGTGTATTGTTTGCGATTGACTTTGAAAGAAACGAGTAGAAATTAACAACGTTATTGGGAATCAGCTAGAAGCAATAGAAACAATAAGTTCAGTGCGTGTAAATACAAGTGTTCGCCTTTTTATTTCTAGTAAAAAAAAAACAAGCTGCAGGCTCAACTGGATGATCCAGGAACCAGGCCACAGAGGTGGCATACAAATAGGGTTCAACAATAGGTTTGGTTGTAAAAATCTTTTTG